>BSBK01003834.1:1362500-1727500 GCA_027943335.1 Chamaecyparis obtusa
GTATGGACTACTCCCTCTGAATCAATACAACCAAGATTATCAAAAGTTAATTTAACAATATCCTCTATCTACTTCCTGTGAAGCTCAAGTTCTTGTATCAATCTCTTGTCTTCTTTTGAATTGTCAGACTCCCTTTGCTTCTGGTCTCAGTCATCAATTTATTTGCAAGCATTAAGCTCTTTCTCCCTTGAATGCAATTTTGTCATGCTTCCATCCTGAAGGTATGTTAGAGAGAGAGTACAAATAGCTCATTAAACTATCTCGACCGAAAATACAAATGATAGAAGCATACAATATTTAACTAACCAATAGTATAGCATGAATTACAAATTAAAAAATTATGTGCATTAATAAAATATGGAATACTTATCTTTTATAAATTTCAAGTATTTCATTCTGTAAGGTGAGCCCATATAGAAAATATCATGCAAATTCACAGAATGATGTCGCCGTTCTCGAACATTACCATAATTCTTCACATGACCTTTCTTGAATATCCAAAGGTTCTATACACTATGACAACCTTCAATCTTATCAGATCTCCCTTCAAGCGGTTAGGCTTTTAAAGAAGGAACCTCACTCTTTTACAGATTTCGCATAGACCCGTACACAGTCGGTCATAACTTTTGAACTTGACACTTTCTTGCTAATCACTCTGGTGAGATTCTTTTAAATTTATTTTTCACCAACATATCCAAAATTTAGCAAAATCTAACGGTGTATTTGTGAGATATGATCCTCGTACTGAGACTATATTTTATGAGACAATCACACATTCACCATCAACAAACTGCTCTCTTACATTTGCAACTTGGCTCTGATATCATGTTAAGGTTTTAGGATCGTTGCAAATGTAATAGCACTATTTGATTGTATGTGTTTTCCAAATGAAACAATCTCTTACATTTATATTGAGAATGGACCAAGAAGAGACATGTGTATTCATTATTATGTAATTAATTAATGATTATGATTATGATTATGACGTATTCACTAGTATTGACTCATAGTGTTTATCAGACTGAAGCTACAAAACATCAACAATTTTAATTATAAGAAATAAATATTTCCAACCAAATCCTTTTTAAAATTAGTTTATGCTATTCTAGTAAAATTTCTCCATTACTTTCTGTTTCAAATTCAAATATTTTTATAAATGTCATATAAATATAATCAATTTACAGATCCCAAATAAAGGGTGTGTGGGCTCTATCTAAGGTAGTTGTCATTGGTCATTGTTCAACTTGTATTCATGAGTTTTGTTTCCTTCAAAATTTGTGTTGGTTATTCCATACTATATTTGTGACACGATACTTCCTTATGTTAGATGATACTATTAGCTATATACAAGTTTTTAAGTGTTACATTTAAAAAATACCAAAAAATTAAGTAATAGTTTTAATGAGAGGTGTAAAAATTGTTCACAATAAAAACTATTAGATGATTATGGACCAAATAAGAAATAAATATTTCCAACCAAAACCATTTAAAAATTAGTTTATGCTATTCTAATAAATTATCTCCATTAATCTGACTTTTCAAATTCAAATATTTTTATAAATGTATTATATATATTAAAATCATAATCAATTTAAGTAGTGGGAGTGTTCCCATCAAATATTTAATTAGCTGGAAATGATAAATTGGAATATTTTCCTATTATAATGGAGCAACTACTATTTAAAAATGAAAAATAAGCTTGGAAAAAATAGGGGTAGGAGCTATTCTTGAGAAAAATTAGAAAAAAATCACACATACCTCCACAAATTATTATTATTTTTAATTTGCTTCCTATTTTTTCTTTAAATATTATCTACAAAATTTATTATTAATATTTAAACATGCTATTTGTGATAGTAAATTTTTTAAAATTCAACTAGAATACAAAATAAAAAGCTCAAACTCTATCTTTTAGAAGCCCTTCCTTATAACACAAGTTTCTTTAAGCAATACTATTGAAGATAAATAGTCTCTATTAGAAAATATACATCTTAACTCAATATTTCTTACAAATACTAAAAACATAATCAATTTACAAATCCTAAAAATCTCGTCTTAAAAATAATAAAAATATAGTGTATTTACAAATTCAAGAAATCCACTTTTATAACACCAATTTTTTTTGAAGCAAGCTTCTATAATTAGAAAATATGCATCTTAACTGAATATAAAATTTGACAATGACAAAAGTCTTCCACCTGAAAACACGAAGGAGAGGTAATACAACCTCGTTAACTCACTGTTGAAACACTAACGTGCTCTGGTGTCTTTGGGGAACATTTGTTTAAGGCATCGCTTGTTTCGTTAGTTTGCCCGTTTGAAACGCAGACGCTATTTAACAGCACGCCACGGGTCTCGTTTGCCTTCACACTACTCGATCGAAAGCAACTTTTCAAATGCAAGCCTGTTTCCGATAACGCCAAGTGTTGGATTCGATTCCCGAGACTTTAAATATCATAAATTGCTTGCGTGTGACAAGACAATTCGTCGGAAAGCAAATCTATAAAATTCAGTGTTGAGCTCACAGCAAGCATTCGATCTGATTTCATCTCAACATGAATTGAGAGAAACTACCATTATCACCGTTATTATCATTTGAATGGCTTCAGAGGCAGAATTGTGTGAGAGTGAAAATGGGGGTCAACATCTGTTGATGGCTAAAGAGAGCGGCGAGGATAAACCCGTCCGCGATCACCTCATAATTATGGCGAATGGCATTGGTGGAAGGTTAGATCTCTTTTCTTTCTTGTAATGCGGGGGATTTTCTGCAAGGGTCTTGGTTTCATACATTTAATTTTTGTTCTATAGTTTTATGTTTTGAAACCAGTAGCGTTTTCAGCTTCCATAGTCTGCAGTTGGCTATCTGCGTTCTCAATTTAACCGATTAAAAAGGATGAACTGCATATTTGTACATTAGTTGACCTTGAATCTAAATTTGTGGAAAAATTAATATTAGATATTTCAAGCTCAGGCAATTCATACTGTTTACTTAATGCTCTCCAGATAATTTCGATTACACAAAAATTAAAAAGATCCAAAAAAATATTTTCTTAAGAATAATGTTGTTAATATATGTTGATTGGCAATTTGCCGGGACACAATTGGGCCTAGTTCTTGGCTTTCTTTAACCCCATGTCCCTATGTAGCTGCTTATGCACAATTTCTGTTAAATTTAAGCAGCTGCAGCGTTCCCATGCAAATATTTTATTACAGGAAAGGATAAACCAAAATCTTTCTCTAATGGAGCAGCAGCTGCTTAAAAGCTAAAAATAAGCTTTGAGAAAAAAGGGGGCTGGAAATAAGCAGCAACTGCTTATTGGAATTATGCCACATGTCCTCACCATTTTTGTTCCTCTTCTTTTTATTTGCCTAAAATTTTGCTTCCAAATTGTATTTGCAACAAACATTGTTAAAATGTTAATTTAAAATATCATTTTAGAGTATTACTTATCCATGGGGCCACCAGCTCCACAAATTGCTGCCAAAAATGTTGAGTAGTGGCTACTAGCCAAAATAAGCTTAGCAGCCATATGGGGATCTGCCCTAACCCCATGTCCCCATGCGGCTGCTTATGCACAATTTCTGCTTAAATTTAAGCAGAGGGAGTGTTCCCATGTAGATTTTAAATTAAGTGGAAAGGATAAATTAGAATCTTTTCCTATTTTAGTGGAGCAGCAGCTGCTTAAAAACTAAAAATAAGCTTTGAAAAAAAGGAGGGGCTGAAAATAAGCAGCAGCTGCTTATTGAAAAAACGGACACGTCTTCGTTGTATTTTTTTCTGTCCTTTTTATTTGCCTAAAATTTTGCTTCTGCAAGATTTTAATTAAAATTTTCATTTAAAAATACCATTTAAGGACTGCTAAAAAAATAAGCAGCAAAATTTGTTATCCATGGGGCTACCAGCTCCCCAAATTGCTCCTAAAAATATTGAGCAGTGACTGCTAGCTAAAATAAGCTTAGCAACTGCATGGGGACTTGCCCTAAGTGACACAATTGGAATTCTTGGGCCTAGCTTTTGGGCGTGTATAGAACACATTATTTGGCTTGGAACTTGGGCGTGTATAGCTCTACATTCTTGGGCTTAGTTGTTGGGTTTCTATAAGACAAATTATTGGGCCTAGCTTTTGGGAATGTATAGGTTGCAAAATTGAAAACAATTCCTTCTCTTGTATAAGTTGCATTATTAGGCTTACTTTTTGGCATGCATAGGGCACATTATTGGGTGTAGATAATGGGTTTGTCACTTGTTATGCATGTTGAAGTCACATTATGGGTCACATTTCACATTATGGGGGTTTAGTTCTTAGTTTCTGGGCTTGTATAGGTCATATTATGGGGGTTTAGTTCTTAGTTTCTGGGCTTGTATAGGTCATATTATGGGGGTTTAGTTCTTAGTTTTTGGGCTTGTACATGTCATATTATGGGGGTTTAGTTCTCACTTGTTAGGCTTGTATGGATCGTCTCATGGGGATTTAGTTCCTAATTCTTGGGCTTGTATGAATCCCTTTGTGGGCCCTAGTTCCTATGTAGGCCACATTATTAGGCATAGTTCCTAGATGTATACAGGTTGCATTTTGCGGCTTAGTTTGTGTACATGTATTTGTCACATCAAGAAGGCTGACATATAATGCCCTAGTGATTTTTGTAGTCAATTTTATCTAGAAGCTATTTTCTTAATAATGATGGCTATTCATTTTTGATAGGTAAAATGATGGTTCACTTGGTGTTCTCACCCTTAAAAAGATCATATTTGGTTTAATTTTAGAACCCTGACTTAGCTTGGAATCTAAAACTATCTGTTGAAAACTTGAGATTAAATTCTTTTTATAATAGCAAACTTCCTAATCTCCACAAGACAAAATAGGACCCACCTACCACATCTAACCAATAGACAAATAGAAGAACAACATTAACATTGAAAATAAAGGCCACACTCGTCCACCTTATGAAATTCCTCTAGACATCTCTAGCACTTGCCCATTAATCAATTTGTGAATAACTTTTCAGGTTGGGGTTGGAGTAGACAAGCCAAGGGATTTTGGGTTAGAATGGAATGTGATGCAGGAGCATCCTTGGGTTGTTGGCAATCTTGCATCACCCAAAAATATTTCCTTTCAGTTTGTTTGTTTACTGTTACAATTGGGCAGTTTATGGTGTTTAGGCTTGCGATTGTTCCAGTTGGCTCGTTTTCTTATGCGATCCTTATGTTGTGTTCTACACATCATAGAGATCCTATGTCTAGCTTTGGAGCTCATTCCAATGTTTCTAGATGAAGATATTTAATGATTGGTCTGGTCCTATTTGGTTTTCTTGTTCTAATGGCCAGGGTGGCGAGATTCGGCTTGCGATAGAGTTTCATGTTATGTGAAGCTTCGTGATGCCTTGTTCGATGTTCTTACACATGTGGCTGACCTCCTTGTATGTTTTCTTGGCATGATGTATCTAATTGGAGGTGTTCTTATGGATTTAGGTCCTGACCTATATGTTTTTAAATCGTTTCCTTTATCTTGGAGGTTGTTGATCGGATAAGTTGACTTGTGGCTGGCGATCTTGTATATAAGCTAGGTAGTAGTTCTTGTTTTAGAGAGTGCTGGTAGAGGGGAGATAACTGGTAGACTAGCATCTGATTTTTTAAATAATCAAGCCTGTATGCCTGGAATGCAAAACTGAATGTTTGCAGGCCAACTTGATATCAATCCTTGGTTTCAGTGATAATAGAAGATCATATTCCTTATTGGTTGGTGTTGTCTATCGTTTTGTTGATCATTTCTGCTGTGGTGTTTCTAGCTGCAAGGGTGGTCATCTCCTTCGGGGATTCTCTGTCCTTGACTGCATCAGAATGACTTGTAACTTTTGTCTCTCCTAAAGATCCATCATAGCAGCATCTACTCCAGCCAAGTTCTTTATATCTAAAACTCCTTCATCCCACCCAAACCTGTCAACTTTACAAATGGTTTCTTGATTGCCACCACAAAACCTCATCTATCATTTAGGTAGGTTAAGCTCACCAGCAATAGCAAAACTGTCCTTGCGTAGTATCCTAGAACCCCCACATATTTTTCCAAGTATTGGCAAGACAACACCAATTCTTCTCTTTGTTTATATACAACTTGAATTTCATCATGCATATTAAATGTCTCTCCCAAAGGGTCTTCTCTTTACCCTTACACTCCATTGCTTCTAATTTCTTTAATTCTTTAATCTCCTTTGCCTATGGAATCATTGAATTCTAAATCCATACTAAACTCCTTCGTTAGGGACCCATTTAACCAATTTTTGAAATCCTTTGCAATGTACACTCGTTTTCTCATATTACTTGCATTCTCTCTTCTTTCTTTCCTTAAAACCAACTTGACAAGGTATAAAGTCTCAACATTTAAGATGCAAAAAGTATTACAAACATGCCAAAACAACTCCATAGTGTGAATACCAAAGCTTAGAAACAATTCTTTTCTCCCTTGTTTGGCCTTTCTACTACACCTTCAACTTTGCTTTCATTCCTTTAATAAAGCAACAATTATAAATTTAGGAAAGGAGATGGGAGATGTCTATTTATTGTAACGTATGGCACTCCTAGCCTTGATCATTGCTTACCATTGCCTCAAAATCATTGTCAAGTGCACACTTGGGTAGAGGGGCTCACCTATATACAAGAAAAATCATATATAAAAAAAAACGTAGTTACTAGGTGGACACTTGGTGACAAAGTCCACACCTATACAAAGGAAATCAAAGTGCAAGTTTAATATTTGTTTTATTCAAAGTTTGAAAACCCCCATTGTCAAGTGCACATTTGGGTAGAGGGGCTCACCTATATAAAGGAAAAATCATCTATTAATAAAGTCATAGTTATGGTGGACAGTTGGTGATGAAGTCTGCACCTATACAAAGGAAATCAAAAGTGCAAGTTTAATGTTTGTTTTATAGTGTATTAGTGCATGTGTAAAGCAGAAGTGCATGCTTATCAAAAGGATTCAAAATATCAAAGTAAAATTTCCAAGATTTTTTAGAGGGTTAGCCATGATAAGAGTAAATCCACAAAATCATCAAAGCCATCTAGAGCCATCTATTTATAAGTCTATTTGTAGCTGGCATCATTCAAAGCTGTCTATCTATTTTTAGCCCATGCTATAAATAGCCCACACTAAAATTTTTTGCACTATTTTTAACTGTCATCACTTGCAAATAGGAGCATATTCTAGTTTTTACTATTTTTAGTTGGAGCTAATTAACCAGTCTCCATTTTTAGAGTGAGGAGTCTGTGCTATTTATGGCCTATTGTAAGCTAATTGTAATCTATCTTTAGATCTTTTGCCATGCAAGAGATGTGAGCATTAATTCATAATTTGTAATAAATTCAATGTACAACTTAACTGGAGGTTGCATGGTTTGATTTTAGAATTAGAGGATAGAATTTTGTAATAAAAATTGCATTTCATTCAATTAGTTGGTAGGATTTTGTAATAAATAGCTTTTTATTTATTTTATACAATAATTTTGTAACACATCATAAATAAGTGCTATTCTGCAATTAGATTTCTAATGGTATTTGTCAAGTCTGTACATTGCTGAAATTACTACTCACCAAATTTTGGCAATTGTTAATCCAAAACTCAAAGTTTATTCTCTTTATAGAATTTATTATGCCTATCTTGCTTCTAAATATCTATTGAGATGTTTTGCTGTGTTTTGAAGTGTATCAAATAGCTTCTACCAAATTTACAAGCTCTATATTGCAAGTTTTTTTTTGATAGCCAAATTGCCAAATATGCCATACCTTTTTATATACCCATTGGTATGCGGAAGAGTAATAGCACATAAAAACAATTTTTTCCATAGAGCAAACTGCTCAGTATACCAAATCTTCTTATATGCTTGGTGGTACGTGGAAGCAAAGTGGTAGAAGAGAGTAGAGTTGCACCATGAGAAATGGTATGGAAAGGTCTTGAGTTTGTCTAGTAGCGTGCTTGGTCACAAAGGGTAGCTCAAAGGCATTTTGCACTTAGATTTCTAATGGAAAACGATAAGCTTGCACATTGTGGAAATTGTTGTTTGCTAAGTATTTGTGATTGTTAATCCAAAATTCAATGTTCATTTTCTCAATAGATTTTATTATTCATATCTTGCTTCTAAATATCTATTGAGATGTTTTGTTGTGTGCTGAGGTATATTAAATAGCTTCTACCAAATCTGCAAGTTTTTTTAAGTTGGATATCGTGGCTTTGTAGCAAGTTCTTTGTTTTCTTTATCAAAACCATTGTGCTTTTATATATTAGTCTATTCAATCTATATGTGTACTTGTAATGTTAAGTCTCTCCATTTATCTAAACAACATAAGTGTGTATCTATAGAGATTCCTTTCAATAAAAAAATCCCAAATCTCTTATAAGTGTTGATCTGTTGAATAGCCTTGTGATCTAGGTTGAGAAAAAAGGAAGATTTTTATTTAATTAGTTTGTATTGCATACTCAAATCATCCTAAAAAACACTCTAAAGATTGTAAATAAGAAAGTACATATTGTGCAATTTAGGCTTTGTTTATAGTTTAAATGGGGGCTTCTCTTGCTAATTTGAAGAACAGTTCTACCATAAATTGATTCTATTTGTGCCGCACTGAAAGGTGCAAATTAAATCACGAAGAGTTTGTAGGAAATCGAAGTTCAATTGGATCTTGGCTAAAAATGCACAAAAATGCATGTTCTTACAAAATAGTTGTTATGTTGCATTTTTATTCAAACCAGTTCTCACTATCAAGAAGAGCAAATTGATCCATAGTATTCACATCCAAGTGTTAAAGGTTTTAAAAATTTGAGGTTTTTTCTTATCACTTCCAAAATAGAAAGGCCTTATTACTTTGACTTGTCATTCTTGCCTTTCAATATACCTATAATCTTGATAGCCAAACAGCTAAATATGCCACACCTTTTTATATGCCCATTGGTACATGGACAAGTAATGACACATAAAACAATTCTCTCATATAAAAACCTGCTCAATAGACCTAGCCTTAATATATACCTAGTGGTATGCACAAGCAGAGTGGTTTCAGGATTAGAATGGCACCATGAGAAATGATATGGAATGGTCTCGAGTTTTTCTAATGGCATGCTTGCTCAGAGAGGGTAATTCAGAGGCTCTATATACTATAAAAACATGCGAGAATTGGAAGGCTTGGTTGTTCTTTTGACTATGTGATTCCTTCCATGCTAGATTTATGGCCTAAATGATAGATCATTGGAAGAAGAAAAAGAAAGAGGAGATGGAAGAAGAATCATATTGTTTCGAGTTTTGCAAATTCTTTTTAGTTCATATTGTCATGCAACAAGGAACAATTTCTTTGAAGCAATTGGACTTGAAGCTTGTAGTACAACTATGAAATCACTAATTGTTGTTGCAACTTGGAAGTAACAAACCCTTGCAATTTGAAAAAGGATATATGCCAAGTTAATTAGAAAACACCACTACAAGTCATGTTGCACCAAACAAACTATTCAAAATGAGGAAAAACTTACAACAAAGCTAAAATCCATGCCACGATAAATCTATAAAACGCATAGATTAAAAAATATGACAATTTGAATTGAACTCACCTACCAAGTACAAATTGTGTCTATCTCATGCAAAAGATGTGCACAAATTGTGAACCTTACCATCATGCGCATAACCAAAATTGGATACCATGTTGGAAAAAATACTTCATATAGGACCAATAGATTGGGCGAAAAAGGGTGAAGGCACTTAAAGAAAGGAATTAAAACATCAAGTACATTTAGGTACCCTAACTTTATTAATTCATTATTTCAATTGTCAGTACACAACATAGCTTTTTTCTTGATTGGTAATTGCTTTTGGCTAGAGCTATGAACTAGTGGGGTCATGTTTGGGGGATCCCTTCCCTGTGGTGATTACACTGCTAGTGCTGAGGCATTAATGCCTCCTAGATTTGTCTCAAGCTGGATATGGAATCCTTATTACTCCGTCACTCCTTATGTCTCCCCTTCTCATCACTTGACACCTTATCACTTTGTGCTCTCCTCCTTATTGCTTTGTATCTCCTTATTTCTCCCCTCTTTATCACTCCGTACTCTCCTTGTGATTCCCTCACCATTTGCCTTATCGCTCCACTATACCTCCTTATCTCTCTAGGCAACTCTCCTTATATCTCCACTTTCTGCCATTGGTCCATCTCACCCCATATAGTACAACCTTCTATTTGTAGTTCGCCAATTGTCTGACACGTGTTCAGTTAGCTGTGTCCCCTGAGCATCACTCGCAACAAGTGTTTTGTGATCATGCAGGTCCCCATCAACAACGAGGACACACACGCTTGGCTCCTCATTCCTTGTTTCGTGCATCCACCTTGTATGCGCTGAGGTTGGGCGGAGGTGAGAATTGAACATTGTGCCACCATTTCAATAGGGCTTGCGACTAATCGTTGCATTGCAGGGTGATCCCCCACAACAACATAGCTTTGGTAATAATCATAGTAAAACAATCTCCTTATATAAAGTCATAAAAGCAGTGAACTATGAAGTATAGTCAATGTTGGATAAATCCTCACACCCTTAATATAGGCATTACAACACTGTTACATCGTTAGTTCACTTATAGGTGTTAAAGCACTATGAGGTATATATGCAATGCAAGATTAATGTTTCAAAAAGTTTTTGCTATTAGTTGTGGATGATGACATTTTGTGAGCAATTTGTACTGCTTTAGAGTTGGTCTAATTGCAACAACTCATGCAATGTTGGATTGGTATTCTATTGAAAGCCTTTTGAATTTGTTTGGGCTTTTGAAATTGTATAATTATTTTGTTAGAAAGGAGACAACATTGCAAATTCTATGCTCTCTCTCTCTCTCTCTCTCTCTCTCTCTCTCTCTCTCTCTCTGCAATGAAATAGCTTGCACACTTAGAAGAATGCAACAACGAATGCTTGGAAATATAATACCACTACTCACAATACTTGATACTAATTAGCCATCTTGAAGGGATAAATCTCTAAACCTTATCCAAAAGAAATAGAATATAGAATATGATGATCAACTATCACTCACCTCCTCCTATTTATACCTTAGTTATGCTTTGGATGCCATGCAACAGAAGCAAATTACCTATATAAATGAACTTGATCCTTAGGGCTCAAAACTGGAGAAGGCGGCTGAAACAACCCTCGTTCTTCATCAAACACCACATCTTGACTGAAAATGAGACGATCAGTGTCAACATCAATCAATCGGTAAGCCTTATGTGTATCATTGCACCCCGTGAACATCGATTTATGAGTCTTGGAATCCACTTGGGTGTGTTTGGCATTTGGAACCCAAAAAGAAGCTGTAGAGCTAAAAACCTTTAGATGACTAATTTTGGGCTTTCATCCAGACTAAACTTCTTTTGGGGTCATCTTCTTAACGACTTGTGTTGGAGATTGATTTAGAAGATAAACTGCAATATAGACTGCCTGTGCTCAAAACTTCTTTGGAACATTTCTATGCTCCAATATAGATTGAGCCATCTTAGTGACTATACAACTCTTGCACTCAACAACACTGTTCTATTGTGGGGTGTAAGGTGTGGTAAGTTGATGCTTAATCCCATGTGATGCACAAAAGTTGGAGAAATTAGATGAACAAAATTCTCCACCATTGTCGGACCGAAGAGTGACATTTGACAACCCGACTCTTTTTCCACTAAGGCCTTGAACTGCCGAAACATGTTGAACACCTTTGATTTATGCTGAATAATAATATACACCCACATTTTCTTGCTGAAATTGTCAGCAAATAGCGGAAAATACCTACATCCTATGACTAGTGGAGCATTCATGGGTCCACAAATACTTGCATGAAGCAACTGCAAGACCTTGGATGCCCTGCAAGCGTCACCATCTGAAAATAGAGTTCGATGTTGCTTCCCAGCCTGACAAGCTCCAAAAACTCCATTATTCTGTGTCTGAATCTTAGGTAATCCCACAACCAAACTCTCTCGAGCAATTGAGAGAGTAGTGAATATTCAGATGCCCATACCGTTGATGCTAAAGATTGTTAATGGAAGTACTTCTAGTTGCCATGGCCTACTCTTGAGAATCACCTGTATCAATGAGTCTATAAAGACCATGATCCTCAAGACCAACTGCAATTGTAGTGTGAGACTCCCTATCAACAATGCTGCACTTTTGCAAACTAAAGATGACATTTAGCAGTGGAGAATGAATCATAATATGATTGATTGATAGTAGATTGAGCTTCATACTTGGAACAAAGTATACATTCTGAAAGATCAAATCCCTCCCACGAAGTGAAATTTTAACGTAGCCCTTTCTGACAATAGTATACTCCTTGCCTTCAAAGATCACTGAATTTGTGAAAGGCGTGAACTCTATGAACCAATCCTGATGATGTGTGAAATACCAAGAGGCACCAGAGTCGATGTACTAGGCAGATGATGTCTCTTGATTTGATGGGTTGTGGCGATGAACGCATAGGAGGAAGATTCCTTCTCGTTGGAATGTGTAGTAGCTTGGGCCTTTTGCTGAGACTCTTCCCGTGAAGATTGTGTGACTGCCAACCGTGTCTTGCAATCTATCTTCATGTGACCAAACTTGTGACAATAATTGCACTTAGCACTCTTCTTCTTTGAAGATATCTTAGGTTTACCTATTGCTTTTTGTTGTGAGGAGTGAGGTTTACCTTTGTTCTTGTTTGAGGCTTTGGCCGTGAAGGCCACCTATTCTGCAGAGGACGAGGTAGCATTGCTTCCATCTATCTTGCTACAAAAGCTTGTTGCAGAGATTAGGAAACTTCAGATCAACACTAGTAGAAGTTATATTGAGCATCTCAATGAAATGCTCGTAGGATTAGGGTAGGATTTTCAGTGTGATCACTACCATATCTTCTTCCTCCATCTTGCGACCAATAGCCTTGAGTCGGTCATGAATGTCCTTAATCTTCGTAAGATGTGCTTGGAGAGACATCTTCTCATCCACCATGATAGGAAACAACATATTCTTTAGAAAGAAAGCTTGACTCTTGTTGGATGTCTCATGAAGATCCTTCAAGAGTTCCCAAGTCTCTTTCGCTATTTTTTTGGAAGGCACCTGAGGGAGCTAATCATCTGTAACAGAAAGTTTGATGAGCATGACGACTTTCCAGTTATGCTCATCAATGAAACACAGGGATGCGTCCCCCCAAACCCCTGAGTTTTTAGTACGAGGACTTGGGGATGTGTACATGGCATCCCCCCATCGATGCTCAACCTCTACCTGAACACAAGGACAGGAAGGAGTCCCCGTGACGTCTTGGAGATGCCTAACAGTCCCCTAAGTGTCTCGAGGACGCCCAAGAATCCCTTGAGTGTCTTAGGGACTTTTGAAAGTCTCATGTACCAAGACATTTGCTTACTCTCTACGTAGTATATTGTTTTACAGATAGAGTAAACAGGTAGATGCAAACAAAAACATGAATAACATAATAATATAGGATAAACACAATGCACATAGTATTGGCAGAATGATATACTTTTATTCCATGTAATGTTGTGCCAAAAAGTAACATATTCTTGGTGCCAGTTTAAATATATAAAGCACCCGACGGTAGGTTGAGCATACCAACTGTCGGTTCCTACAACTTCCTACAACTGCTTGAGAAGCAATTATAATTACACTGTCATGACTAACCAAAACATAAAGTATTATTCTTAATGACTAAACTATGGCAAACATCTCCCCCCCCAAAAAAAGAAGTCATCTTCTAGACGACAAAAACAAAATGGCTGATGTAACATCAATCAAATTACTGAGAAGAAAGATGAGAGGACGTCCTTGGAATGGTGGAGGACATCGGCATGGGAGTTGCTGCTGGAGGAACCTGAGGTTTCGATCAACTATCATCTATTTTTCTTTGGCTACCTTCATTAGCTTGAGTGCATCCATCAAATATTTCTTTGTGCTCTCCAATTCCATTGTGGTGGTTAACAACTGCTCCTCTTGCCCAGCTCAGGCTACCTTCTCCTGAGCTAGTTCATTCTCCAAAGAAGTGATAGCCTTCTGTTGCTCTTCCACTCTCGCCTACAAGGTTGCCTCTCATCCTAGTGCCAAAGTACTCTCCTCTTTTGCCTTTTGTGCGACCTGGGTTGCCCTTTGGAGCTGAAGGAATGTATCATGGAATGCCTGCTCCATGTTGTAGAGGATACTCATCATAACGGCCTACCCCTCTGGGATATGTGGTCTGCTCCATTCCTCCATCATCTCTGTGGTCTCCGTGTGGGGCCATCCTTGAGTTGTGAGGTGCTCTGTGAATTCTTGCTTGCAATCCCCCTACATGAACCTGAGAAGCCTCTTTGCTTCTATTGTGATAGGGCCTATGTCCAATTACCTAGTGAGGTTTGCCACCACACGTGTTGCTGCAGCTTCCTCCAGCTCTACTAGAAATCGTTGGATGGATGCAAGTGTATCCTGTCTGTCGAGTCTAAACACCAAAATGGAAGCCTCCTCTTGAGTGGGCTCTGACACAATGTCTCTTGTCGCCCTTGCCTCTTATAGGGAGGTATTCCCCTGCTGCGTGCTCCCTTCCTCCATCTCAATAACCTCTCCCTATACCGCTAGTGGTGCCTCCTCCATTTGTCTTTGCTTGTCAGTGTGTTGTACCATCAATAATGTCGCTGAGGGTGGTGGGATATCGCCAACCCCCATCTCAAACCTCTCCAAGTGATTGTCCATCTTAGTCTCCCCGTCCATCCCCTCAGGTGTTTGTACTATATCCCTGCTTGGTATGCCCCCTGGATCTCCTGCATCCTTATGTACCATGGTGGTGTCCTCTCCTCTATCTCTGGCTACTCCTTTGGTCCTCATACCTAGGCCTTTGGCCATAGGTTCCTCACCCTCCGTGGTAGGGACTGCAACTGTGAGGTCGCAAAGTGAAGGGCGGTGGGCCCCAGCCTATGTGCCCTCAAGTCGACCTCCCTGTGTGTGTGATGTGCTTGACATGCCCCCTCCATTGGGACCAAGTGTGCCATGGGTGGAAGTTGTGCCAGAGTGAACACAATTTTGGGTACTGTAGACCGTTTGGTGCCCCAGTCGGCCACCATTGGTACAAACCTGTTTGGTACTGGTATAGATCACTTTGGTACAATCCTCTTTGGTATTGGTACGGTCCCCTTTGGTATTGGTACGATCCTCTCTAGTATTGGTACAAATCTCCTTGGTATTGGTACAATCTTCTCCGGTATTGGTACATATCTCTTTAGTACGATCATCTTTGGTATCGGTACAGTCCCCTATGGTATTGGTACAAACCTCTCTAGTACGGTATGGTCCCCTCTGGTACTGGTACAAAGCTCTCTAGTTCTGTCCTCTTTGGTACTGGTACGAACCTCCCTAGTATTGATATGGTCCTCTCTGGTACTGGTACACACCTCTCTGGAACTGGTAAGAACCTCTTTGGTACTGGTCCAAACCTCTTTGGTTCAGTCCTCTTTGGTACTGGTAAGAAGTGTCTTTTTTAAAATTCTTTTTTTAAACAAAATATTTGCAAGAAAATCAGTTATATACATATATTTTTGGCTGATTGGACATTTTTAGATCATTTGCAAACATAATATGGGCAGTTTATGAGGGTTTGTAGCTGCTATTGCATACATTATTGCTAGTTATGCTGGCTACCCTAAATAAAAATTAGAATTTGAGTTTCTATGTTTGCAATTCACGAGGTGCTACTATCATATTTTTGATATAATATAAATCTTCCCTTTGCTGTTTCAACAATTTTATTTAGCTTTCTAATTTCTAATAGTAACTAGTAAGTCAATATTCAATGTATAAAACTTTAATGTTCAAGTATATTATAGTCTGTATTTAGTATTTGGCATTTGCAATTTTTCTATTTTACTTCTTACGCTGTTATACATCTTTTCATAACTAGCATTTCAAGTACTATATGTATACTTATAGTATATAGTATACAACACCACCCCTGTTGCCGTCCCCCTGGTGTCCTCAAATTGAAGCCCTTTTCCCCCTGTCCCAGAAACTCGTCCCATTGTCCCCTCGCCCCGCAATCCCCCATGACTCGTGTTACACTTATGCTCATCAAATTTGTCCTGATCTAATCTAGCTTGTGTAGGATGTGTTTCTATACCCAGAACAATTTTGTCAAGGGATTGATATTCAAATATTGTCATAATGTGCTGCTTCCAAGTGTTGTAGTTGTGGTCATTGAACCATTGACTTCCCTCCAACATAATGTTGGTCAAAGATGGTATCATGAATACTGAGGTTGCTGGTCAACCTTGTGAAGGCATGAAAATCGAGGTAGAGGTTGTTGATTAATTGACACAATTTTCAAGACAGAACACATTGAAAAACTAAAGCAAAAAATGGGCGACGATTGAACCTGAAAAAAATTGTCAGAAACAAAAACACTTGAAAAAAACCCAAACCCTAGATGCCCTGCCTTAGTCGCATACCCTAGCCAAATTTGAAAGGCAGGATATCTGGCACAAACCCTTGCCGCAGGTAGGAGCTACGGGAGCAAGAAAAAGTTTGTAAGAAATCATGCTTTTCACCCACAATTTTGTAACCCTAGCCGTGAAAAAAACGGGTAGGTTGTGGAAAAAAAGACAACTTTTTGCCAAAATTGGGCTAGGAAATATCGAATGATGCCCATAAATATGCACAACAAAAATTGTTAGGTGTAAAAATGTGTTTTATGGAAAATTACGGCTTGTAATCGCATAAAAAAATGCAAAAAGAAAATTCGCGTAGAAAATACAGATGTCAGCTGGAGTTTTTTGATTTTCATGAGCAGAAAAAAAAAACATTGGTAAAATCGTGATTTTTCGTGTGGGCTCTAGATGCATTAAAAAGACTTTTGGCGTGTTCTTGAGTTAAAAAAACGTTCGCAGATTTGAATGCGGGCTTGAAGGAAAAAAATGATGCTTTTTTTGTGCCAAAAACATGCCACAAAAATCAACACGATTACTGCAAGCGAATACACCCTCAAATTTGCAATAAACCCTAGCTCGCGTCTGGAACAGGCTGCGAAAATGGTGAATCTTTTTTTGAATTTTTCACCACAAAAATTTCATGCATAAATTTCTCTGCTCTTATACCATGAAAATTTGGAAATTGCTTACTTGATTAATGAACCCAATGGGGTGCATATAGCAATTTACAAGAGCTTCAAACTGAAGCCAAAGTCTTCTAAAAATAGAAGGCTTAACTAAAATAAGAAAAGCAACACCTAAATGACCATTAACTAAAGAATCTAAAAGGCTGGCTAAAATAGCAAAATAATCTAAGGTACTAAAATAGTATAATAATCCCTTTTCCTCTTCCTCTCGCTTTGAAAAGTGACACTTTTTTGGCAAGACATTCCAAAGTAAGAAATTATAAATGGTTTTGTTGTTTTAACTCTTGACGACTGTGATGCTTGTAGGTTCTCAGCATGTAGGTTGCAATTATCTTTTCAACACCATAGAAGATGATTAGTTTCTGTTAAAGTGAATTCCATATATACACTTATAATGTAAATACATACACTGGTGAGCAGAATAGGTAAAGAGGTTTAGATTATATTGAACAGAGTAACAGAATCTGCAGGACTACCTTGGACCTTCGAAAAGGAATCACGGCAAGCCAAAATAAATCACTACTAGTATTGAGTGCTTAGGTTCTGTGTATTCTCTTACATCAACTCCCAGTCTATGTTTGGCAGCTAGCACAAGAGACCTTGTAACCAAATATTGTAATTTTTTAATCAAATGATATGAATTGGATAAGTTAGGCAATGCATATCTCAGTGGCTTTGATAAAATATGAGCATGAACTCCATTGCCAACTTCTTCTGGACCTTGAATGTCTGGAGAGAGCTAGTTGACATAACTTTGATTCTGAGGAATTATAGCATAGATTTTTTAAGCTTCCTATGTTTGTTTCATTCATTTTTAGTTGCTTCATGCTTTTGAAATTGCTTTATTGTGTTATATATTATTCTATGGGAAATGCAGTAGGCATTCCCATTGTGTAGTTTGATCAAAGTGTTCTTTTCAGTGCCACTGACCATTTTTGACCACTAGTGGACATTAGTATTTAACTATATAAATCAATAGTGTGATTATATACAAATTGATATAAGCTATTCTCAGTTACCTTTTCTCCTCACAGAACGTACATTCTATTAAAAATTTATTTCCTGGTTTGTGAAAACTGGTAAGTCAATTGTCACAGTAAAGGAGTTTGCAGGTGGTAGGATAATGTAATTTTAACATTAAATGTAACTGATTGCAATGACAAATGGAACTATTCTTACCTGTTTGGCCTAAAATTTTGGAGAAAACTAATACAATTTTGTGTGTATTCAATACATGTAGGGTGATGTTTGACTCTACGGTAGTGTATTCTCTTCTTAGTATTTACTACTTAGATTTGGCAGTAGCTTCTTTCTTGTTTAACATCTGAAGAATGATGTATTCAATACAATTTTGGAGGAAATTAATACAATTTTGTGCGTATTCAATACATGTAGGGTTACCTTTGATTCTACGGTAGTGTATTCTCTTCTTCATATTTACTACTTAGATTTGGCAGTAGTTTCTTTCTTGTTTAACATCTGAAGAATGATGATAAGTATCATTTGCATACAGTGCAGACAATTGGAAGTTTGCTGCAGATCAATTTGTTAAGAAGTTTCCTGACAAAGTTATTGTACACTGTAAGAGTTCCCCTGCTCTCAGTCTTATGTGTATGATATATATAGTTTTCATAGTTTGTTACTTTCATTAATCATCTGTACTGAGAACTTGTTAATATATGTTCTATTTATTGACAGATTAATTTGATGACATAAATTAGTTAAATTTATTACACAAATCTTATTGGTATTTATGGTAGAAAGCACATATGAAGGCTAACAAGAAGCTTTACAATGTCAAATGTATATCTTAACACTATAAAACTAAATGCACAAGGTTAAGAAAGGAATCCCTAACTACCTAATGGTGTTTTAGAACTTTCAAATCTAATTTCCATTCTTCACAGGGAACTAGAATGAGAAAACAATTTTAAACTTATCAGTGGAAGTGAATTACTAAACTAGAGTTTGACTAGTTTAAATCTGGATGACACACACGGCAGAATATTAGAACTAAATTTTAAAAACTCCTTTCAGGTAGTGAACGTAATGCGTCAAGATTGACTTTGGATGGGGTTGATGTGATGGGGGAGCGGCTAGCTGAAGAGGTGACATTCTAACATTCTTAGACATGCTTATTTTTCTTGTACCTTCTGCACTTATGTTTGTGCGTTTTCTATGCTTGTCTATATGACACTTAAATGTAATCTTTATGTTCTATTTCAAGATTGTAACCAAAATTGTCTAATTCTACAGTCAAAGCATGTATTTGGGGTTCAGTAGCTTCTCAATAATAGAAAGACTATTGAAAATTTTACTGAAAGGGCCTTGCCTTCCTAATTATTGCTGAAATATCTAAACTATGTATGGAATGTAACTTTTTAAGTGTTGTTCCTAAAATGCAGGTAGCTACAGTAGTAAAATGCAATCCAGGATTAAAAAAAATTTCATTTATTGCTCATTCAGTGGGCGGCTTAGTAGCAAGGTATTGCATTGGGCGACTATATGAGCCACCTTCAAGTGATAAGATTACGGTGGAACACAAGGAGTTAACAAATGGAAATAAGTTCCAATATGATGAGGAACAATCAAGTGGTATGATTGCTGGGTTGGAACCAGTGAACTTTATAACTGTTGCCACGCCTCACTTGGGCTCAAAAGGAAGAAAACAGGTAAAATTATTTAATGGACCTGCAATCAAGCCAACTAGGATATTCTTATCGGATTTAATGATGTGCAAATACCTTGGATGCCAAAATATACATTTTGTTGCTTGTCTTGCATAAAGAAAATAACTATTTGGTATTTTATGGAAAAGAAATCAAATAGGTTGATCATACAAGTTTTCTTTTTTATGACGGAATCATGGTTTCAATTCTGGGACTTCAGTTAATATTTTTAAACTGCCATATCTTTGTTTTGCAACTGTTTCACTTAATTTAATCGGTATCATCATCTCAGTTTTCTTTTGTAGCTAGTTTTAACCAATAATATTTTTTAATTAGTTGTGAAATATTGAAATATTGAGTAATGTGTCTATTTATATTATAGCTGATGAGGGGACATCTAAAATTCTTAGATGTGCTCATACTATGTTATCTTTCTTGTCAAAACGATAAAGTCCTTAGGTGTTGGTTTGTCTTGGTCTACTACTGATGTATGCAGGTTGTTTGTCACAAAGATTATCAAGCAATGAATCCTAAAAGAGTCTCCAACACCAACAAAGAAAAGAAAGGGTGAAATTCAAAGGACTGTGATGGTAGATACTAGGAGTAGGCAGGAAGGTTTGAGGTTAACTAAGACAAATCTTCTTTGGTGCATTGAGACAATCATGTATGAGGATTGTCTTCAAGAATAGATTTATCATTTTGGAAGGTCCACTATTCAATACAAGATAATTTAGTGAAATCTAGAGATCAAATTCTCAAATTTTTAATTTTTTTTGGTTCCCTGGATTTTGAGGAGATAAACATGAAAATCACAACTTTCACAATTTTATATTTCTAGAAAGTTGTTTTTTTTCAATGAAAAGTAGTATATGGCAACAACAAAAGGTCAACAACATTCACTTGGCAAAAATGGTTTAAGGAGGTAGTAAAATGATAGAAAACTCGTTGAAGTTAGATGTTTTACCATGCAACTTTCGAGAACAGAAAACTAGAGAAATTTCAATGAAAGTTTAAAAAATTTGTACGAGATCCTTTGAAAAATTTATGAAAGAGCACTCCAAGAACCCACACCTTGTTCATTTTTGGTGGTCATTGAGGAAAACTCTTGACGAGCATCAACTTTTGTCTTTGGCATTTGAGGCATGGAATTTTCAATTTGTTGTCCATTGGGCAAAATTCCTGATGAGTGCCTATTTGGCATTAAGTGGTTGTTACATCCCTCTTTGGCTATGTTATTTTACTTATGTAAACATACTAGCTTACAAAGCAAGAAAAATAACTCAACATTACTTGTTGTAAAACAAAATCTATGCAGATAGCTACAACTTTTTTTGTTTGATGAGAGAAAAGTACAAGAACCAATCAACTTTAAATATGCAACTTATCTTTATTTTTTTGGTAGGTAAATAGCTGGAAGGGCCAACTCCCGTTTTCATTAATCTTCATAAAAAAGTTTACATAATATCAGAGTAAATTCATGTAATCATCTGAGACTATCTGACACTAACCAAGACTACCAGGGACAAACATAGATGCAACCCTTATAACAAAATGGGCTTCCATAATCCTTACAAAATAAGGCCAAAAACTATATCTGACCTCAGACCAGATTGACTATAGTGATATCTACCAATCTCCATATACTATATTTTATCGCTATGAATCCCACTATATGGGTTTTATGTACAGACTGTCAAAAAAGGAGAAAAATTACCAAAATGCTGTAGCAAGCCAGCATTCTACCTTGGGACTGGGGCCATCACCTAACCGGGTCAAGAGCCAACCTCTTGCATGCCCAGCATCACCTTTGGCACCTTGGGTTGTTTAGCATCCCTCTTCCATTCAAAATATGAATGCAAATGCAATGCCAAACGACTCAAGGATTTCGTATGACATCAGATAATCAAAAAATGCAAGAGGCTTTGGATGTGAAAGGGGAGATGTATTTATGGTTGTCTTCATAGGTGAATCCAATGTTTAAACGAATGTGGGATGAAGGGGGTAGTTGGTGGTAGTTAAGGTAAGCATTTGTCCCACATTTACTAAGTGGACATGGTTGATAGAAGTGAAGGAGGATAAGTAAGGGGTGAGGTTGTGATATGGGATTTTAGAAAATGGATTAATGAAATAATAATTCTATGTTATTTAATGAATTAATATAGAATGTAATATTTTATTAAATGGATTAATCAAATGATGAAGAGTGTGGAAAATATTACTAATGAATGAAAATATGGAATAAATAAATGGATCCACATTAATTGATAAAGAAATTAGGATTATTTAGAAGACATTTTTGTGTCTACACATACCACCTTCATCGCATGCACAACTAAATCATGCGGGAAGTTAAAAATTCCCTTAAGTCTTTTGTCCATCACATCCCCTACAAATGCAATGTCTCTTTTTGCAGAGCAAGTGAATCAGCGTGTCCATTTGGCAAGAGAAACAAAGATGTTGTTACAAACCAAAGCAGTGAGTAACCGACCGACGCAAATCCTTTGAATGAAAATGCACAAGAAGCGGTCTTTGTCTTAAAGGTCAAGGCTTAAAGGTGTAATGATGCCACAATAAATGCTTAAATCCCAAAATGATCTTGCATGATGCTGCCAAAGCATGTAAGCTGCCTCCGAAGTCCTTGGGACACGAGTAGACTTGGTAGTGGAAAGTGACGGTTGCCAAAATGTACCATCGAGTCCACCTGTATTGTGGTGATATAGGACTGGACACTGTCCTTTATTTGTAATCTAAGCAAATCGCCGAGCATGTGCCAAATTGCCTTCCTCCCTTGTCATTCCATAATTACTACATCTGTCTTCCTAATTGTCACAATCATCTCCAAGTCTATTCATGATTCCAAGCTTTGCTAAACTAAAGACTATTCCCCTATCAATTGATCTGCAAATCAGAGAATGCCCTTAGTCAATTTAAGTTAACTCACGCTTTGAGGCGTCCTTGGTGATGCCATCCCCGACTGCATTACCTTCCCTATATGTATGAGTTATTGTGAGTTCTTTGAATTTGTTGATGGCCTCTTGTATCAATTGCAACCATCGTCTAAGTTTCCAGTTTGGTGTATCCTTCTATCCGATGGCATTGATTACAATCAAAGAGTCTCCTAGATGAAGGCGATCCACACCCAACTCAATGCCCAATTGGAGGCCCAACAATGCCACCCTAGATTCTGCGTAGTTGTTGGTGGTAGCCCCCAAGTATTCTGCCTTCTTAGTCACAATGTTGCCATTGTGATTCTTGGCAATACAACTTGCATTAGCGTGGCCTAGGTTTCCCCTTGGGGCGCCATCAAAGTTTGTTTTTATCCATCCTTGAGATGATTTCTTCCAGACAATGTCCACTCTTGGGTTTATTAGGGGATCAAGCACTCGAGCCCCATGAACAGGGGATGCAACATTTCATAATTGCAACAAGTAAATCTTAAGAATTAAAAAATGAAACATACTTATATCTCTATTGCTATTGATAGTAATAAGTAGAACAAGTACTAAAGGAAAGATAAGAAGCCTGATGCAATTTTGAAATCTCGGGGTGTTTCCAAGTACATTTGACTATCTGCCAGAGAGGGTGAGCATCATCGAGGTGCTTTACCCCCAAACACGAACCAGATTGTTCCCTGCACATCCTCCAACTGGAGAATGGCCCTGCCCTACTTGAGGGTGTAACGTTTGAGGGATCTATTGCCATATGAGCTCTAGTGTTTAGGCCCTACATGACTCTAGTCGGTCATTCTCTAGGGTAACTCCTATCTAGTATGACCTTATTGACTAAGAGGTGTAGCCGGTTCATATGAACAAACAGAGGCTTGCTAAGCAACATGCCACCTTGGCCAAGGATTCTTTCAAAATAGGCATGTCTTACATGCAGTCCTAGTTCACCACCCTACTCAAAATTATAACTTTCTTTTAACCCTGCTGGTCTAGATGGAATCATTACCTAGTTATGGAAAAAGTCATTAGGTTACGTTCCCATAACATCTATGTTATTAACAAAGGTTTTAATTGTAGTATGAGTTATTGCCTAAGTAGGATTTACATATCTCATTGAGAGTTCATCATCCCATAGGATTTGTTTGACAAGGTGGTCATTTAGTTATCTTAAAATTGAAAACCTTCCTCTACCAAGGAATCTATTTTTGGAGCACCTTAATTTGAAGCATTAAAATTGAATATAACATGGTATTTCCAAGAAGTAATTAAAATAAAATTTCGTTAGACCTTCTAACATTAAGATAATGCTAGCGGAATATTATGTTTACAATGCGTTGGATTAGGAAGAACATCCTCATTAAACATTTAGGTGCCATCTCTGGACAATGTGTACAATCATTTATTCTAAGCTACCTTCGCTCCTTATGAAGTATTGTTCATAGTTAAACTCTATGTTTCCCATGCCCTTTGCACTCTGGAATTTGTTTAGGCTTGCTCGAGCCTGGTGAGATAAGTTTCTCTAGATTTGAATTTGGTTTAAGCTGAATTTCTAGTTAGCACAGTATAATTAACTGTTAACAAAGAGCAAGTGTGACCATGTATTTGAAGTTACATATTTCATATGGAGTACGATGATGATTGTATGCTTAATATTTGATAACATATTCTTGGTATACATAGGTTAATTCCAGTGTTACTTGGGGACGCGTCCCCAACTTGAAAACCCCCATCCTTGTACTGGGGATGTTTCTAGGACAGGGGGATGGCTAGGGGATATCCCCACCCCATCCCTGATTTTCAAAAAATGATAGGGGACGTCCTAGAAACTTAGGGACGTTGCCTGAAATTGGGAGGGATGACTGTATGTCCTAGGGATGGCTGGGGACGCCTTAGAAGTCCTTGGGACGGATAGGCATCCCCAATGGGATAGGCTGCATCTATGCTTAAAAAACACATTTTTCTTTTATAAAACTTTCTTTCAATATTAAAGTGGGTCCCTCCTTCCAAGTTTGCCCTATTATGCTTATTACTGTTTGGTAGTTAATTCATGCTATTTGGTGTCCTCTAATTAGTATTTGGAAACATTACATTAAGAATCGTGAAATTAAGAAAGTTGTTACAGTCACGCTACATGCTCAGAATCATATAGCAGACTGTTTGCAAGGTTTTGGGAAAGTATGAAAAGTGCATTACAAACTTGGAACATGCATCTTTATGTCATTTTGTGGCAATACATTAGTGCTTGGTTGGTTTTGTGTTGATTTGAGTCCTTTGTGGAAGATTTGGTGAATATTGGAGGTTTCATCAAGGTGCCATCTTGCTGTAACAGACCTATATCATGATTGGAACTGTATAGCAGACCTGTTTGTATTAATATCAGTCCACTTACAATGAACTGGAGGTGTAGCTTTAGGGGTGTAACGGTGTAATCTCAATTTAGATCATTGGTGAATGTGGTCTAGAATGAGAAGAGCATTGGGAGACATACACTTGATCTATTATCTGTAGCAGCTCTTTCTAGAGTCAATGTCAAACCCGCAACAGTCAAATCGAACACAGTTTCCAAGGTTTTTCATGTTAGTATTTCATAGGAATGTTATTTCATGTACATGCACTAATGTGCAAATGATTATCTTTGAAAGCAATTGTAACACTATGCCTATTATGTGTACACCAATAATTTATATCAGACTTAAATGATAGTAGTGTGCTTCAATTTGGAAGGTAGGTTTTTGTTTTGTTGCTATTGACAATGAATTCCAAATTATGTTCTTGGGTGTATTTCAATTTCGTATGTTATTATTTTAATATTACATGCATATTGACAATTAATTCCGAATTATGAATGCATATTAAGTATTGAGTTTGACTATTGAAGTGTTGTATGTTAAGGTTCTATGGTGTTTAAATGGCATGCTTTATCCATGCTTTCATATGAATGTAATGTATATATGCTAATTTCTATATATTTTAAAATTTCCCTATATTTATATGGCCATCCCCTTTGCCGTCCCCAAACTTGGCAAAAAAATTTGCCATCCCGGAAACTTGTCCCCCCGTCCCCTGCGTCCGCATCCCGGACACTTGGGGTAACACTGGTTAATTCAGTTCTCTAATGATTCTATTGGAAACTGTCACTGTTTTTTTAAATAATTGCAACAATTACTGGTGTGAATGACGTTGGGAAGGAGCATTAAAACCCCGTCATTACTTCTTGGACTAATATCCTTGTTATCTGTCAATATATTCTTCAAAGCTTTGACTATCAAGCTTTGTTTAGCATTTCACGCACAATGAAGCAATTTATACTTACAATGGTCTACTAGCGGCTGATTTAGTGCATTCTATCTCATTATGCGCACTAAAAGAATAATCTAACTTTCTAAATTTACTCATAAAACTATGAAAAGGGAAAGAATCATCTTGCATGTACAGCTGAACAGAAATAATGGCAAAAATATTGATGTAGTCGTTGATAATGAATTTCAATCATTTCTTTCGAAGACTTTAAGAGTTCCCGAGGCTTTGCTTAAGTAAAGATTTCAAATTGTAAGAAATAGCAGTTTTAAAGGAGACGTTCATGCTTGTGCAACTATGTTTGCACTTCCTGAAGCTGTTGAACAACAATGAGCTTTCTCTTCTCTGCTTGGTTTTTCTTTGTCTCCTCTTCTTTTTGTTTTTCCCAATAAACAAGAATGAACTCCTATTTATCGCTTTCCAATGTTTCATTTCAATTTCCTTTTCATTTCCATGCTTTTCGTATGCATTTCAAAATCAGTTAAGCCCAAATGAAATGCTGTTCAACTTGATCTCATTCTCATTTTAATTTAATGAGAATTTGCTTTCCAATCTTTCCTCGTGCTGTCATGCTTTAACAAATAATAAATTACCTCTTTTGAAATGGACTGATCTAAAGTGGCGTCTTGGTCTTTGTTAAGGCCATTGAAATTAATATTTTCTTCCTTAGCTTAAGAGCTCGACTTCTCTTAGCCGACTATTGTATATGTAAAATAAATGATATCACATTTACTCGAGTGGAATTAGAAGATTGAATACATACATAAGTATGTATTATGTGAGTTCTTATGTGTATGTAAATATACATATATGCATATATGTACACATGTACTATTTCAACATATTTTGCACTGGTACACATATATGTACATACGTATATATATATTTCTTAATATATATATTATATATACATACTTATATATGCATATATGTACACATTATTTTGACATATTTTGCATTGTTACACATATATGTACATACATATTTCTTAATTCACATACATCCATAATTATGTATGTATTAAATCATCAAATTAGTTTAAATAGAAGATCAACTTAATTTCAAATGATGTGACCTTAGTTCAAATGTTCAATTTCTTATTAAACTTAATTAAATATGAGTTTTTTCCAATCTTAAAGATTTGCGAAAAGAAAGAGAAAAACCCTAAAGGTTCAATTGACCCTTTAGGGTTGACATATTAGGAACCTAGTCCTTGGCTTGCAAAACTAGTTTAAAACTCTATATGTGGCACTCACTTAGAACTCTAGAAATTTTAGGTTAAAATCCCTAGACGTGGCACTTATCTAGAGATTTAGACCGCAGTTCAATCCTTTATTCAGATGTTATACCTTCTACTTGATGATACTCCCCCTCCCTTCCTAGAGGCCAATGGGAACCTGCATCCACTTACACACAAGAAATGTAGTTACCCGACATCTTTAAATCATTGAGCATATACATAAACATGTACTAAATTATAAAGTGCACATTTACTTATCAAAACATATGTAAGTTCTGAATCTTGTTCATTTGACCAATGTCAAATTTATCATATTGTAACATATCATAATTGAATTACTTGTTCATCATTAGATTTTCAATATATTGTAAGCTTTGCATTAGTAAATCATTGTTCATCTGGCAAAGTAAAATAACATAGTGAAAGAGGGATGTGACAGTGGTACAAATCCCATAGTTGGCATCCAACAAGGAAAATACTCTATGAGCACCAAAATAAAGCAACTTAAAATTGGTGTCCACAAAAGCAAATCTTTGTTGAGAATTTTAGATTGTAACATTTTATGATGCCGAGATCAAATTAAAAAAATTGAGCCCCTAAGTTCTTTTGGATGCCAAAATAGCATGTTTTTCTTGCTGAAATGAAGTGAGAAACAAAGCAAATGTGGTGCCAAAGTTAGTATGTCGGTCAAGTGAAAGATGAAAATCAAATAGAGTGAAATAAAGGAGAAAAAGTGATGAATCTGAACTCTCCATTCAAAGTGATGTCCAACATGAAGCATATCAATATTTTATTTTGTCCTAGATGTGATGAGGATAAGTTAAAGCAAATTAAAGACAAAATCAAGAGAGTAAAGCCCTTAATTCAGATGTATGCCCAAGATGAGAGGATGAGAAGCATAAATGGAAAGAAAGTAATATTTTAAGTTATTTTTAGAGGATGAGGATCAAATCGCTTTCAAAGCAATTATATTATTGTCTTTAAAACTTCAAGAAGCTGTAGCCAAAGACTATAAATATGTGCCATTATACACATAAATTGTAAGGAGAGTTGATACTAGAATTATACTATAGAAATTGTCTTTCCTGTTCAAGGCCATTTAAATTTTAAAATGTTTTTGTGTAGGGAATGCAGAGTTGAAGCTTGCTTATGCTGCCAATATGTGCATTCAAAGTTAGAAAACCCTGTATTGCAATCATTTAAAAAAGCCAATTAGTAATGAAGATAAATGCTAATTTAATGAAACTGTGGTGTTCACGGTTACAAATATTTTGTTTTTTGTTTTTTTAAGGTAAGTTGTGGACAAGGGGTCCACTCCCATAAAAATAAATAAACAAAATAACATTATTTGCATGACCCAGATTGGTGTACCTCAGAATTACATTTTCTTCAATCTTCCCTATTCTTTGACGATTTTGAGGACATGTGATGCTTAGCTTTTAAAGGAGAGTTTTTCTTTCCCTTCACTTCTGTCCAATCTGGCTCAATCATAGACGGGGAATCCATTTCAGAACTTTCTTCTTTATTCTAAGTTTCTCCTCAACTTGTGGTGATATGTGTCCCAGTTGAAATCATAGGAGCCAAAATGCATACTGTGTGACTAAATTCTCCCCTAAGATAATAGAAGTGTTTTTACCTGCAATAGGTACTATCTCGGGCTTGGGCACTGGAGCAAATGGTCAATATGGAGAGGAAGCACATGGCACATGAGGATCATCATGAAGTGTGTTTGGAGCATTTGAATCTAGTTTCTCAATGGGGGGAACGGCATTGTATGGTAATCAGCCCCTTGCCACCAGGTAGGCTTTGCCTGCACATGAGCATGCTTCTTCCTACACTGGGAAGTTAAATGTTTTGTTGAAAAACATGTCCCGTATCTAAAAGCAATCTTCTTATATCGATTGACTGCCTCCAACATCTTGTAACCGCCCTCAAAGAAATCTCAGCCAGTGGACCTTTTGAAAGATCCATTTGACGCGAAGTCTAGCACAGGTGGGGCATTCATAGCTGATTGTTTCCTTTGAAATGCTTTTATATTGTAATGTTCCCATCCTTAAATCAATCATACTAAAGCAGTTAAGTACTTTTGCGATCAAGGAGTGGCTGTCGTTGAACACTAATAGCTAGTAGAAGTTTGTAGGAATAGTTAGAAGTAGCTGTCCTGATGTGTTAATAAAAGAATAAGATGTTGGGAAACTGTGAATTCTTATAAATAAGACAGTAGCCTAGCTGCTTTTGGAGAAATAAGGGTTAGTTCCAATTGATGATCACCTTCAAAAAGAACGGTGAACATTATGTCAAATATACATTATCATCAAGCAATCTATGTTGTATTGGTCAACCATTGAAAAAGGACTGTCAATATGACATCTTCAAGTAGTCATCAAGTAAAGAAATAACCTTAACAAGATCATCCATGATCAAATTGCAAAGGATCCTCAACATGAAATCTAGTATTGAGCAACCATCACCAGATGAAGGAAAGTAAGCATATCAGAGAATCATAGATCGAATATGGATGAATTGTCATTAAGAACCAATATCATCAGTCACTATCCCATGACAAGATCGATTTTAATCTGCATCATGACAAGGAATAAGTTGAACACAAGTCACTAAATGTTGACATCATGAGAGGAAGTGATTGGTTAATGAACTGATTACTATTTTAATATGGAATGATACAGAAAGGCAAATGATGAATTAGTAATGGATATTCCCAAGTGCTGATAAGAACAATAGTTCCTATGAAGACTGAAAGCCAATCAATGATTATCAATCATACTTGTATCCAATGATGGTCAACAATACGCTACAGAGATCAGTAGAGTAACTAAGTTGTGGATAAGCATTGGAAAGTATGGAGATTAATGAATAATTGAAATTGATGCAATGTAATCCTGTACAACGATCATTCAGACCAGTACAAATACCGATTAACAGTATTGAGTCAGGCAAAGAACACTAATCGATACCTGTTATGAGGAAGCACAATAATTGAGGATTAAATGTCAGTCATCGATTATGTTATGCAAACCATTTTATTATGGGACGAGTAACTAGTTGTTAAGTTAACAAATCGACTTCAGCCAATACTAAGATAATTATGTCAGAGAATGTATAAAGGGGTGTGATAAAGAATATTTGACCAATGGTCATACTCTTAAAGATGCAATTATCAAAAGAGACTGATTAAGAGTGCAAGAGTCTAACCAAAGGGTGCGACTAGTAATCATTATGAAGAGAGGTGATTACCAAGAGACATAAGACATGTCTCATTCATTGCAACTCCTCATTCAAGAAAGACAATGTAAGAAGGCATTCCCATCGTTCATTCAAATCATCATTTAGAACCTTTTATCTCTTATACATCCAAATTTGGATCTGCTCAATTGAGCAAGTGCCTGATTGGTGATAATTGGTTGCAAGTTTATAATTGCAGATCAGAGATGGGATCAGTGATTGCAGGTATAGAAAGTGTATATCAGAAACAACATCAATCTTTTAAGTTGCAAGCATATAAGTTAAGATCTGAAACAACAGCCCATCGCTTAATGGGATATTTTTCTTAATTGCTTACTTATATTGTTATATCCGACACAGCAAAGCATATTTCTGCAAGCAATACTATATCGATTGCATATACACATTGTCTATACCCTTGTACATAAATATGTATGAGAAGCAGAAAACATATTCCATATCGATATATTAGAAACTACTATTAGACAAATATATATATATATATTATTGATTGAATCAGAAATAGCAAGGTGATACTGTTCATATTTTCTATTACTTAGCTCAAGTGCAAGAATTAGGTAGAGTAAGTGTGAGGAGTTTAAGTAATTGCCACGATATTCCTAGATATTCTAAAAGGGGACATTACAGATATCTACCCAAACTGTTGCCAATAGCTATCACGCACTCAACTTCCCAGAATTGCAAGGGGAGATAAGAAAGACGTACCCACAAAAATGCAAAGGAAAATCTCTCTGTTTGAGGGTCAAAGGAAGGAAACCATGCCTTCATTCATAAAAAATCCTCACGAAAAAACCAAGGCCCAACATTGAGCACCAAATCCTTATCATCCTCTGACTCAAGTTCTAGGATGAAAAATCCTTGAGCGTAGGGGTAAATGTTGATTTCAACAACCATCAATTCGCTCCAATTATCACTTATCTAGGTGCGCAAATCTCTCAGATTTGGCCAAATTCTTGTAAATTTGCAAATAAGGGCATTGCTCTAAATGAATTCCTATCTATTGCTAATGAGACCGCTCACATTTATCTCTGGCATCGAAGTAGAAGGAAGAATAGAAAAGGGGGGATTTTGATTGTCAGAAGTGGGTGGTGAAAATGGTCGGAGGGAGAGTTACACAAGGGGATTTTGGGTGGGAGCCAAATGCCCCTCAAGAGCATCTAGTCGTGTAAGGTTGCTATGAAATCCATAGGGTCATCCTCAGATCGCCATGGTGAGCAATTTGTAGCGCACTCCCCAAAGTAGGGTTTGAGATTTTAAGGCTTACAATAGCAATGGCACTCACACTCGAGCGCTGAACCAAATCAATCATATTTTCGAAATTTGCTTCCCTTGAGAGCTCGTGCTGGATAGAGACACCATGGTCTAGGGAATGCAAGCGTGTTTCCTCATGCTTAATGGGGGGGGGATGGAAAAGAAGGCATTGAAACCACATAGAGCTTCTCTAGGTTGACACCACTCCGAACAAATGATTCCACATTTACATCCTGGGCAGCAACAAACATGCATTCGGAATGTGTTTCCCTGGGACCTACCTAGGGTTTGATTTTGATGAAGGAGAGATGTTGCCTAGTGCACAAGAACCCCTTAAATTGTCCTTCATAGGCACATTGTGAAGAACACAGGGCAAAGTTGAGGAAGTGCAATTTTTAGCAAAGAGACATTGTGAAGATTTTTTTTTAATTATTTTTTTGGGTACAAAAAAACTTAGAATATCTTATTAGCAGTCAATTATCATGTGTGCCATGTTCTCTTTTCTAGATCAAATTGTTGATATGATTCCAAAGATCTCTATTTTAATCCTTGGATGGTATTCTTGTTTACATTTTCGTTGTCATAAATCGAAAAAATTCATAGGTGAGATATGACTGCTTCAAAGTCTTGTTTGTGAAGCTCTAAGATCAAAATAGATAGGTCAAGTTTGTTTATTTAATGCAAAATCCTGAAAAATAGATTCTACAGTGTTCATATTAGGATGCTTGTTTTTGTTATACTTTTAGAGAAAATTGAATCATGAAGCTTCGCATGTGAATTTGAAGAGGATATTTTCATCCATTGTCTTGTTTTGTGTTATCATGAAAGCGATAAATTTAACCACCAACACCTTTGCTTTGATGTGTGCTTTTGCACTGAATGACTTTTTTTTTTACTTTTGTCAAATTTATGACCTGCAATTGTTATCACACAGCCTACTACTCTTGGAGGGTAAAATTTTCATCTCTCTTATTTTGGTTAGCCTTGTTGCAGGCATGCGTTGGCAGGCCTATTGGCCTCTTTCTGATTTTTGAATTTCTAAGGTCCAATCTGTAGGTGTGCTTCTTAGTATTGAGTAATCCCCTTTTGAGCTTGTTGAACTTGGATAGCTTCTTCAGATTTGGCATGCTTGTAAGTATTGGTCCATGGCCAATTATCGTAAAAGTTTCAGGCTTTTGGTTTATCCTTTTTCAGAACTTTCTATAGGCATGCTTGAATGAGCTTCATTGCTGCTGCAGATGGTGCTCCAATCAAGATTTTAACACTGGAAATAAAGCTTGAAACCCAGCTGAAACACTTGAAAATCTGCCAAATTTGTTTCCTATGGCTGTAGTTTTTAAGAATGGAATAAATTGAAGCCTCGCACTTGGAAAACCTGCAAACTAAACTACTGTAGTTGGCTGCAACAACCCTTGTGATGACTCGATTTTTGCTAATATTGTTGAAGACCTTTTGTTATCTTTTGTAAATAACAACCAAACAATGAATAATCGGTTTAAATTTTGAAAATCCACAACAAATCCTGTTGGAGATGTTTGAAAACTGATATCGTAGCCCTTGAAAACCTGCGATTCATAAGAACTTTACCATTATTTGTCTTGTTGTGCACTTGAGTAGTCTCTGTTTTTTTTTATGTTTTCAAAGCTGGAACAGTTTTGGTGAGGCACACTTCATGGGTCTAGGTGACCAAATTTGATGTTCTTTCATCAACAGGGGACTCTTTGCCCTGGTGTTCTTCAACGCACTACGAGGCCTAGTATTTGGACCTTTTTCACTAACTTTAGAACACTCAGTATATTGGCGCATTTCTTTGGTCTAGGTGTCCCATTTTGACATTTTTTATTTTTAATGGTACACTCTTTGGATAGGGATGCTCTATGTGTCTAAGTGACCAAATTTGACTTGATTACTAATACAGGGACACTCAGCGTCTTCGTGCATTTAAATACATTGAGATGTCTATTTCATGCCATTTTTTATCTTCTTTCATGTCTAAGCTCCATTTTCCCTCTTGTTTGATTTTTTGGAAAGCTGCTTTGCTTGGCTATGCAAACACATTGATTAGAGCTTGAAAGTAGGACATTCAAAACTGTGATAAGCAAGGATCCAACAATGAGTCACTAGGTGAGGAATGTAATGTCCTCTTTCTAGAACATAATCTAATGACAAGAATCAAAATATAAGATTAAATAATTAAATAAAATATATAAATACATAAATATATAATTATAATTACATTGATTAAATTAAATAAATAATAATAAAATAATAAAATTAATAAATAAATCATATTAATAAATATATAATTATAACTATATTGATTTAATTGAACTTATAAAAAAATTAATATATAATATTATCCCTCACAAGATTAACAATCATATTGGCTATCTTGAAAGTCCGATTGGGATCAAAAAATGACTAAAGATCCATGTCATGGGTAAGACGGCAACTATGAGTCTCCCAAACAGTAAGGCTATCGATCATGGAGGAACGGTGATTCTGAATGGGTTAGGACAAATATTGACTTCCACCGTCCATACATAGAGTTAAACAAATGGAGATAAAACGATATAATTGCAAACAACGATAACAATAATTACGAACATAATAAGTGACAAGTATGTTGACCGTTAAGAATATAATGGTAGCAATTTAAATATCCAAAATGACACGAGATAAATGGTAGTCATCGCATCATCAGCGATTAAGATTATCGTGAGGGTAATGATTACTAAATCAGCAGATGTTAGCTGCAATTAAGAAACTATAAATCCTTTCGTAGTCAAGGGGTGTGACCACTAAAACTAGCAAAGTATAAGGAGAAGACCAAAACCGTTCAATAGAGGGGCGAGAACATTGGATGGCAGATATATACAGATTTGATCTGCAAACTCAGTAAAGGCATACGATAACTTCTTCAGTCTAGGAAATCTGAGTAGGACCAACACAATAACATTGTCATTACCAAGTTGGGTAAGGCATATAACCTGCAGAACTTGGGTATCACATCAAAAGAAGACCATTAGCATATACACGGAACAAATAGCAGTATTGATGATTGACATAATTCTTTGGAATTGCATAATACAATACTCGTAAATACTATACTATATTTAAGGTCAACGTGTACATCAATGATCCAATATATATATGGATTTTAGAACTTGACCTTCAGACAAGATTTATATACATTGGGGGGTACATAAAGATATTGAATTTAGATTCAGACAGAAAGGACAAGTCCCATCTTATAACTTAGGTTATATGTGATGTAGCCATTTTGAAATAGAAATTAATATTTTATAAAATAATAAAAGAAAGTTTAATAAATAAAATAATATAATATAATCTATTATTAAAATAATAAAATAATATACTAGTATACTAATATATTATTAATATAAAATATTATTAAAATAATAATAATAAAAATATGATATATAAAATAATATAATATAATATATTGATGAATCAATAAATAATATTAATAAATGATTAAATATAATAAATAATAAATAAGCAATCACACTCAAATTATATTATTATTTATAATATATTATTCACATAGTAAATATAAATAAACAAAATAACATAATATAATCCAAAAGACATGACTTTTGGAAAAAAAAGGGTATAAGAAAACAATTACGGGAAAAAAAGGAGAGAAAAGTGAAAACACTAAGAAAAGAAAATGGAAAACTTGGGAGAAAATAATATAGGAGCAAATGAAGGAGAAAATCTAAGAGAAAAGATAGGAGAAAATAAAGGAAATGTAGGAGAAACTCAAGGGAGGAAAAAAAGAATATACGGAAAACAAAGGAGAGTAAAAGATAAAAGTCTTTAAGAGAAAATTCAACATGGTGGTATGTCATTTAATATAAATAAATTCTTTATATATATATATGAATTAGTTTTAATTAAATTATATATATTAAAGAATTAATTTTAATCAAAATAAATATATATATATATATATATATTCAAAGGGTTTTATTTCTTTTATATATAAAAAAATATCTAAATATATTGATGTATATTAAATATGTATTTATATGTGTGCAATTAAGATCTATGAGATTATGTTATAGGCATTTGGTGATTTTGGATTTCTTTTATAAATCTGAATATATGATCATGTAATTTACACTAATTTTTGGTACATTTATATGTCCACCCAAATTGATGATATGGAAACCATAGAGAGAATGAATCTTATATTCATTAAGAGATGGATGCCATATCTGGAGGGGACTAGAGGAAATTGTTATAGTTTCCCTAGTCTCAAGATTGTTATAATCTCACCATAGATGATGATATGGATTGCATATAAAATGAATCTTATATTCATTAGAGATGGATCCCCATATTTGGAGGGGGCTAGAGGAAATTGTTATAGTTTCCCTACTCTTGAGATTGTTATAATCTCACGTAGGCAGTATATATATTGATTCCAGTCATATGTTCCCTAGTCTCGAGATTGTTATAATCTCACATCGGCAGTATATACTGATGCCAGTCATATGCATATGCGCAGGCTTGGATAGCATTTATTGCTTCCAAGAGATTCTTATGGGCAGTGCTCTATGGGATGACGTGTCGATAGCCCAGTTGCTTAGAGTGGATCTTATATCCCTCAAGCCGAGAATCGGGAATTCTGTGAAGCCCGACCTAGAGGCAGCCTTAAGAATCAAATCCCCCTCTTTATTGACTTAGACTAGAGTATGAGTCATGTAAATATTGTGTATTATTTTGTGCTAACGTTGGTTTTGCAGGAAATTATGAAAGGAGAATAAGAAGGGACATTACAAAACCAATATTATTCATATATCAAAAGTTATATATTAATTGGTTGTTTAATACCATATAAAACATTGAAGATAAATAATAATTAAATAAATAACCTATTATTAATAAAATATAAATATTTTATAAATCAAGAATATAAATAATTAATAAACCAAAATTCATAACCCCTTTTTCCTCCGAATGACACACCAGTTTGGAATAGTGATATAAAAGTATCATCTTTTAATAAAAAAAAGAGATACGGAGAATACATGAAATTGGTCCGCAATAGCTCAATGGAGAAATGTAAGTAAGGTCCCGACAGGGGACATTATAGTGGTATCAGAGCATGATCCTGCCATCTTGCAGGGTAAAAGTAATAAGGTACAATTATAATTACACAACCATACAATTTAGTATTGATTTTCAATATGGATAGTACTGTGGAAATATGAATTCTATCTTCATAAATGATGAGATCTGACCTATGCTTGGTGGTGACTGAGATTGAGATAATCTCCATAGTATGAGAGATTGATATAATCTCCATAAGAATGACTTGATTGAGGTTGATATAATCACCATAATGCCAGAATATTCTGATGAGTCAACTTATGCATGTGTAAACAACCTTGGGTAGAGGATATCTCTCCCAAGATGAGAAGCCTTGTATAGAGGATATCTCTTCCAAGATGAAAGGCCTTGGATAGAGGGTATCTCTTCCAAGATCATACCTTGGGGTATGCGCTCCAGAGAAGACGGTGAAATAACTGAGGATGGTTCTAGAATTGATCTTATATCATTCAGAACCTTGGAGATCCTCAAGAGGGTTAGGGAACCTGATCTGGTAGACTTCCCCTAAGGATTTGATAGAATTAGGAAGATAGGTTTAAATTATCCACGAGGATTCATCAATGACAGTCTTGGTCAGTGTCAAGATTTGATAATGGACATTCTTGGAGTTGAGAAACATCTATCGGAAGGGAGGGAAAGTGCTACAACAAATCAAGTTCAGGGTCATTGGATGAGATATCGACATAGAAAGACACCACTCACACCAAAGGTTCGAATTGCTTGAGGACAAGCAATTTTGAGAAGGGCGGACTGTGATGTCCCCATTTTGATATAGAAATTAATATTTTATAAAATAATAAAAGAAAGTTTAATAAATAAAATGATATAATATAATCTATTATTAAAATAATAAAATAATATATTAGTATACTAATATATTATTAATATAAAATATTATTAAAATAATAATAATAAAAATATGATATATAAATATAATATAATATAATATATTGATGAATCAATCTAATAATATTAATAAATGATTAAATATAATAAATAATAAATAAGTAATCACACTAAAATTATAATCTATTATTATTTATAATATATTATTCACGTAGTAAATATAAATAAACAAAATAACATAATATAATCCAAAAGACATAATATATTCAACAGAGATGGATCCCCATATCTGGAGGGGGCTAGAGGAAATTGTTATAGTTTCCCTAGTCTCGAGATTGTTATAATCTCACGTAGGCAGTATATATACTGATCCCATTCATATGCATATGCGTAGGCTTGAATAGCATTTATTGCTTCCAAGAGATTCTTATGGGTAGTGCTCTATGGGATGACGTGTCGATAGCCCGGTTGCTTAGAGTGGATCTTATATCCCTCAAGCCGAGAATCGGAAATTCTGTGAAGCCCGACCTAGAGGCAGCCTTAAGAATCAAATCCCCCCCTTTACTGACTTAGACTAGAGTACGAGTCATGTAAATATTGTGTATTATTTTGTGCTAATGTCAGTTTTGCAGGAAATTATGAAAGGAGAGTAAGAAGGGACATTACAGAACCAATATTATTCATGTATCAAAAGTTATATATTAATTGGTTGTTTAATACCATATAAAATATTGAAGATAAATAATAATTAAATAAATAACCTATTATTAATAAAATATAAATATTTTATAAATCAGGGATATAAATAATTAATAAACCAAAAGTCATAACCCCTTTTTCCTCCGAATGACACACCAGTTTGGAAAAGAGATACGGAGAATACATGAAATTGGTCCGCAATAGCTCAATGGAGAAATGTAAGTAAGGTCCCAACAGGGGACATTACATTATATTGCATTCATTATGTAATTGAGCGATCCATTGCAAAGACATTAACATATCAGTCCACAAGTAAGATTTATAAAGTCAGTTGAGCCAAGGAGTCATCATCATTTTACAAATTTGGTCTATTATCTAAATCTTGCTTGGTGTTAAGGGACTTAAGTTCATATTTTCAAAGATTTATTAGAAAGAAGTCTCGTCACAATTGAAGTTAAAAGTAAATAGTCGCATGAACTTAGGAGATTACAAGTGGGGACATTACAAGGAATGACTTTTATTTGATTTGAAAGTCGATGCTATACAAAAAATTTCATATGGGTACAACACATGACCATGATGTAAATGCAATTGCTGTATTTCCTACAATTGACATAATGGCCATGGGCGTCAATTTCTAAATGTTTCCTAAAGATAACTAAAAAGTTTGAAACCTTTCTGATGGTCACTTGGAGGCCTCATTCAACATTAGTTTATTAAATAACTCTTAATGGAAATTATAAAAGTTCAATAAAAATTCAATACAATTTAGTTTCTTTGATAGTTGATTGACTTTGATTGGAAGCAAGCAATAGAAAGTTAACACATGTTTGTGAGTTTGTACCCTATATGGGTTGAATTGGAGTCTGTAACTTTTTTTTGTTGTCCTTTAACACAATTTTGAAAATTTACAAAGCACAAGAGCAAGATCCAAAAAGATGGATATGTAGAAATAGAGGATCGGTAACAAGATATTGGCACAAACATAAATATAAAAATTACTATTAGTAATATGAATGGTTTGTAGCACAACTCTAACAATGGTGGTGAGACAAAGAACAACTTCCCAAAAATTGTTGGTTGACTATTTAACAGTTTTGAACTCTAATAATTTTCCATGTACAACATAATTCTGCTAAGTTATTGGGTCCTTTAAAAAATGTCCTCTTGTTGTATTAAACAGGATGGGGTTTGGCTCGGTGTATCCACATGGTATGTAAGGATGGTAGAGCCATACCTTGGCAACATGATGATGATGATAATTGACATGACAAGGCCATACCTTGTCAAACCTAGGGTTCCCCCATGCAATATACAGTGACAAATTTTTCTGGGTCATTGTTAGTGCTTTACTTGAAGCCTTCTGAACAGTAACATGTCTCATGTGTGCTACAACAAGATATATGTAAGTGGTTTTGCTGTGGTGGAGTGCTTAGAAGAGAAATTGTAATAGTTTTAATCATTTAATGGAAGAGTGGAAAACTCTTAATAAACCACAAATTTACAAGGATTTATATAATTTGCTGCAATGTGGAGGCCTGAATGCGTTGATTTGAAGTTTTATTCAAATTATAGAATGTACTCTGTTTTTGTGAGACTGCTGGTAATTTGAAGTTGAAGCAAACAATGACAATAATTAATTTAATTTTTTTTCATGTCCACATTATTAATTTGGAAAATAAGTATATTTATGTAAATTTAGAAGTCCAATAAATATTTCTATATCAGAAACACATAACATAATTATATGGACATGAAACTAACTCATTGTTCTTCAAATAAGAAGTAAGATAATCAACAAGAGAGCAAACAAAACCATAAAGTTTATAGCATGGACTTGATATTTTAATCTAAACATTTATTGGTGTAATGTCCCCTTTTGTGATTTACCTGAATTTAATACTGAAACTGTAATTCCAACTTAAGCTGACAATTGCATTATCTGTATTAATATAAACCTAAGATACTGGTCTGAATTCAATTTCAAGGATTCGATTTGCAGGTTTGATCAAAATTATTTTTGGAGTTGGCTTTGTCCATATATATATATATATATAAGATACAAAATATATAAATATAATATATCTTTATATAAAAATATATAAATATAATATATGTTAATATATTACATCTCATCTGAGCAACAACGGGGATTTGTTCTCCCCATCTCAGACTGTCAGAATGTATGAGTGTGCTGATGGTTTAATGTGTATCTGTCCTTTTCTGAAACACCTATGACCAGGCTGCCATGATTCTTTGCATGTGAAGCATAGCTTTCTCTTTTGCAATTCGTTCTTAGACAGCTCCATTGGACTAGGCTTAGGGGGTAGCTTGCTCTTCTGAAAAGATTTCTTTGATTATGTAGGCAACACTTTCTTGATGTTCAATTTGTCCTCAGTCACCGAATCTTCAAAACTCAAAGTCCTTTTGATGGCTTCTTGCAATGAGCTTGGATCAAAGACCCTTGCTAATCTTTTAAGGGGCTCATCTAGGCTTTCTATAAAGAAGACTATAATCCTTTTCTTCAACACATTATAAATCATTACTGCTAGCCTCTGAAATTTTGCTACACAGTCTTCCACCTTTCCCTCTTGCTTCAGCTGTACTAACCCTCTAAAATGAGTCTCTAGATCTGTCTTATCAAAACTCTCAATCAATCTTTTGCCGAAGTCTTCCAAGGTGGTGATAGATTACCATGCCATGGTACCACCATTTGTGAGCCATTCCTTCAAGATGCAAGGGGGCAAATTTGATAGCCTCTTCCTCAAGCATTGGGTTCAATGAGAAATCTCTATCTAATTTCTACAACCAAGCCCTTATTGATGAATTATCAGCACCATCAAAAGTCGGAGTAGTGATTTTTCCCAAATGGTGCTGAATGTCTTTCTTCTATTCATGCCTTTTCCTCCCATGCTCAATTGCTTTCTTCATTACATAGAAGTCCCTAAAGGTCAAATCACTGCGTATGGTAGGGCTTAAGGCATAGTATTCATCATGAAATCTTGTCATGTCTTCCTTCGAATCAGGTTGTTCTTCCTCAATACCTTCTGTTGCTTCTTTGTCCAGAAATTTAGCCTTGAAGGTCATAGTATACTGAAGCTCTCCCACCACTAGCTGAAGGTTTTTCTCCACCAGAATTGTTGCCTTCCACACCATTTTGAACAGGCCTACCAGCACTTTGCTGGGTCAATCCCTTTAAAAGTTGAGCCATCTTCCACATGCTACCCCTCACGTTGGTATGGGTCTCTGTGATGTCCCCTTTCTAAAATAGGATTTAATAATAAATAGTAGTAATATTAAAACATAAAAAGAATATAAATAAAATTTAAATTAAAATATAATTAAAAGTTAATTAAGTTTAATGAATGGTCAAAAGCCATGAAATGAAAAGATGTGATACCCTCAAACATGAGGTATAAAAGGGGGAAGAGAATTTCATTTGGTAAGGGAGGAAGAGGAAAGGAGAAAGAAGGGAGCATAAGAATTAAGGGAAGAAGATTGGAATGGGAATGAATGAAGGAATTTTAATGACATCCATGAGACCAGCGGTCTAAGGGACCACGAAAGAACCAATTAAACTGTTTGCTGAAATTTCTCCAAGTAGGCCCTTCTATTGTGGATCCTCATTAGGAAAGTAGCCATTCTGTGTAAGTTTGCCTCATCAAAAAGCTCAATCAAACTGTTCACCTATAAGTTGTCTTCATAATTGATGAAGGGTTGTAACTCTTTCAAAAGGTGGTAGTTATGAAAGTTTGTGACTCTTTGAAAAGGTTGTGACTTTTCGAAAGGGTTGTGATTATGAAGGGGTGTGACCTCTCCCTCATATGGTAAGATATAAAAGGGACAAAAATTCATTTGAAATGGGCATCAAAAAAGGGTCAAGGAAAAAAAAAAACGGAATAAATGTTTGTTTTGTAACCAAAAAAGGAGGAATCAAAAGTACAAATTTTATTTAAATAAGAAGTGCAGATCTGATTGTGAAAGATCGTGTCCCTTTCGAAGGGCAGAAATAATAAAGAGTTGCACTCTTTCCAAGTTGCTAATGGTGAAAGGTTGTGTCTCTTGCCAAAAGGTCTTTATGATGAAAGGTGTGATCTCCCTCACATTGAGAGATATATAAAGGGAAGACGGTTCATTTGAAAAAGAGGACATAGGGGATTAAATAAGAGTTGCACTCTTTCAAGGTTGCTAATGGTGAAAGGTTGTGTCTCTTGCCAAAAGGCATTTATGATGAAAAGGTGTGACCTCTCCCTCACATTGAGAGATATATAAAGGGAAGAAGGTTCATTTGAAAAAGAGGACATAGGGGATTAAATAAGAAATGGAATACACAACAGATTCAAATTCATACATTGTGGTCTTGGAATATATGCATACTACTGGAATTTAGATTTATATGATAGTCATGCTTAATTTCACTTGTATGTATATCCATTCGTAATACATGAAAGACCAATATAATTAATGGCCTAGTCCTTAGTCTTCTGCTAATGCCTTCGTAATGATAGAAGGTTTGTGTAGGGAAAGGAGTAAATCCTCACAAGGCAGGTGAATCTCAAGATGGGATATGGATGGGGTTTCGAAGCCTTGAGGGAGCCTACTTGTAGATTGGTTTCCAAGTGCCCTAGCACAATAATTCCACCATCTTCCATTAAGGTTAGGGAAGCAGTCTAGTATATATGCAGTAGCATTTATATCTATTAATAATAGCGAAAGTAGAATTATATCAGTTATATTTTATTTATAATACATGAGATTTTACTATATTCTTAGCCTATCCTTCATCCCTCACTATAGCCCCTTAAGACTATAGGTTGGTGTTGTATAAGGAGAGGCGGAGTAGATCCTCATAAGGTAGGTGAATCCCAAGATGGGATATGGATAGTGTCCTGAAGCCTTGAGGGAGCCTACTTGTAGATTGTTGTCAAGCATCCTATGACTGCCTATCCTTCATCCCTCACTATAGTTCCTTAAGAGTATAGGTTGGCGTTGTGTAGGGAGAGGCGGAGTAAATCCTCACAAGGTAGGTGAATCCCAAGATGGGATATGGATAGTGTCCTGAAGCCTTGAGGGAGCCTACTTGTAGATTGTTGTCAAGCATCCTATGACAAGTAAATTCCTATCCTCCTTAGGGTTGATGTTTAGGAGAGAAGTAAGGAATGAAGGCTTAAGTATGTTAAATGACAATTCTATAATGAGTCATTGTTTCTTAATTCAATTCGATTTAAACGCATAGTGATGTATGTTAATCATTGGGAATTGGCAGCTTCCTAGTAAGGAACATTACAGAGACTAAGAGCCATTTCCAAGTGAGATCAAAACCCTAGTTGGGTATTTTAGGGTAAATCAAGTCCCAGTTGGGGACATTACAATCTCTTTGATCTCCCTAATGGAGTTTTGAGGTTTTCCTCTTCCCTATCTTCCATTGCCTTCTTTTTCCTTTGCTTATAACTTTGATCCCTGTCACTCATCAATCCACGGGCTGGTAGAATTGTGGCTTTGATATCACTGAAATATCTCCCTCATAATTCTAGTAGTTAACACAAAAAAAATTGATCTGAAAAGACTTAAATTTTCGCAATTGCTTACACATAAAACAATTATTTAACAAAGGAAATTCCAGTATCACGTGTAATGTTTAAGGGACACAGCCAAGTAGAAATATCTCAACCAGTTCAAATAGACAGTGCAAGATTATTACATTCATACGCTTGACCGATTCAAGTGAGATCCCACCCAATTAAAGTCTTCTAAGGGTTTCATCTTAGAAGACCAACATTCGTTTAATGCATTCACAAGTGAGGCTCTTTGATGCCCTTACTTGCCACAGCTCATGCATATATACAATCCTTCTAAATTTGGCTCCAAGAGTAACAGCCCTAAAGCATGCTCTAAGAAATAATTGTTACAAAAAGCTAAGTCGGCCTATGGAACCATTTAATAAATTATTTAATAGTTACCTTTATTAATAATTTTATTTATTTATTTGATGCTTTATTTAATTATTTTTTAAAAATAAACACTAGCAGATAAAAGAGCTGACCCTCCTTACTTGGGGACATCACAGGATACCAGCTGAAGAATTTTTTTTTTAAATTTGAATTACAAATAGATTTGAAGAGGCATTCTCTGATAGAAACAATACAAATTCAATTTCAACTTCTTTGATCACATCAATGAAACAATTCAAAAGCCCTTCTTGTATTTCATCAATATAAATGTCATATTTCAGGTAGTGCTTGGTAGTTTCTGGATTTGATTGTGCGATTTTTTTTTGGAACATCAATGTTTCGGATCACACTCCATGATCCATCATCAGGATGCTACGAGAGAACAAGGAGAAGAAAGATACAATCTGGAATATATAAGTTTATTTTTCAGTTTGCCAGCAAATATTCTAGGTTGGGTTCCTACCTATGCAAGATAGACTTAGATTATAATCTATGTCTGTAGAACACAACCCTGATCTTCCATGCACAACAACATTTACTCCGTATCCTTGCTGGAAAAATACCTTCTAGAAAACAGCAAAGCAGGATACTGATCTTCCGACCTGAGAATGACTATCAAACTCTTCAGGTTCCTTGTGATTTCGGTCCTGAGTTGTGCCTCTCCACCTATATTAGATTCTGACCTCCAATGAAGATCAGATCGCCTAATGCATTAATGCTGGACTACGCCAGGATGAACAGAAACTACCAAATGAAGATGTCTGGCATGTTCTGTCCTACCAGCCAGAAGGTTGCCCAGGTTTGCATCTGATCAGGCCTGAATTGCATTTGTTTAATGCTAAACATAGTGAAATCCTCCTATGAATAAGCCCAAACTTGGACCCATATAAATAGCAATATTGCAAGGAAAATCATCTTCAAAAATAACTGACCCAAGAGCGGTTAAGGTAGGTTGGCCCAAAATTTATTTAATAATCTCATTAATTTATAAATTTAATTATTGCTTATTTAAAGTATTGGTGCTGGTGGACCTAGCCACCAATCAGGAACATTACATAATCACTTGCTAACATTCCTTGATTACCCATTCATGCAGTCCTTTCAAGCTAGGCCACAACCATGAAACTTGCTAATGATAGCCTAGCACTTAATGAATTATCAGGGGTCTCAACACCCAAATTTATGTCAAAATTTACCTTTGGGATGTGATCAGCCCTTTTTGTACAAGTGTTCATCTTGAGATGTGACCCACGAATGGACCATTTATGCGTGAAATCTTATTAATAAGTTACAATTTCATAGTAGACTTCTTCAATTTCACAATCCCAAAACCCTGTGCCTACATGCCTATCACAAAAGTTGTTGACTGAGAGCACTAAGTCCAATGCCAAGAGTCGTGGGAATGGGAGATACCAGAGGGAGACAAAACAACAACTGAAGAGTGAGAGTTCAGGAGGATGTGATTTGTGGCTTGTGCATACTGGAAAAACAAAAGCCTTCAGGTCAAGGCTTGGACCTAAGTTGTGGGTAGGAACCCCATGGAGCCGTTGCCATAGTAAGAGGCTGAATATGCAAAAGAGCATTAGACATTTGGGAGGCAGAAAGCCTTTTGGTCGCAACATTGTGTTGAGCTGTTTTAAAGCTTTGATGTATTCATATTTATTAATTTTTAATATCTGTATAGTTATTTTGAATATTTTAATATTTTAGTAGTCCTGTATATTATGGACATACCTAGCTGTACTGAACCGAGGGGAAAATATTGTCATACCGACTTACTCAAACCCATACCAAATCTTGTATTTGAACTGGCAACTTAGGTTATGATGATTTGCTAATCGAATTATGTATTTTAAGTACCATTATCAAGTGGGCTTGACCTTAGGTCATATGTATATCAAATTCTGAGTGGGCATTTATTTTTATATATTATGCTTTGTATATGAAGTGTAGTTTGATAGTAGCTTTCTATGTACACACTGCAAACCTGTTTCAACTTGAAAAAGAATACATTGAAATTTTGCAAGGTGCACCATTTTATTTGTATGTCACAAATGAGTAGTGGGATTCAGATTAACATCACAAGTGCAAGTTGATTCCTCTAGCAAATTGAACTGTCAACAATTGAAGACATGGGCATTTTAAGGGTACCAAGTGCAAGATCAACAAAAGATGCAGCTACAAACCTCTAAAATGTTTCGGTAGTTGTAAGAATCTAGCTTTCAGTGAGGGCAATTAATTGCTAGATTGGTTAGTGATGTTATTTCCTCTAATATGTCTGCCTGGCCTTGGGTTTTGCATAAATGCCAAAACTCAATGCTATTAGTAAATCAACAGAAGTGCAGGAAGCATCAATGAATGTGCATTATTTCATGATGGATTCAATATAGCTTTTTAGGCATGTTTATAAGTCTTTGTTACTTCCCTTCTTTCATCTTCACTTAATCTGCTCCTTGAGCATTCAAACATCTTAAAATATTCATGGGCATTGATAACTGGTTTCCTATGGAAATGTCTTTCTAAGGATATATGATTGGGCACTAGTAAGGAGATCTCCAAACTTATCGTTCATTTTAACTGGAATATGCTTCTCATACATTGCAAATTTTGATCAAATTAGGCCACCTCTACCAATAATTATATAAGAGAAAGTATTCAATTAAAAGCTAGCCAGTGAGTCACAAATGTGGTCAACGTACTTTGAAATAGTTTAGGTATTTGTTTAGAACTACATGTTGATATCAATAACATCATTTACTAGAGAGAAGGAAAAACTATCTAGATAATGAACAGAATTTATGATTGGCTCTTCACATCACTCTATAGAAAATCCATATGTGATTGGCATGTTAATACTTGTCCATTATTATTCAACAATCACTTTCTCTATTTCTAGTTCGTTTTGGTGTTAAACTAGGCATTTTTCAGTTTTAGAAAGAACTTATTTGGAAAATTTCTTGCATAGAACTGATTTATCAAGAAAAGGATACAAATGTAACACTGCTAGGCAATGCAGGAAAAACATTGAAAGATTTTTGTTCTCATATTACTGGGGATCTCCATATCGAGTATATAGAAATGAGCACCATTTTTTATTAGCTGCACTGGATGTCTTTATGTTATTTGTTAAAATTGTGTAGCATTTCTTTCTCTTCTTAGCACATTAATTTGATGATGACTTGAATTGAAGTTCTAGAGATTGTAATCCTTAATATAATAGAGATAATTGCTTTTATACATGCTTTTTCTGTCACAAATAGGATTTTTCATAGTACAATTTGGAAATTTATCAATCGATAGATTGATGTGCATGCCATTTCTTTCTTGAATACATTCATTGCTATGCAGACAAGGGATTCAGGTTCCATAATTCCCTTTATTCTTAAAACTTAAATGATTAATATATGCATCCCCTACAGGTTCCATTTCTTTTTGGTCTACCTTTTTTGGAGAAAGTTGCATGCTTAGGTGTCCATGTATTTATTGGACGGACGGGTCGACACCTCTTTCTCACTGACAATGATGAGGGGGAATTACCATTGCTTCGTCGCATGTTGAATGATTGTGGTGATCTTTATTTCATGTGTGTATTTTCTTTTCTGTTCACTTCTGGAGTTCATTATATTACTTGAACAAATAATTAAAATTATTGATGTCAATGTTCTATTATTCATCCATGAAATTTTCTAGTAAATAATAAATATAATCATCAATGTTTCTTTTGTGACTGAAGGTCTGCTTTGCGAGCATTTAAACGTCGAGTCGCCTACTCAAATGTGGGCTATGACCGTATCTTACATTCCAACAACTTTTTGTCAACATTTTAAATTGTATTCAATTACAAGTTATTTTCGTCATGTAAAGTCATTGTTTGGGCTCAATAATTGTTATTATATTATTCCTTAACTGGTCACAAAGATATCGTAGGTTGGAGAACGTCTTCAATTAGACTTGAAAGGGAGTTGCCAAAGGTATTATTTGTCAATTTGTTGAATTTCTCACTGTTTATACTTTTCTACTCCATTGGTTTTGTTGCATTTCATCATCATGTTGGATTACTCACCATTTATAGTTACTGATTGAAATTTTTGTGATTACAGTTTCAGGATGCTGTAGATGAGAGATATCCACACATTGTAAATATAGAAGACACGAATGACAATAGTCATAAGCCAAGATCCCCAGTTCCAAAGGAAGATCATTTGGTCAACCCAGAAGAAGGTTTGCTGCTTCTATTTGTTCAATAAACTTGGTCTCACTAACTAGCTGAAAAAACATATTTATTGTAGAAATTATGGTTAAAAATATGTTTCTCTTTTTGGACATGATTATAGGCATTTTCTTGTTGGTTACTTTCTCTTAATTATACATATCCAATAAGTCTACTTAGGTTTCTGAAACACATTTTAATGTCAATAATGTCCATCAGCTTATTGTTTTTGCTCCTATTTGTTTTTTGCTGGTAACTCTCTTAATTATACATATCCAATGAATCTGCTTAGGTTTCTGAAACACATTCTAATGTCAATATTGTCCATCAGCTTATTGTTTTTGCTCCTATTTGTATTTTGGTATTTCCCATTTACTTGAATACATAACAGTATTTATCATTTTGTTGTGGACAAGCTATTTTGAATGAGGTTATTTATTTCACATTGGTTTTTGCCCTGTCATATTTCTGAACTTTCATGTTACTTGGTCCTCACAACACCTAATGCAGATGTGAGGTTACCAATAGAGAAAGGAAAATTGTGAAAAGATGAAGTACCCTTACTATGAGATTGTTGGAGAGATTCATCCCCCACAATTATATCTTTTGGATAATTAGTTCCTTTGATTCAAATACAATTAGGTTGACAAGCTATCTCTTCATTCTGCGAAGTGCTTAGGAAGGTAAGAATTGAAAGCAATGTTTGAGATGCTCATATATGTATAATTCTATGAGACAAGAGACACACAAACTTAACAGACATTTGGAAAAAGAAGTATCTATCATTGTGGCAAGTAGATTTCAATTTCAGCCATAAGTTGAAGAATGAAATGTAATCCTAAAACAATTGTGGTAATCATTGAGATGAAATCCAAGATACAGACTCTGAGAAACACTGATTAGAGAGACGAAAGTCTTCGGGACAAGACAAAGTTGAAAATGAAATGGACGTGTATAGTAAATTATAATTATCTATTTAGTGTAGTAGTTTGGGATGGAGATGCAACTTAATTGAGATCACAATCATTGAGGATTCATCACCATAATAGCTATTGCATTATGTATGCTAAGAAGAATTGCAATTTTAGATCAATTGATTGATGCTTTTGTTTAGTGTTGTCAAGTAGAGACATTGTGATGCAATCAAGGGTAAGGAGCTGATTGAATGGAAGCCTTTCCCTTGCGGCAAGACTTCACCACAAACCTTTGTAAGATCAGTAAGTGTCCTAAGACTCGAGATAAACTGAAATTGGAGACAACGAGGTCTAAACATAGAGTGAGATCACAAGTGGTAGTCACCCAACTAGGGTCTTTGCAAATTGGATTTTCACACTAATTTTCAGAGAACTTCAAAATCAATGTTTGCTGGATTTTTGCTGACCAAGAGTGCCTTCACAACAGCAATTACTGATTTATGACAGAAATGTATTGGCATTCAAACTCTAAAACTTTTCATTTTTTAAGACAATTTTTCAAAATATAAAGTGCTGATTTTCATTGCATTAGGTCAACAAGTTTACGTATGAACTTGTAATGTCACTGTTAGAAATGTTAGCTAGATTTCACCAAATTTTAAATTTAACACAGACCCAAGTTCTTTCTGATCACCAAGATCCAGATGAGGGCAAGGTGAGAGCATATGAAAATTGGGATGTGGCCAATAAGCAATTTATTTCAAAACGTATTGGTAGCAAGCCATCCAATTCACAATCATAGATAAATATGCAGATATGATCAATACCATAGGTAAATAACAAATATATCTAATCAATGCAAAACTAGCAGATCTAAACAATGCCAAATAGGTTGATTGCTACAAGACTGATCAATGCCAAATTGGTAGATAACAAGTGAGTCTTGGATCAATGCCAAATTAGTGGATAATGATATGCAATCTAAAATGGATCCGGTGTATAAACCATCAAGGATCTTGCTACAACATCAAGAACCTCTTTTTTTGTTTTGATCGGTGATAATTTATGATTTTATTGATAACAAAATGTCTAGTACATTTTCAGTAAACATGCTCTAAATATAACAGCCGGCCTCTAAAGATTTGGGCTTCATACATACCCCTAACCACTACCTATGCCATCTACTGGAATATCATTACAAAAATGTCCAGTACATCAAAATTGGACAGTACTGGGAAACCTTGGCTTACAGTCATGACAAGCCCATCAAACATTACAAAGCCATCTGATAATCAGCTATATCTAATACTACTAGAGCAGAGAAAAAAGGACTTAGAATTATCATATGGTAACATCCCCAGGATCTTCACAGGCCCATGCCTTCTCGCATTTATGGATCTCGACTTCCAATGAAGAGCCCTCCGGAATCAGAATACCACCCTGTGTCTGCTGCTTGTTCTTCTAATCCTGTCATTGAACATTGACCATCTCCTTCCTCTCCGCTTCTTTATCCCTGATAAACTCCTTCAACAACTCCCATCCATCTCTTGCTTCATCTATTTTCCGATCCTTGCTTGTTGCTGTGCTCCACACTAAAAATGGATGGAAACTCTGCCTCGTACCATCGACTTGCCGCCAATCTCCGCTGTCCACTTGAATCCCACCCCTGGCTCTGCAATAGACAACATGGGTATCACTTCCACCATCCATTTTGGTTTAGCAATGGAGCGCATAACCCACAGTGCTTCCTCCTGGGAGCCAAGTTGAAGTGCCCAAGCGAAAACGACAGAGGAGACATCGATATCAAGTTTGTACCTATTCTTGGAGGCCATAAAATCCTCACCCAAAAGAAGATCCAGAATTTGCCCAAACTTCATTTCACAAAACAAGAAAATGCTCTTCAATCTCCTTCGTGAGATTGCACCAAAAAATGGCTGCTGCTTCTTTGGTGTCTTGAGGGTAAAGTTTGCCTCCATTCCGCCCTTCTACTTTGTGCATTCACCCCACCTAGACACTGAAAATTGCTTGGTAAAACCCTGCTACCAAAGGACCTCAACTTCTTTTGGATGCCTAGTACTCGCCTCATGTCATCAAGAGTACTGTCCGCTTGCTTCATTAATGACTTCCGCCATCACTTAAATGCCAACAAAGCTCCTCCACCATTATTCCAAGTGGTGACGAATTAAGGCTACCTTGTAATCAATGAACCTAAATGGCTACTCCCCATGGGTGGTGAGGCCATGCGACCTCAATTTCAAATTTGAAATCAACAATCAAAGCCAAGCAAGACACTGCCTTATTCCTCCAATCAAAGCTTAGCCTAATCGCCTTGTCCTATTCGTCCCTCCTCCCACTCAAACCATTCCCCTTCGACACCCTGAAGATCCTCAAAAACTTCATCTTTCCCCCACTCCAACAATCTTACATCCATTTTAGACATTGCATCTGCTTGAATATTTCCTTCCCTCTTCACATGAGTGATCTTGAACCCGTCAAAGGATCCCAATTGAGATATGATTTTTTTAATATATTTGTTGAGATTCCAACCCTGTGACTCCCCTTTGGAGAATCACCTTCCAAATGGAGTTCCTTCACATTGAATTGCTTTGCTTTTTGAACCGCAATGAGAGCCGCCTGAACCTCTGCCTCATTGGTTGTCCCTTCAATTAAATTCTTGGCTCCTAAAGCAAGAGTGTTACCTGTCCAGTCTCGAATGATGTAGCCACCTCTGCTTGGTCTGAGGTTGCCCTTTGAGGCCCTGTCAAAGTTTACTTTGATCCAATCCTCCTCCGGTTGAGTCCAATTCTGCACTAATCTCTTAGCAGATGAATCAAGAGCAACCTCTAATTGGCAATAAACCTTCTAGATATACAAAGAGTTCCTGTGATATAGATACTGAATAACTTAAATATCAGTAATCACAAGGTATGCTAGAAATGACAATACCTTATCCATATAATGTGATGTGCCCATCCAATCCTCACAAGCGAACAAGTACATTCCACGTAACCTTTGATAACTTTAAGCGTAGCTATTCCACTGAAGACTATAGTAAGTCAAGATTAATATTGAAACTTCATATAATTATTTGGATGAGGAAATATATGTGTTTCTATAGTGGGAGTGATTCATATAGTAGGATTATGAAATATTATGTCTATGCTACCATAACATATAGATTAGTTCTTCTAATGAACGATATATTCAAAGAAGATATAAATGCGGTACTTTGGATTATTGCAATTATTAATACATTCCTCGCAAATCAGCAAATTATAATGTTTACATTGCACCAGACAGTCTTTGGCTATGACAAACCAATATTTGTAAGTCTCTGGAAAAGGCTTTGACGTTGCATCAATATTCTCAGAACCGTTAACAAGTCAGATATGATCGGCAAATACATTGGAAGATATCGGCAGTATAATCTCTATGACAATTTCGATATTTGAGTACTAAGGTGTGCCACTATACAGTGATTATTGCCTATTGTGGCGACTTAGTAACAGAAGATTGCCATTGGATGGAATTAAATTAATTATGGAATGAAGGCCTAAATAAAGGGTCATGACTACTAAAAAGATAGAGTGATAAATGCTGAAAAGCATTAACTTACTACCTTATTTAACCGCTCAGCAAGAGTTAATTAATATTAATAAGGAAGTAGTGGTGGTCAAAGAGAATTATATTTGATTATTAACTGAAAGGGTGTGATTTGTTTGGAGTATTGAAGAGTTGCCACCTCATATTCCAATCTCGTCATAGCTTATTACAAGGATGACAAACATCAATTCAAATGTATCATCAAATCATTCTTATTTACTTCTTTTATCCATGTTTGGATCACTCCCTTGGAGCAGTTGCCTTATTGGCATAAAACAGTGGCATGCACTTAAGTCTATCAATCAGGAACAGCACCATACATTGCGGACTTCGAAGGCCAAAATCAGAAACAGCAATTACATTATCGCTATAAGTGATATTGAAGACCTTTGCTATAAAGTCTAGATCAGACAGCAAGTTATATCATTGCTATAAGTGATAGAAAGAAGGATATGTTGACTATGAGTCGATACTAGTAAAGATATATATATATATATATATTATTATTATGTAAATATTAGAGAAATTAATATAATACTCAAGAGATATTATACATATATATATATATATATATAATCATAATTATCATTATATTAATTACATAATAATGAATAGACATGTCCCATGAAGGGACATGTCTCTTCTTGGCTCATTCTCATTATAAATGCAAGAGATTGTTGCATTTGGAAAACACATACAATCAAATAGTGCTATTACATTTGCAATGATCCTAAAACCTTAACATGGTATCAGAGCCAAGTTGCAAATGTAAGAGAGTAATTTGTTGATGGTGAATGTGTGACTGTCTTAGAAAATACAGTCTCAGTACGAGGACCATATCTCACAAATGCACCGTTGGATTCTGCTGAATTTTGGATATGTTGGTGATAAACAAATTTAGAAGAATCTCACTGGAGCGATTGGAGATAAAATGTCAGATTCAAAAGTTATGACCGATTGTGTACGGGTCTATGCAAAAATCTATAAAAGAGCGAGGTTCCTTCTTTAAAAGCCTAACTGCTTGAAGGGAAATCTAATAAGTTTGAAGGTTGTGATAGTGTATAGAACCTTTGGATATTCAAGATAGGTCATGTGAAGAATTTTGGTAATGTTTGAGAACGATGACATCATTCTGCGAATTTGCATGATATTTTGTATATGGGCTCACCTTACAGAATGAAATACTTGAAATTATAAAAGATAAGTATTCCATGTTTTATTAATGCACATAATTTTTAAGTTTGTAATTCATGCTATACTATTGGTTAGAAAAATCTTGTATGCTTCTATCATTGGTATTTTCGGTTGAGATAGTTTAGTGAGCTATTTGTAATCTCTCTCTGACATACCTTCAGGATGGAAGCACAAAAAAATTGCATTCAAGGGAGAAAGAACTTAATGCTTGCAAACAAATTGATGATTGAGACCAGATGTAGAGGGATTCTGACATTTCAAAAGAGGACAAGAGGTTGACACAAGAACTTGAGCTTCAGAGGAAGTAGATAGAGGATATGATTAAATCAACTTTTGATAATCTCGGTTGTTTTGATTTAGAGGGAGTAGACCATATTGAGATGGACTCTCCAGTGTTCAAATAGTCAGATGACTATGAATTATGAATGCCTATATGGGACCTGTGTAAATCATGAGGAAGTGACAACTTCCAAATGATTATTACTTGTATTTGTAAGAGTTATTGAAAGGTGACGATCTTACAATAACTTGACCTATTGTGATAGACATCGTGTGATGGCTGAAACAGATCACAATAGATGATTTCTTGCATGGTGGATTAAGTTCCTTAAACAGACCATTGACCTTCTATTGTGATAGACATCGTGTGATGGCTGAAACAAATCAAAATAGATGATTTCTTGCATGGTGGATTAAGTTCCTTAAACAGACCATTGACCTTCTATTGTGATAGACATCGTGCGATGGCTGAAACAGACCACAATAGATGATTTCTTGCATGGTGGATTTAGTTCCTTAAACAGACCACTGACCTTCTATTGTGATAGACATCGTGTGATGGCTGAAACAGATCACAATAGATGATACCTTGCATTAAGGATACATTACTTATGAAAATTTTTGAGTTATGGTGAATATCATGAGACTTGATATTCTTGGTCAGACCGTATCTCTGATATCATATTGAGGTGATATCTAAAATATTTTTTGAGTTATGGTGAATATCACGAGACTTGATATTCTTGGTTAGACCATATCTCTAATATCATATTTGAGGTGATATCTAAAATATTTGTTGAGTACCTGGTGGACATCATGAGACTTGATGTTGGTAGGCCAGTACTCTGAGTACATGGTGAATATCATTTCACTTGATATTCTATGGCCATTACTCCTAATATCATGAGATGATATCTCTATAAACTCTGATATTACATTAAGGTAATATATCTTTTCACATTATTTTTGAGTACTTGGTGAATATCATGCGACTTGATATTTTGTGGCCAATACTCTTAATATCATGAGATGATATTCTTATGAATCTATGAGTTATGGTGAATATCATTCGACTTAACATTCCTAGTTAGACCATATCTCTAATATCACGGTAAATGATATCTTCTGATCCTAATCATGTGTTTAATCTTCCTTGGCTAAGAGGGAGTGTTGACGTTTTGTAGCTTCAGTGAGATAAACACTATGAGTCAATACTAGTAAATATATGTATATATATATATATATTTATTATATATGAGATGTATATATATATATATATATATATATTATTATGTAAATATTAGAGAAATTAATATAATACTCAAGAGATATCATATATATATATATATATATATATATAATCATAATTATCATTATATTAATTACATAATAACGAATAGACATGTCCCATGAAGGGACATGTCTCTTCTTGGCTCATTCTCAATATAAATGCAAGAGATTGTTGCATTTGGAAAACACATACAATCAGATAGTGCTATTACGTTTGCAATGATCCTAAAACCTTAACAAGATATAGCATATTTCTTATTGTCACATCTGAAACAAATATAAACAACATTGAGAAGACTTCCAACATATCTTATATCGATATATCAGAAACAGCTACCACCATTTGGAAGGAAACTTATAGCACGATTTATTTTGTTATATCAGGAATAGCAGAAGTGCAGACCGGAGTTTAGCAAGTGATCATCATTGCGTAATCCTCATAGTCTATATAAGAGATAGCAATGATTATCCACCTTATTGCAGATCTTAATTCTTGAATAACATACAGTGATTAAGACTATCAAAAGATATTCATTTACAAGTGGTACATCATATAGTAATTAAGAACATCGTATTATAAGGATAACAATATATAAGTAGATCATAATATATCATTTTTACACCAAGTGGTATCAATTTCAAGTATCATCAATCTAAGTTTTATAAAGGATTTCTAGAATCTTGTTCGGAAAGAAGTCTGTTGCAATTAATTTTGTGAATTAATAGTCCCTAATGGCTAAGAATTTACATAAGGGAACATTACATATAATCAACATCAAATCAAATGATAGGTTAGTCATATAGGGATGCAAACATCTGAATGACGAATCACTATAGAAACCCCAACATGTAGCTATCAAAATTGACATCCAACCTACGAACACTGACATGCAACTATTGAAAGCTGACATGCAATTGCATCAATTGAAGTTTATATGACCAACACCAAATATGATGCATGATACCAAACAACCTTGAGTTTAATTGAAAATTGCTGATTTGAAATTGATTATAGGTTTATACAACCCTTTAATGGCAAGGTTCTTGAGCTACCTTAGGATTTCTGCAAATTAGACCGTGACTGGTATAGTTGATATAGAGGAAGGTATGACTGGATTTAATGCAGAATTATTTTAATAACAAGTGCTCACACAAAAACAACCATTTTTTAAATTCGTGAAACACATTAAAATAATTGATACCTTCCCCCAAAACAAACTCTGAAAAAGCCACACAATATTTTACTGAGTATTTGACACTACACTAGCATGCTGAAAACTCCATATCAACAGAAAATCTCAAAATACAATCCAATATCAGCTCATATGAGATCTTTGGATAAACTTAGTCAAATGACTCGGAGGGTTTTTGTGTCTAAAATCATTATGTGAAAGGGATTTTGTTATTGGGTCAAAAATGAAGAACTTGTGCTCATTTTCTAGAAAGTAGAAATTGTTAAATGAGTAAGAACACTCTTTCGTTTACAAACCTCCCCTTATAACTTTTTGAGGGAAAATAAGATAATTTTATATTCTTCTATTTTATTTTTCCCTCAAAGCGATAAAATTATAAAAAGTGTTATTAAACAATCACTTTTAGGATCTTGATCCTAGTGACACTTTTTAACCACATTTGAGACACCCTATTTACAAAATGCTTAATGATAACCCTTTTAGGTGCTTTATAGTATAATAACAAAATATAAGTTGCCTTTTGATGCACATAAGGTTACTTTTTGGGCAATCTAAAGTCTAAACTAAATTATTAAATTATTTTCTCAACTTAAAAAGGTGACATGACAATCTGCCTTTCCCAAAAATTTATTGTTCTCATTCAAAGTTGATTCAACTTTCTGACTCCTTCCTATTGTACCTCTTTGCAAATTCCAGGATCTGAAATCAACCTAGGGAGTTGGCATGTCCATCCCTTCAATTTATCAAATTGTGGGACAGCTTTGCGAACTCCATTATTAGTTTTGTCCTTGAAATTTCAAGTTCTCTAGGATTGCTTTATTTGAAAGATGAATTCACTACCTTGCTTCTGCTGCTCTACCATACTATGATACAATTCCAATATCAAACCACTTGCTGCCCCTACTACTTGCTTATAAGAAGTTCCTAAAACTGTGTTTCTTTCATCATTACTTTGTATGCAAGAGGAATGTTGTTCCATGGACTGCAGATCTTGATCTTTCATAACCTTGTTAACATTCACAACATGAGCTTCATGTTCCTCCAAGGTTAGATATAATTTTTTGTCTTATTCAGGTCCTTGAAAAGATGAGCTTAGCCAATGATTTACTTTTCTCATGTTTGAGAATATCTCTCGGATCCCATATAAAATGTATAGACAGCTATGGACAAAATAGTTTATGTCCACTTCCACAGTTTCCATGTTAAAATATTTTCTATAATGACGAAAGCTTGAGCATCTATGTTCACAAGTATATGCAACATCATATGTTAATTTATTTTTTTGAATTTTAACCACAAATAGTGGATCATAAGGATATAAGCGCAATAAGTTTTACTTTCTTTCCCTTTGAAGTTAATGAAACAATCCTCTTCTTTCTGTGATACTATTTCCACATTATTTCAGTTCATTACATATGTAATATATCATATCAATTTTGAGTGGTAAATTAGCAATTAAATCAAAACTAGTATAAGAAGAGTAAATTGTTGTTGTCCTACCTTGCATATTGATCATGTATAGAAGACGACCATTTGCCATTTTATCCCTAATCCTAGTGACGTGCATTTGCTAATGCACTCATATTATGGATAATTGCACTCTTATCCAAAAATCATTTCTTAACCCATATAGAATGGCATGAATTTTCTTTCCTAGATTCTGTATTGCTCCATTAAAGGTTGTCATCTGGGGAAGGTCTTGAAGCATGAAAATTTGCCTTGCTTCCTGTTAATATTTTCAGACTTTGAAAGGAAATTTCAAACTATAGATGATCTTTCAAAACTAAGATTTAGGCTCTAACAAAATATTGATAAATAAAGAATAGATAATACCCGGTTATGTTGTAGAATCTCCTTGTTGTTGCCTTCAAGTTGATATAAGTCAACCTTTTAAGTCTGCTTCAGATTTGACCTCTAAATCTGCTATGAATTGTGCCTCTAGGTATGCTATATATTACTCCTCAAGTCTGCTCTAGATCGCTCCTCAAGTCTGCTCTAGGTCTGCTATAATTCACTCCTTAGGTCTGCAATAAATCGCTCCTCAAGTCTGCTCTAGATCACTCCTCAAGTCTGCCCTAGGTCTGCTATGATACCTCTAGAAATGGCTGCAATCTTTGGTATAAAATATAATTACTTTGGATCAGATTTAGAAGGAGTTTGATGACTGCTGCTGCTGCTATGATGTGAATTAGGCTCACATGTTATGTTTTCTATGCTTGCCTTGATTCACATCATAACTCCTTATTTATATCAACCAAGAGGTGACTTCTTAACATAGCAAGGGAGCCGACTTGCATAAGCAAGTCGGCCTTTTAATAATTATTGTTTATTTAGCCACAGCAGGTCGGTCCTCCCTTGTTATAATATTTTCCAAAACATGTCGCCCCTCCTTCGGTAATATTAAATATATTTTGCAAGTCGTCCCTCTTGCCAAAATAAAACATTTAATATGCAAGTCGTCTCATACTATAATAAGCATACTATCTAATGTTAAGTCGTCCCTTCTAGGATAATATAGGGATGATCCTGATGGAACTCTAAATTTTGGCAAAATTTACAGTCCCAAATACTATGCCAAAGGGAGAATCTTCATGTGTGACTGTGTAAATCCTCATTTTTAAACATGTTCCCATCAATCCTAAAAGCCAGTTTGATGCATGCACTCAGTGGTCAATTTTCAGATCTTACCCACTACTCATGTTCAAACAATATGCATCAAAACACTAGAAGTCATGATCAGGAGAATGTAGAAAAGGAAGCTAGTTCATATATATGCATTTCAGCACTATACAAAAGTATCTAATATCAAACATGTCTTGGTAATATTCCAGATTATTGTCCGTGATGCAAAAGAATATTTCAGAATAGAAGGATATACATTCGTGCATCAAGTTGTTTGAACAGTTCAAGTCTTATGAAGATCTTAATTTCTTCTTGGATGTAGATGTAGTCAGGCTTCTAAGAGACTGAAGACCTGAGCCATATGTTGAAATATTGTCATTAATGGAAGATAGCAATTATAAAGATGAGTGAAGGAATAGGTTGGTTGATACGACAATGAAAGAAGCGAATCTCAGTAATACATCAAGATGAAAATAATTGAAAGAAAGCAGCAAATACACTGACTAAAGATTGTTCTGGAATAAACCTTAGAAAGCAAATACATACAGTGCTTAAGGTGAAAAGTTACTATTAATGTGTGAACACATATGGAGGGACTGCACACTAATGTTAATATTGATGACTTTATTAACAGCAAAATGTCAAGTCTATGTGCTATCCACTGAAATGATGCAGTAAGCACTATAAAATAACTAAGGAAGGAGTTGCCCTGTTATATATGCAGCAAACTCATAAAATACAGAGGAATATATTCAGATTGATACATATAAGCTGTGAGCAGCCTATAGATATATTAACCACCATCGTTTAAAGAGGAATTGGGTAAGATAGTAAAACCATCTCCAGCAAATGAATTGAAAGAATATATTTTATAAAATGAAAGATACAGTATCGAAGGGAATGAATAGGGAAAAATGCATTTAATTCCCCATCTATAAAGCTCAAGGAGTTTAAAAGCGAAGGAATTTTGTATGAGTCTGCCAAACACGGAAAGTAGCATCCTCGACTTATACAGGAAACCAATACCGTGATGACGTGAGACGTCAACAAGGAACATACACACCCGCAATAATGATGAAGCAAGAGGTTCGAAGGCATGATAATATGCGTCATGGCACCTGTCTGTTATTTCCAGCGATGGAGATATCAAAAATGTTAAAAAGGAATTATTGCCAGCAGTCCAAGAGAGCCCGATAATTTCCTAAACAAGCTATAGACAAAAACAAATATGGTTTTGTCTTTTCTTGTAGTAAGCTATTTGCTTGCCTGGCAGCCCGATGGTTTTGATCATTGGTTGCTAATGAAACAATATGGTCCGATGGAAATTAAAAGATGACGTGTCTCTTGCCATAACAAACTAAGCACAATGTTAAAATATAAATTAATCAACATATATTTACGGTGCATTGATCTTCTAATGAAACGGTGTATGGTTTCATTCAGTGACCTTTCATTCTTATATAAATAAAAGAAGACAAAGATATTCGATAGACACAACAAAAAAAAGAAGCATTATAATTAGAAGAATATTTGTACGGAGGGATAAGGAGTAAAAATATGACTTTGTAATATAAATTTAATTATTTTATTTTAATAATAAAATAAAATGTCTTTTGTTTATTATTAAAGGCATGGAGAATTAAACTGCAGATGAACCGTCCTTTGTAATTATTATTTTTGAATATTGTATATAATTTAAATATCGGATAAGTGGATACGGTCAAATAGCATCTTAAATTCGATCTGGAATAATTTAGGATTGCATAAATATTTGATTTGTCACATCTTGATTATTGAATTGATTAGCAATATAAATGTGCTGAACATTATAAAGTTGTACGTAAACCTTCATTGAAGTTGACTCTATTGCCCTAATAAGCAGAGGCACTGGTATTATTATTGTTGAAATATTGGGTTTATATATGAAGTCAAAAAATCTATCAATTCCTTCCTGCAAACCTTACTAAATCATTACACAACATTTTAATTCAAACATTCAGTATTCAACTTTATTTTGATCGAGTTCAAGGATTTTGCCAACCGAGGAACTCGCCAGCTTAAATTTGCTATAGAAGAGCTTCGAACCAGGTGATCAAGTTTGAAGTAAAGGTTTACCCGCCTAGGTGTAGCGAAGCCTGAAGTGCAGGGGAGTTTGAAGTATTCCCGTTCGTTGGCCAGAATTGATTTGAAATTCTATTGGAGAATTGGCAGGCTCTAGGATTTCAAATCTGCGGTTTTGGGAACCAACAGATCCTATAGAGTTTAACACAATAATTGAGAGATGAATTTACTGATTATCTTCCTTAGTATTTTGATCTTACCGAAAAGACCACAAATACTAACACTTCCAAAAGAGATTTGTGAATTAACTGCTTCACAAGCATCATATGTTCAGCCATCAATTGTCTCGTTAAATATATCCTCTTTCATATTCTCAAGAGTTCTAATAAGGTCAAATGCACTGCGAACTCTGTTAACATTAGGAATGATGGCATTGTGGACAAGCAGTGAACCAATGAGATACTGCATTTAAAAAAACTCATTTCTTGTTCCACTATGGATTTTAGTATCAAGTGTCACAAGCTATCACTTGTATCCGATATTCTTATGAGTAGACAACCTTGAGCAAAAGAAAATTCTATACAATGGTAACCTTTGCTAGTGTGGATTTTCCAAAGCACCAATAGAGAGTGAGATACAATTCACAGCTATGGCATGAAATCTCACATTGCAGAAGATGAAAGAATTGTGGGGTTTCGAAAAGGCACTAGCACAAGCAAAAATGGTCGAGGAGTCTATTCTTTGAAAGAGAGTGAAACGACCCAAAATCTCAAGAGCTAATCCAAAATCACCTATTCGATTGACAAAGTTCTTTGCCTTCTCTCCATTCTTAATTCTTTGCTAAATTCGATACATTCATGCCTTAAGCTATAATCACGGAGATTGTCAATCTACTTATCATTAGATGTTGATCCAAAAAGTCCAGTGATCTCAAAATCAACATTCTTCTCTAGAACGTACTCCTCAAAAGTTTCTTTTTGAAAGCCAATTTTATAAGTTTCTTTTTTGATGCTTAAGATAAATCAACACATTCCACTGACTCAAAAGATCACTCTCATTTTTACACATAACTTGCAAATCACTCATATATGGCATGGGCCCAATATTTTGAGGATTGATGGGTGTGTACTGAATAGGAACAACTTTCTCTCTTGTGATTCAGCAAGTGATGCTTCCTTCTTGACTTTATCAAGATAATTCTTTTGTTGATCTGCCAATAAGATAACTTATTGTATGTTGAATTCCACATCTTCCACCTGAATGGTGGATTTCTTGAAGGTTTTCTTCTTTTCACTTTCTAAATTTCTTGTAATCCAGAGTGTTCTTCTTTCTTTAACATTTCCTTCATTTCCAAAGCCTTGGAAACTTCAGTCTTCTCTTTCTTTATTGACCTTCTTAGGTAGTTATAAAGGCCCTTTTTGTTCAAATACTGAACTTCAAGTAACTCTAAGTAACCATCAATAGAAACTTTGTCGTTGAATTCATCAAGCGATTCTTGATATTAGTTAAGTATTTTGGTGGCCTTAAATTCATAATTCATTCTATTCTTTTGCATTCTTATCAGTGCCTCTTGAACAAGAATTATATCCCTTTTTTTTGTAAGAACCTAGGCTCAAAAGAATTGGGTGTGGGATTGATCATATAGCAGTTACTAGAGGGCTCTTGTTCTGATTTAAACCTTCCATGAACTCTCTCATTGTCTTTTCAAATGCCTTATGAATTCGTCTAAGAGATTCAAGCAAGACTGTCTTATTTCTGTCTACCATGGCTCACAAACTAGCAAAAACAAAGATTTATATATTATTGTTTAAACATGCAACAGATGTAATCTGCAATAAAATGTTAAATTTATGAACAGACTGGCAAGATCATAGCTCTGATACCGATGTAGGGCCCTTTGTAGAAATGTTAGCTAGATTTCACCTAATTTCAAATTCAAAACAAACCCAGTATGAGTGCAATATAATAGTACACATCTCCCATCCCAGGGTTGGCCATACACGGCTAAACAGATTTATATGCAACTTGAGCTCAAGAGGGTTTGGTTTCACATGATAAGTTCCAAGGTTCATGACAGATCCCCTCCTATACAGTTCCTTCTAACACTTAGGGTAGGGAGCTTTTCATTTACTATTATGTTTTAGTCACATAGAAAATTGAAAGATTTACAGATGCATCCCACAATAAATCAGATATCTCAAATCTCCATATCCAAAGAAAGACACACAGATGCATTTTTGTGATTGATTCTTTCTTACAGAATCAGAAATATGAAGGAAGAACTTCAATGGATCATCCTTGACAATCGGAAAAATGAATGCAGAGCTACAAATGAATCTTCTTATCAAATCAACAATATGAATGCAGAACCTATGAATGATTCTTATTATCAGTTCTGTAATATAAATGCAAAACTACGAATACTTCTTATTCAAATCAGTTTTATGAACGCATAACTTTGAATGGATCTTTCTTATCATTTGGTAATATGAATGCAGAGCTACAAATGACTCCTATTATCAATCCTGAAATATGAATGCAGAACTTACAAATGGATCTTATTTTCAGATCAGTAATATAAATGCAAACTACGAATAGTACTTCTCTTCTATAACTTACAAAAAAGACTCGGGATAATTCGATCCTTTCAAAGGAAAGCTCAGGTATTTGCAGGCTAAATTCCACGGTTCACAACTGAACCAAAACTTGATTAAAATTAAGCAAAATGGATTTGGATCATATGATCAACTTACAGAGTCATGTACAGAACAACAGAAAGCAAAAACTCTTTAAGAGGACTGTGAAAGAACAGAAGAAGAATAATGATCACATGATCAATTCGATGATAAGAGTAAAAGATTCATGCTTGCACAAAACGACTCCAAGCAATGATGATAACTACAGCAGTAGCAAATACAAGCCAACGACTTTCCTTCTCTTGTGAAAACAAAACAAACTCCAAAATACCAGATTGCAGAGCTCCTTGCTCAACCAACAGAATGAATGAATTCCAAAACCAACGCATGACCCTTCTAAGGTGGACGTGGCAAGGAGTAACTCCTTGCCTGTGGTGGCAAGAGGGAGTTACTCTTGCCACTCTATCCGCCACCCTCAGCATACTCTGCCAGCCGCCAAGGCACAAAGCAAAAACACACGCACTCCAATGTTCATATATATATGACTTACAATGAATTAAATGTGTTTAAATGTAATTTATGCATTCGTGTATACTGGCTAACGTCAACTCACATCTTGCATAATTTAACTTCTCAACCACGTGAGGTTGTATTCATTTTGTTGTCTAGTAATGTGATTATGAATGTTCTCTTACATTATTGTTTAGTTAATATTTTTACGTGCGATGGTCGTTGACACACATGTATGCATGTAATTTGCATCTATGCACCTTTCATGTAAGTTCACCTGTAGGCTATAAGTGTATATATAAATACCTAAGTTACGAGATCCTTGCATTTAGCCCCGGATCCTAATTCCGGTGTGATGCTGATTCTGATTCCTTCTGGATTCCCCCTGGATTTTGGTAGGATTCCGGACAGGCATCCGGATTCCCTGTGGGTTTTGCAGATTAGAACCCACAGGGAATTCGGATGCCCAGCCGGAATCCGGGAAAAATCCGAAGGAATCTATGGGCATCCAAGGCTGTGGGTGCCTAAAAATGGGCCCCACATGCCATTTTAAAATTTATTTTTAAATCTAAAAAGCACCTAAACTCTAATTTCAACCAATAAAGCATGCATTTGGTCATTTGATGATCATTCATTCATCTCTCAAGCATTTTTCACCATTTTTGCTTTTTTCTATAGCCGTAGCATTTTTCTTCGAAGGTGAACGCTATGGAGGACTAAGACCTGCATTAAATTTAAATATGAAATATGGCTTGTAATTTAAATTTTCCTTGTGTAATGACATTTTGAGACTTTTGCGAAGTTTGAATATGATATATGAGGTATTTTATTTATAATTTTGTTGGCAATTATGGATTTATGAGTATCACGCTTCTAACTTATTATTATTATATGTTTGAAGTTTTGAACCAATGATGAACAAACATTGGACATGTTACAAATATATATATATATATATATATAGATTGGAAAATGTCTATATATGTACCCGCAGTATCAGAAACCGGGAATCCGGGAATCCAAATCCAAATCTGAATCTGAATCAGAACCAGGATCGACAACTTAGATAAATACACACCAATAAACGCATTATATATATATACAACATCCAAATTCATAGCTCAAAAGTAACAAAAGGGGTTTACCAGGTTGTTCATTAAGATCGACGAGATTGCTTAGATGGCATTCTCGACTTCCACCGCATGTTTGCATAGCGCTACTCTGATGACACTCTTCCCCCGTCATGGGATATATCTTTTTCTTGCATCCACTGACATGGAAGGATTAGATACCCTCATCATTGCAATAATAGCTCATAAGAAAAATCAAATACTAAACAATCATTCATAATGAATTTATTATAACTAGTTCCAAATATTCCAGAACTAAACCATCTTTCATCTTTCTAATTTTGATTCCATTGACCAAACACGATATACATAAAGTATACATACTTGAAATTTATAAAACCAAAATAACTGAAAGTCACATGACAGTTATCATCACATTTCACATGAAATAGTTATTACAGTTATTAAAATTTAAAAAAAGGTCACAAGGAAGGGATGTATCAGCTATCATACAGGAATGCAAACCCTGATTGATGAATCACTATGGAAACCCCAACATTCAATTGTTGAATCCAACATGCAACTGGTGGTCACGTCTCACTATCATGCAACTGTTGAAAACTAACATGCAACTGCTTCAATCCAAGTCTGTATGACCAACCTCAAATATGGTAAAAGATATTAAACAAACTTGAACTATATAAAAATTGGTTATATGAAATTGATTGCAGGTCTCTATGGCCTCTTAATAGCAAGATATGACACCTCAAACTCCCATAGGGCTGTTGCATCATTGTGACTGGTACAATTGATATAGACGATGATACAATTGTATCTAATATTGAAATTTGTGGATAACAAGTGCTGCGATGACCTAACTGCCATATCTTATTTTTTAATGATGTATAGCTTGCAAGAGATTAGGAAAGCCAACCACAAACTCACACAAACAGCTGTTAGATTATTTGTGAAGCACACCAAGTGAAACCATCACCTAAAACAAAGTCTGAGAAAAATCAACACAATAGTTTTTTGAATATTTGACACCACACCAATACGTTGAAAAATTCACACTAATTGAAAATAAAAAAATAGAATCTTTTTCATCTTGCAAGATTATCCTTCCAAAGTAACTCTTGACTCATGAGTTCCTCATTCAAGGCCATTGGGATGCACATGAAGATCAAATCTGCAATTTCAATCAGCAACATGCAAATGGCCTATCATTCTAAGTGCCCTTATGAGATGTTGCGACTCATCAACTATTTCCAATACAATAATATATTTCTCGTTAGCACTTAACCCTAATCTATTTTTGGTTGTTTCTTGGCACATCACTATAGGAAGTTGCTAAGTTGTCTTACAATAGAATGGGAGTTTTTGAGATGGGGTCAAGAGGAGATGGTGGGATGTATAGAATCATATTACATAACATAAAAGCTGAGTTTTAAATTCACATGAGAGTTGACATGCGAAATATTAAAATCCATTTCTTTCATTATCAATGTGGTTACTATATTGCATAGACTTTTGTAGACACTCAAGGATGTTGATCCACTCTATGTACAGTATTGCCCTTGTTAAGACACTACTACACAACACCTCATGTTTACATCAAGACTGCTTCATCCTTTGCTCATAGAGGCCCTATCAACCTTCATGATGCTCGAGCACAATAACCTTTGAAGACCACATAAGGTGATCCTCTTGTGACCAAACTCGGGATTACTACTCTTGGCATGACCTTTGCAATACTTGGTTCATGCATGAGATCCAAAAGCACCTTCTAGCTAATTGAAAGACTAATTATGCAAGACCTAATTGTGTGGGAGATCCAAGAGTGCCTTTTGATGATCCTTAGCCAATTGTTTATGAGTGACTCTACAAGACCTCATTGTGTAGGAGATCCAAAGCCACCTTTTAGATCACTATAGCTGACCCTTAGCTAGTTGTGGATGAATAATATTTTAGGACTTGCCATACATGTTACACTTCAAATGCCAACCAAAATTTTGAGAACCCACCTCTAGGATTCCTTTGCCAAGAATACCTATAATTGACACACAAGTCCTATTGCCGACCATCATTTCATTTGAGTGTCTAGAACTTTTTGTCTGCATGTTTTTGGGATCAAAAACTTTTGTTGACTAGTTTTAGCTTCCTACCTTTATGCCAAACCCATCATCCTCTTCTATACCAACTCTCTTATTTGTCTGCCATGTGCTTTTGAGCAAATCTTGGATCTCATGTGAAGGAATTTTTTTTCAAAAAAGGGGAAATTTCAATTAATCATATAGACAACATTAACTTGACAACCAAATTAACAAAATCACATTGCTGATACTGTATTGTATATTGCTGCATAGAATTTCGTAGACCCTTAAGGAGATTGACTCCCTCCATTGTTTTCCCTCTCGGGTCAACAAGAATAGTTGCATAAACACACATTAACTGATAAACATGAACACAGGAAAGTATTGCAATTCGGTAAACATAAAGTACTCAGAAAACCAAATCATGTCATTCACACTCAAAGCAATGTGTACATATAACCTCCGAAGAGACACCACCGAAACGTCACGTCGTAACGGTTCACACTCTCGGTACTAACTGCCGAGATTAACATAAGTTTATTACACAACACCCGTACATACAAAATATACCGACAACATCATCCCCCCCAAAAAACAAGTCGGCTCCGACGACTTTTACAAAATATAACATAGACAAAAATGAGCCTACTACAAACTACTCAGGAGGGGGCGTAGGAAGCGTCCCTGATGATGATGGCGCGGCTATGGCTGTGGCTGTGCCGGAAGTGACTTTAGCCCGCAACTCGTACACTTGAGTTGTCCGAAGCTGTAAAGCCTGTTCTGCCCTCATCTTAAGCTCCATAGCCTTCCGAACCATGCTAGCTGCCTCAAGCACTGCCTTCTCCTTCGCATCCACAGTCTCCAAAGCAGAACCAAGGCGAGTCTCAAGAAGAGCCCGCTCGGCACGCTCAGTCTCCAATGCAGCCTGTAAAGTGTCCAACTCCGACACCATAGTACTCCGCTCAGCCGCCCAAGACTCCCTCTCCTGAACCACTGCAGTCTCCAAAGCTGTAAGACGGGAAGCTGCCTCCTCCCGAGCTGCCTTTGCTGCCAATCCCGTAGCCTGATGTACTAAGGAAGCATGCTCTAACCGCCTGAGAGTGAAATACTCCTCTCGAAAGGCCTGTTCTAACTCTCGGATAAGACCGTGAATCCGGCTCTCGCCCACCGTCGCACTAAGAGCCCAATCCTCCAACATCGTAAGAGACTCCTGAGTAGGCCATCCCCTAGCCTCAAAGCACTCTGCAAATGCCTGTGGACAGCCAACCCGCACAAAGGTCAAGAGGCGCTCCAACTCCTCAGCAACCCCCTCCTGAGCCTGAAGCTCTGCTGAGGCTATGACCCGCTGGGCTCCAGCAGCTACTGCGGCTACATCCGCCAAGTACTGCTCCAACACTTTCTGCGCGGACTCCCTCGCTGGCACCGCCCTCCGTGACCCTGTCAGGGCTGGTGGCTCCTCACTAGCCTCAGCTTGCGGTCTCTGTCCCTCCATAGGAACTGGTCTCTCGAATATCTCTCTCTCCTGGGCTACTGGCTCTTCTCTTGGTGGCGACATCACTGCATCCAGGTCAATAACTTCTGAAGGCCTCTCTAACACTACTCTGGCAGGGGAAAGTGAAATGGGAGCTGCCACTGCTATCGGAGGTAATGTGAACTGCTCCAACCATGACAGCACTGAAGAGTCCTCATCCCCCGTCGGCAACGCTCGAGCCGGCTCCTCCAATACCCCTGGCCCAACTCGCACAATGGCCTCAGTAACAACAACATCCAATGTAACCTGCTCTTGCGGCTGTGTCTGCTCCTGCTCTAAACCTCCAACACCATCTTTGCTAGTCTGTCCTGGGTCGGTTGGCTGAGCTGTAGGTGGCTCGGAAACCTGACCCGCCGGGTGTAGCACAACAGGGGGCCGGAGCTCTCCGAACTGTGGCATGGGTACAGCCTCCAATGTGGTACCGAACGGTACAGAGGTCCCCGCTGCAACAATCGTCGAGGGTACTGGTGGCGTGAATAGTACAAGAGGTGGTGCACTCTTAGACGGTGGAGTTGGAGCAAATGCACTTTCAGATGGTACCTCTGTATCGAGAGTGTCAGAGTCTCCCACTGCAACACTCTCGCTGCCTTCCTCCTCCAAGTCTTCACTCGACTCCTCTCGGCCACTGTCCACATTCTCCCCTTCCGACTCTGAGAGGACTTGGCGCTTCCTCTTTGACCCTGTCTGTACTCCGCCAGCATCCAAGTGACGCCAATGAAAGATAAGAGTCTCTCCCGTAGCAATATCAACTGGCTGTGGCCTCAGCTTCTCTGCTAGAATCTGCTCTCGGGCAGCATTCAGGAACAACCCGATGGCAATATGGGGCATGTAAAATGTCCGATGCTGTAGAGTCATGAACTCATACAGCCTCTCCGCCATAACTGAAGCCCAATCGTACACCGTCCCATTACGGATCCCGTTCATGAAAATGAGATGTGTAAGGGCAATGTCGGAGGCCCTACTAGCCCCGGTCAACCTGCTCTTCACGATGTCCATCAAACACCGCCACTCTCCAGGAGCCACAAATGATTTCTTGATTCCCCGATTCTTTGAAGAAGCGCCAGCCAATGACTCCAACTCACTCTGAGACAGGTTTCTGGAAACCAGCTTAATGTACTTTTCCTTTTCTTCGCGGGACAGTTTCCTGGGCTTTAAATCTATTTTCTTCCCGTGCATGCCAGGTATGCCAAAAACCCTCGATATCTCCTGGGCAGAAAATGAAATCTGTATCTCAGTGCCACAATACTTCAGAGTGCTATGGTGGCTATCCCGATCGAATGTATCAATCATGCCTCGGAGAGGTCCCTCATACTCTCTAATGGAAGGCAAAGGCATCTGAATTGCCCAGTGTACTCCTGCTCTTCGAAGCTGTCCCTTCAAAAAATGTGCGTCTGGAGTGTTATCCCACCATGTTTGGCACTCCACTCCACTCAAACCCTCGAATGTCACAGTCTTCCAAGTAATCTCTTCCTTTTGTGCTTGTGGCTGCTGTACGTGTGGACGGTGCTTTCTGGCAGTATCCATGCTACCAGCAATGCGGACTCTAGACTGTGAAACCCTCGGTCCTCTGCTGCTACTGGCTGGTTTTGAAACCTGTAATTTCTGTCTCCAAGTACTATGCTGTCGTGATCCCATACTACTGTGCAGTGTCCAACAATAACGGTCTTAACCGTTTTTTTTTTGTTTTTTTTTTTTTAAATTCCTCCTCTTACAGTACAAATCAACTTCCTTCAGCCAATGCAAATATGTAGCAGCTCCGGGTCTCATCAACTGGTCACACTCTCCAAGGGTTGATAACTAAACCGACTGGGGGTCTAGGGGGCAACGCCCCCAGCGGGGTCGAGGGGCAGCGCCCCCGCGGGGTCCTGGGGCAGAGCCCCAGGCGCGCTCCCTGTCGCGGTACAGGGTGGGGTCGAGGGGCAGCGCCCCCGCCGCCAAGGCCAATTTAGAACCTTCAAAGTCTATGAAACACTTTATTTTTATGAATTTCGTCTGCTCCCATGCTCTTTTCTGCAAACCGCTTATGTTTCCCTTACTTCCTGCTCATGCCCTTCCCTTCGGTACCATTCGTTCTTCAATATGAGCTGCTTTGTTTTGTCGTCGTTTTTTTTTTTATACCATATGAATTTCTTCCTTCATGCTTTCCCTTCACACATCCCAATGCTGTACTGAATCCTCAGACCTCCTCCAACCGTGCCGTACAAATGCCCTTATGTTGTGCGTCAGCTACCATATGACTTGGTATTCATACTTTGCAATCTGATGACCGTACACTATGCCTCCTTCCCGTGCTGTGTCTGGATGCGGTACGGCCAGTACAATCCGTACACTGATCCACCGTGCGGTGCTTTGCTTGCAGTCCTCGCCTTGTACGGTTCCGTACAACACTTTTATTTCTTTTGTTTCAGCTTGTATGTCGTCACTTTTCCGTACGGTGTCGTACAATACTTGTAAATGTATCGACCACAATAATGCTTCAGTACGGTACCGTACTTCCTTGTCGCCGTGCCTTTTTTATCGTACGGTGTCGTACGGTGCTTTATAGATCCGTACGGTGCCGTACGATATTGCTTTTTTTTTTTTTTCTTTTTTTTAAAAAAATTTATTTATAATTTTTTTTTAAAAAAAATAAAAATAAAAATTTTTTTCTTTTTTTTTCTAAGTACTTGGTCCTCGCAGTGATGTCATCGACCGTTCGTGATACACCTTCAATTTCGAGCCGTTCACCGCGTCCGGAATTTCCCGTCCGTCGAGGGTCCACAGCTTTACAGACTCGTTTGCGGCCACCTCCCGAACCTTGTAAGGGCCTATCCATTTCACTTTGAACTTTCCGAGCTTGATTTCATTTCGGCCGTTGTATTTTAGAACCAATTGGCCTGGTGTAAATTGCATTCGTCGAATATGCTTATCGTGCCAGACCTTCCTCCGTTGCTGCGTCGCTTCAGTGGCCCATTGTGCCAAAGCCCGTTTTTCGTCCAACTTATTTAAGAGATAGAGTCGTTCCCTCAGACTCTCCATATCTCCCAATTTATTCTCAATTGCAATCCGCAGGCTAGGAACCATGAATTCTACCGGTACCACGGCCTCCTGTCCGTACATGAGTTGGAACGGTGTCTGCCCGGTGGTCACCTTGTAAGATGTTCGATAGGCCCATAGTACCGAGGGTAGCCTTTCTTCCCAATCCTCGCCCTCAACGCCGCAGGATTTGTAAATGACTCCAATCAGGATCTTATTAGTCGCCTCTGCCTGACCATTCGCTCGAGGGTAGTACGGACTCGAGAGTGTGTGAAAAATTTTGAACTCTGTCGTCAGTAGCTTGATCACATGGTTGACAAAATGTCCACCTCTATCACTCGTCAACTGCAGTGGAATGCCGTACCGCGTTATTATCTGCTCATAAATAAACTTCGCTGTACTTAGAGCAGAGTTATCCGTTAGTGCTCGTGCTTCCACCCACTTGGTCAGATACTCTGTTGCCACAACAATGTACCGACAGCGTCGAGCGCGGCTGGGCTTCAAAGGCCCCACAAAATCCAGTCCCCACCGTTCAAACAATTCCTGTGCATGAGAGGGGTTAAGTGGCATGTAGTCTCGTTTGAGAGGTCTCCCTGCCCGCTGGCATGTGTCACAGCCAACGACCCACTCCCTGGCATCGTTGTACACCGTCGGCCACCATAAGCCTGCCAACAAGACTTTTCTGGCGGTGGTGTCGGGGCCCATATGCCCTCCGGCAGGTCCCTCATGAGCTTCCTTCAACACTCTCGGAACCTCTTCCTCCATTACGCAACGCCTCAATATTTGATCTGGACCCATTTTGTACAGCAGTCCATTGATAAGCTGGAAGGTTCTGCTCCTCAGAACCAATTTTCTACGCTCTCCGGGGAGCATTCCTTCTGGAAATACTTGTGTACCACTTCGGTAGTACGGCGATGTGAAACAGGTGAGTATCTGGAAAGTCATCGTTTATTCCTACTGGAGGCTCGCCGGACTTAATTCTGGACAATTGGTCCGCAATCACATGACTATGTCCTGGCCGTACAACAATTCTGAAGGTGAATTCTTGAAGGAGCAGCAACCACCTGCTCACCCTTCCCTGAATGATGGGCTTGTTAACCAGGTACATCAAAGCCTGGTGGTCCACGAAGAAAGTAAACGACGTCGCCAATAGGTAGTGCCGAAACTTCTGAACCGAGTAGACCATTCCGAGGGCCTCTCGCTCTGTAGTGCTGTAGTTCCTCTCCGCCCTCGAGAGTAACCGACTTGCAAAATAGATTGGGTGATCCAGTCCATGTTCGCCTTCTTGTGCCAGGGTGGCCCCGATGGCGTAATTTGACGCATCCACATGAACATGGAACTCTTTGTCCCAGTTCGGAAATGCCAAGATGGGGGCTGCCAACAGTCTCATTTTTAAGTCCTCGAATGCCTCCCCTTGCTCCTTCGCCCAGAGGAACGGCTCCCCTTTCTTCATAAGTTTATCCATCGGGTATGAAATCCGGGAAAAATTCTTTATGAACCGTCGGTAGTACCCGATATGGCCCAAGAATGACTTGACACCGGTTACGTCACTGGGAGCCTCCATTTCAATTATCACCCGGACCTTGTCGGGGTCCGTCTTCAACCCTTCCTTACAAACGATGTGTCCGAGCAGCTTCCCCTGCGGTACCATGAAACGACACTTCTTCGGGTTGAGTGCCAGACGTGCCTTCCGGCATCGCTCCATGCACTCTCCGAGTGCTACAACGTGTTTGTCTTGGCTACTGAAAATGGACCAGTCATCCAGAAATGCTTTAAAATTCCCTCTCGACATCTTGTCAAAGATGTGCAGGATGATTCTCTGAAAAGTTGCAGGTGCATTACACAGGCCGAAGGGCATCCGGTTGTAAGCGTACACACCATCTTCCACTACAAAGGTGGTTTTTAGCTTGTCCTCCTCTGCAATGTATATCTGGTTATATCCTGAAAACCCATCCATGAAGGAATAGATCTCATGGCCTGCCACCTCCTCGAGTATGCTGTCTGTGAAGGGTATCGGGAAGGGATCCTTAATGGTCACCGCATTGAGACACCTAAAGTCTACGCAGATGCGGATTTGGTTAGCCTCTTTCTTCTGAGATATCACGATTGGTGACACCCACTCACTTGTGTCTACTCGGAAAATTATCCCCGCGTCTAGCATCCGCGCAATCTCGGTCTCCACCCTTGCAGCATAGTTTTTGTTCATCCTGTACGGCCTCTTCCGCACAGGTTGGGCTCCAAGAACCAAAGGGATGCGGTGCACGCAGAGCTCCGGAGGTACGCCCTTCAAGTCTTTATAATTCCAGGCAAACACGTCCTTATACTCTGTGAATATTTTGAAGGTTGCCGTTTTTAACACGGGATCCCAGTCATCTCCCACCAGGATAGTCTTGGGATTCTGCTCGTCCCCGAGATTTATTGTTTCCAGTTTTGCCTCTTTGTATTGGATAGGTTCTCCCTCCGAGAACACGTGGGCCGGACTTACTCTCATCTGGGCTTCCCCCTCTGTATATTCTGTGTACTCCGGAGGGAACTCGTTTGTGTTTTCTTCCGTAGGGAACTCATTCCCGATCTCCAGTATATTGCACGATGGCTGAAATACCTCGTAGTCACGCATTTGCCAGTGAAAGAGACCATCTAGTGAATCCGTATCTCCTTCTATCTCAAGTACCCCTTCATCGTTCGGTTCCATAGTTTCTTCCTCTCCGTCCATCCCGCCACTATCGGAGTCCGAGTCGGACGCCATTTCCTCTCCAACCATTTGTGTGGCGAGGTCTACCACAAATTTCCTCCCCCCTTTCTCGAATGCGAGGGTGTTCTTCTTCCAGTTGTGATTGGCTCGGGCTATCACCAACCACCCTCTACCCAATATAGCGTCATACCCCTTTTGCTTGAGAGGGATTACGACGAAGTCTAAGGTGAAAGGCTGGGTTCCGATAGTCACCTGCTGTGCCATCAGCATACCGAGTGGTTTAATACCGTGCTGGTCGGCCCCTAACAGATTGAAGGTTGGTGGCCACAGCGTCGGTTTCCCCAAACTCTTCCAAGTTTCCTCCGGAAGGACATTGACGCCCGACCCTCCGTCAACGATGGTGTTCGTGAGGATTTTACCCAGGATACCCATTTCTACTACTGCTGGGTTCCGTCCATGGTTTATTGATAACGTCATCGGGTCGGCTGCACAGCCGCCTGGGATCTCCGTTCGTTCCACCGTCGTAGGTGGCGTGTTAGGCCCTAGGAATAGAGCTGTTTTTAGGTGTGGCATGGTCTCCAACAGGTCCTTGACCTTCACGGGTATTTCCATTTGCAATATCTGCCGTAGTATACTTTGCTCCGCCAATTCTCGGTGAGAAGTGCCGGCGTCGGCAGGTTCCTTCCGGTCCTGTATCTCTTTTTCGATCTCGGCCCTCGCTTGCAGTACCCTCTGTTTCTCCGTCGGAGGGTGTGGGTACGTGGCCTTTTTGGCTTGGGCACGGGTGACTGTCAGGACCTTCTCAGTACCTCTACATTCCAACTCCAGGATGTTACAGCCGGGCTTCGGACAATTAGCGTCCTCATGGTCGCCCGGTCCGCACCACCGACACAACTTCTGCGGAGTCGCGAGCTCCGTCTGACAATCACGAGCATAGTGACCCCACTGATTACAACTCCGACATTGTATCATGGGTTTTCCCTTGGCATCATATTGGATTCGGGGCTTATTCTCATTGTTGCCTCGGCCTCCCCGGCGGTTATTTTTATATCCGCCAGATGATGCAGCATTCTGTTGTCCACCCGTACCAGACGTGGAAGGTTGCTCCTGTGCATAGAGTACTTGTTGGCCTCTTGCCCTCAAGTTATAGGGACATTCTTTAAGGGGATGTCCTGCGATTTGGCAGATATCACAAAAAGCTTTTTTCGGACAAGACCCTTTTGTGTGGCCTGCCTCCTTGCAGTCCGTACACCACACTGTATCTTCTTCGGCTTTGCTAGCACTTCCTTTGGCGGCTTTAAGTTCTCGCATCATCCTCTCAAGGTCTTTTTGCAATGCGAGCACTTTCTTGCTCGACCCGTCCTCACTACTTTCCGTTTTTGAATCATCATTAGAAGATGACCTTGTCTTCTTCGAGGTCTTACATTCGCTCTCGAGATCCATTGCTCGGTTATATGCATTACTATACGAAGTAGGCGGTACTATCTTCATTTTCTTTCGAAGGGATGTTTTGAGTCCCTCCACGAACCATCTCTTTTTCAATTCATCCGCTGGGGCCGACTCCATTTTTCCAATGAGTTCTTTGAGTCGTCGGCCGTACGCACGGACAGACTCATTCTTGGCTTGCTTCGTGTTGTAGATCTCCGCCAATATTTCATTATCATCCCGTAACAATTGGAACTCTGTCTGGAAGGCCTTTTTGACATCGTCCCATGTTGTGAGCCTTGTCTTGTCAACGTCCGAGTACCAATCAATGGCACCCTCTCGCAGTGTTGCAGGGAACTGACGGATCCATTCGTTCTCGTCAGTTACCTCGTGTGCAGTCCATATCGTTTCACACGTTCGACAATGCCGAACTGGATCCTCCTTGGATTGCCCCGTAAATTTCGGTAACTTCTGCTTATTCACTGCCATGGTTGGCCGCGGTGGAGGCGGTGCACCGATACCACTCGTGCCCACACTCCCTGAGTGCTGTGGGTAGTCTGGACTTGTGGTACTTGTCCTTGCGGTAGTTGCTGGGCTGGTGGTACTTGCCCTTCTCCTGGCACCGTACCGTGTGGGGTTCTCGGTTCCAACGGAGGGTCTGCTGGTGTGCTCGTGCCACCCTCTGCAGTATCACCCTCTCCGCCGGTTTGGTTCTCCGCGCTGGGTGTACGGAGACCCACCTCAAACCGTACTCTCTCCTCTTGGAGAAAGGCTCTTCTCGCCCGTGTCTCCTCAAGTAACTCTTCCCGACTCCGCACTCTCCGTTCCGGAGAAGTGAACTCTTCTTCGGCTTCTGCACCCTCCGTACCACTTCCGAGGTCCCCTTCGGGCAACCCTCTGGCAAGCTGGTCTTTGGCAAGTTGCCTGAGCCTACACCGACGTTCACGTTGCTGCGCAGATATCAAAGCCTTCTGTGCGGCTTCCCCTTTGTCATCTATCACTTTCTTATTTCGATCTTTATTTAAATTATTGGGCATCAAGACAAACTATACACATTGCTCAATCAAAAAGAACACTTATTTTTTATTAATTCATGTTGCTTTACAACATTCTCAATTGAACTACAATGGAATTTTTGTGTTCCGTTCCCCTTCGTTTCAAACTTCAACAACTTTACTGTTTGTCATTTCCTTCCTCCCGACGGCGACGAAGATGCTCTCGGGCGTGGAATGCACGGAGGATCTCCTGGCGGCGGTCCTCACGGTCAATTTCCTCTTGCCGAATACGTCGTGCGAGTGCTGCTTGTGCCAACAACCGTGGAAGTTGGTTCAACAACCGATTCGCTGCAGGGTTCGCCCCAATCGCGTCCCACACTACGCCTGCAGGGACGTCTCCGTTCGTTGCCTCCCTTCGGACGTGAGTTTCAAGAGCTACTTGAAACAAAATTCGGAAGTCACGTGCCAGATTATCCTCTCCGTCGTACAACTCGGTACGGGCTTCCTCGGCTTCTGGGTTTATCGCACTAACGGGTAAGCCCATTATGCCTACTCGCCATCCGGGTATGTCTAGGCAACGGCGCCAGATGTTTTCCCTCTCGGGTCAACAAGAATAGTTGCATAAACACACATTAACTGATAAACATGAACACAGGAAAGTATTGCAATTCGGTAAACATAAAGTACTCAGAAAACCAAATCATGTCATTCACACTCAAAGCAATGTGTACATATAACCTCCGAAGAGACACCACCGAAACGTCACGTCGTAACGGTTCACACTCTCGGTACTAACTGCCGAGATTAACATAAGTTTATTACACAACACCCGTACATACAAAATATACCGACAACATCCATGTGCACCATCATACTAGTTGGGACACTACTCCATAGTGTCTTGTGTTACCACCAATGATGCTTCATCTTCTATTCATAGAGACCCAATAAATTGACTACTAAACTAAGTACAATTGTCTTCTTATTTCTAGAGAGATGATTTTAGACCATCTCTTGAGCATGCCTCATTGTCCTCTCTCGCAAGTTATTCTATTATTCTAGATAAACCAAGTAGTATCACACATAGAGTACACACTTGAAAACATATGCATTAATATGTGAAGACACAAAGTATACACGAAGAAAACACACTATGAACACACGGAGCATACAAAAAGTATACACATGATATAAACATTGTTAGATTCCTTCCTATTTGACAAGAAAGATTCTTTCACTTTATCTTTTACCCTGCAAGATGGCAGGATCATGCTCTGATACCATTGTAATGTCCCTTCTTATTCTCCTTTTTTCATTTCCTGCAAAATCAATGTTAGTACAAAATATTACACAATATTTACATGACTCATACTCTATTCTAAGTTAGTAAGGGGGGAATTTGACTATTAAGGCTGCCTCTAGGTTGGGCTTCACAGAATTCCTAATTCTCGGCTTGAGAGATATAAGATCCACTCTAAGCAACCAGGCTATCGACACATCATCCCATAGAGCACTGCCCATAAAAATCTCTTGGAAGCAATAAATGCCATCCAAGCCTACGCATATGCATATGACTGGATTCGGTATATATACTGCTTATGTGATATTATAACAATCTTGAGACTAGGGAAACTATAACAATTTCCTCTAGTCCCCTCCAGATATGGGAGATAATTGGCCTAGGTGATTTTAGTTTTAGGCCAATCGGAGCAGTTTCCAAAGGTTTCCAAAGTACTTACTATTTATAGTAAGTCAGCAAAGTTCAAAATTCTTGGCTTTTCAGTAGTGGAATAGGATGTCTTGCCGAGAGCTTTCCGGAAAGCTATCACACGTCGTCATCCGAGCTCATTTGGTCCTTCGTTTTAATGCTGAAAGATTCCTCACTTAATTTATTGTATCACTTTATAACTCAACGGTCATATTTATTTAAAAGTGACTTAAAGTGGAAATATAAAGAGACAAAGTGGGAGTATGAAGAGACAAAGTGGGGAAATTGAAGAGTCACAATTGCAGCCATAAGAGGAGGCTTGGAGTCTCATTGTGCATGCTTCAGTTTATGGATTTTTATTTCTCATTGAGAATTTGAGAAGCTTTAGCTTTCGAATCTGAAACCTGAGGACGGAAACCTTCAGGATTTCTTGTTGGATTGGACGGAAACCCAGTGCATCTCCGAAACGGATTCACATCAAAGTTCGTCTTTGTTTTATAGGTTCTTATCATCCAGTCTTATTGTTATTTGTTTTATTTCAGATTGGGATGTTGTAATCTATAGTTTTTGTATTGCTGTTGTATAATACAAACCATTTTCTGAGAAGTTTAATAAGATTATATTTGCTGGTTATTCGAATATATCTGTTGGTTATTTGCATATTTTTATTTGTTTCAAATTTGCATAAGGTATATTTGTGAAATTTAGAGAATGGCCGGTTAGGGTCATTTCAGTGGTATCAGAGCCAAAAATTTTGCCAGCCTGTGAGATTTTTCTTCAGAATCAGATTTGCAGAAATATAATTTCAAAAAGATTTTATGAAGTGTTTGTCGTTTCGAATATCAGCTTTACATTTTATTAAGCTTGCAGGCAAACAACCTGCACATTTAGCAAAGAGATAAAAGTAAGCCACCCAAGCAGCGTCTAGGCAGCAGGCCGTGTGACAATTAAATTTTGTTAGTAGATGAAAGCAAAATAAATTTTATCATGGGTCCCGAAACACCTTTGGTGAAGATCTTGTTTGCAACGATTCACTTGAATTTGTGATCGTGGAATGAATTATCGGCACTGGCTGAGTCCGTTTTCCTCCATACACCTAGCCGCACGGGTTGTGGGTTCCAGCGTGAGTCTTCAGCACTGTTGACACCTCCACCAGCAGAAAGTTAACATTCCAGTTGCTTAGCAAGTTGTTGCGTGCCTGCTTTGATGCGTGTGAGCTGCCTAAGCGAGCAAGTTGAGCTCGTAAATAACTGTCGCGGGCCTTCCTTGATGCACAGTCTCGTGGCATATTGCTGCGCAAGCTGGGAGGCACAATAACGGTCATTACGGGTGGCGTGTATTGCTTGGCACGCATGTTTGGTATGTGACAGGCATTCTGGACTTGGGGGAATAACACACTCCCGCCGTAGCACAGACTCACGTAAGTTTGCACAGTTGGGTGAAATTTTTAGAAGGAATTTACAATTGGTAGCAAGAGCGTCTAGTAACGTTTGAAGCCTAAGAATATCAGGCTATGATTTGCGGTCAGTGGCAACAGTGTTCGGTAATGCTGAGGAAGACCTTGGAGTATTGGGTTGCATCCATACTCTGCGATATTGGTAAAAGACTGAGTCCCTAGTTCGTTAGAGCCGCGGTAGACTCCCTTGTCCTTGTGATCAAACACGCACTTAAATCCTTGACAGTGCAGGTGAAAGACGCGGGATACTATGTCATGGTTCCAGTTGGTTGGCGGCAGGCACTCCCCTGATACGTGGCGATTGGGGTTAGTAGAGCCAGCACGCACAGGTCCACACATAGTGCATTTCGGGCAGCTTCAGTCAGTGAGCGATTCTTGGTGATAGGAGACTCTCCCGTTGCCGCATTCAAAAACTGGTATCTTCTCGGTATTGTTCGGATAAACTTCTATATGTTTGGAAATGAGTATTGGAGGAAAAGCACATCTGCTGGATACCAACCGACATTGAATGAAGTAGACGAGAGAATAATTTGCACAAAAATTGCAGGATTTCCAGTCTTTTCATAGCAGCCTCTGGGAAACGCCCATTCTTCAGAGGAACATTGTTTGCAGAACTGAAAGATGCTCTCTGGACAATTGGTTTCGGAAATAATTAATTCATGAAAATCCAACTTGAGGTTGAGTAGTAGTTTTCCGTTGATTCTTGACACATGAGTATTGGATGAAATGAGGGTACGATTGATAATATGGCTTAGATGAAAGAGAGACCTTTAACATTTTTTGCATGATTATGAGTTGTAACTGCGCTGGACTTTCCTAGCACTGAACAGAACAGCTTGGAACTACCGGGTGTTGATTCCCTGTTATTGAAGCTGGGGTTGAGGAGCCGTAGTTTACTGTAGGTGATTCTTGGTTGTCATCAGCATTGAAAAAAAAATGAGACTGGGTTGTGAAGGATAATAGGACGGCATAATCCATTCATGCTTTCCCACATACGGTGGTAGTAGTGATTATATGAGTCGCTGGTACAGAATGATGTTTCACCTAGTATTTCGAAGGACAACAAGTCTGCACACACAGAAGATTATTTGGATGGTGAAGTAGGGAGCATACTGTAAGTCTAGTACGATCTCTACAGTCAAAAAAAAAAAGAGAAAGAAATAAAATTATCGGCCCCCATTGTGAGTGATTGTCGAGCAGGAGAAACAGGGGTTAATGAAGAAATGGTTGCTCAGCCTTAGGACGTGAATGGTGATCTCCTGTTTTACAGGCGTCTAATGTGGATTTACTGTCTTGTTGAGTCCAGTTAAAATCCAGAATGGTAGAATTGAAGCAGCATGGCGGATTGAAGGGAGTTACAGTGCATTCCTATTCAATACCAGGAATTGCAGTAGCATGGGGATATGTGTTGGAATGTTTGTTGTTGCGCCAAAAGCTCGAACTGTCAACGAACGTCACAAACACCAGATTTACCCAGATCCACGGTAACTCCAAAGGAGGTGCTGACCACCAAGTCAACAATCTCCCCCTCAGCACCGACTGAGGGTTCCGCACCAACGGAATGAAGGAGACTCTCTCCCCCTCAGCACCGACCGAGGGTTCCGCACCAACGGAATAAAGGAGACCTCTTGGGATTTGAACCCGTGACCCAAGGCTCTGATACCAATTGTTGGAATGTTTGCCGTTGCGCCAAAAGCTCGAACTGTCAACGAACGTCACAAACACCAGATTTACCCAGATCCACGGTAACTCCAAAGGAGGTGCTGACCACCAAGTCAACAATATGAACGGTGAGTAGTTTCATCGTACCAGCTATATGACAAAATCAGTATTGCATTATTCACTCCCTTATAATGTGAAAATATGAATGTCAAATCATTGGTATTACTGGAAGCCAGACTCTGTGTAGCCTCGATCGTTGCATAGACTAGTCAGTAGCATCCTTGCATAATTGTTTCATCATTATATATATATATATATATATATATATATATATAAACTGGTATATAATTATGATATTAATGTTAATAGATATATAAACTACATTATATATAAAATGGTATATAATTCTGTTATTAATATTAATAGAGATATATACCATATATATTAGACCCTATAAGGATTTCATATCCTTAATATAAATCATCTATATCATTTGGAACTCAATGTTAAACTCTTATTATGCACAATGCTTGCTGTGCATTTAGGGAATTCGTTTTCTTCCTTATCTCTTCATAATGAAGGGTAACAACCATATTTTATACTTTCTCATACTACTCAGACTGTACAGTGTATCCTGTATGCTTACATATTCTCTCCTTTATATTATCCATATATATATATATATTCCTATTTATCTAAGGCGATCAGATACGACTGGAATAATTGTATTGGGTGTGATTATTCATATCGTATTGATCAACCCAAATAATCTCCTTGCTGTCGCTGTCTTAGCATTGCTTATTTCCCATTACTTTTCTGTCTTAGATTCTCCTCTGCTATTTGATACCTACGTGGAACCATATAATCTTTAAAAAAAATCTTTTGTCCCCTCCGTATCCCATTCCTTAGTCTCCTCTGTCCACCACTACGTTTTCCTCTTCCTATTTCAATAATGATTGGCTCTTATTCTAGTCAATCCATATGCCTGATCGTTTGTACTTTCTCTATGTCCTGCGATAATTGCTTATGTGATTCCATCTCTGTATATTATTCCTTCTCCTTCTTTCTCCCCCTCCGTGATTCCTGAAATGAATCTCATAATATATCCTAAGGCTGAAGGGTAATGTCTTTTCATAGATTGGTTTATTAACTTAATTCGTGTCTCTCCATATTCCACCTTCTTTCTTAATTGATGTTAATAGTTAACAAAATTAGTTTACATAATGATCCAATTATAATCAGTAATATTTAGTATGATTTTAATCGATGACTTCTATTAACCGATTGTCCTTATGACATATTCGATCTTTGAAACATTATTATCACCAATGACAAATATTAGTTGTCCGTCGAATGGAGTTTAATAGTTTATTTTATTTTATATATGTGTTGACTAACTATTTCTTTGTTTATATATTTGTTAATATATTTAGTAATGATTATATTATTTTTCATTTATTTATATACTGAATATAAATAAAAACATTCATTGATTAGTGATAAATATTTACTATATATATAATTACTTGTAAGTTGTAACATTATTTATTATTTATTTATGTATTTACATTCATTGATTAATTATTATATAACAATAAAATAACGTTTTATTATTATTTGTATAATGGTTTTTTTTCCTCAAAATATCAAATTTTGTTGACTAATTAAAAAATATATTTTGCATTATCTATGTCAATCATGGCTTCTGACAATTAGGCAATCCTTTGCAATAGGGTGTTGCAAAACTTAGGATTGCTACTCTTAGTATGTCCTCTAGGAGACGTAGTTCATGCGAGAGATTCAAAATTGCCTTCTAGTTAAATGTGAGACTAACTTGCAAGACTTCATTGTGTGGGAGATCCAAGATTGCCCTTTGATGACCCTTAACCAACTATGTATGATTGACTCTACAAGACCTCATTGTGTGAAAGATCTAAACCTGCCTTTTGGATCACCATAGAGGACCCTTAGCTGGTTGTGCACGATTGACTTAACAACACTTGTGATACATGTTACACCTTAAATGCGAACCAAAAGCTCGAGGAGCCACCTCAAGGGTTTACCTACCAAGAATCCCTGTATTTGGTGCACAAGTCTTTCTCTTGCTGTTGAGCATAATTGCACTGAAGTGTCTAGAACTTCTGTCTGCAACTTTGGAAGATTCCAAACCTCTTGTTGCTTTCTACTATTGTGCCAAACCATCATTAGCTTGTCGTCTTCTATGCAAACTCCCTTATTTGTATGCCGCATGCTTTTTGTGCAAAATTTGGGGAGAAATTTAGACATGAAGGCTATTTGTTAGTACTGCCTTTGTATTGTCCATGCAAATGCACATTACTAGTTATTTCTTTGCTAGTAAAAGGTCACCAAGCTTGGATGTTAGGGGAGGCTTTTGAGAAATTTTTTGTCTCTCCTTGGATTCTCCAACTTGTCTCCCCCAAACACTAACATTGCCCTATAAGCATTCTTAGATCTTGAATTGTCTGTTTCATGGTGATGGATGACAATGTTATTAGCATCTCAAGCTTGGGTATTTTCAAGCCTGACTGTAAAAACCACGGCTAATACTGATCTGTTTTCCTCAAGTTTGGTTGTGAAACACTTGGCACACAACCCACTATTATCTGATATCTGATCATAGTTTATGTTTTTTTGGGTTTGTAACTATTTCCAATTCAGATAGAAATGCATAGTAAATGAATATTTGTCAACCACAATCAACAACCTTCATATTTCATGTAGACTTGTTACCCTCACAATATTTTAAGAGAGAACATAAACATAATGAAATAACAGTGATTGCAGATATAACATATATGCAGATTAGAAATCAATAATGAGAATATCTGACCTTATTTGCTGAATCAAACTCAGAATAGTGCTGTTACATATTTCAGTCCTTCAAGTCTCGTGAAATATGCCAAAAAGATGTTGATAAACATGCCCTAGTTGGGCGAACCCATCCCTCCAAACAAGAAAGACGTATTACAATCAAATGACATATAAATCAGCTCCAAAAATACCTCCTAATGGCAGTGCTAGGATTTTCTGAAGTGAGATATGCAAGGCTGTCCCAAAAAGGGATGAAAATGCTGATCCAAATGTAGGACTGTTCCAGAGGTCTGCTCTAAAAATAAAAATGCCAACCAAACCCTAGCAGACAACACATGCATAAAAACCCTCCTTTAATCAAGTTGCTCCGTTCCTCTACGAAGAGTGCCAAGGTTAGTGTTTGAAACTCTAAGTCTTCAAGTCACAATGCCACCAATGAATGCTTCTAAACTGATTTAAAAATCTGCTGTGCAATGTAGCTCCAAATCTGTTCTAAAATGCAATGTAGCTCCAATAGAATTCCATGATGAATCCCTCCCTTAGTGAGCTTGCGTTTCCGTCCAAGTCACGCAATATCTCCAAGGGTTTTGTCCTAGAAGATGATCCAGGAGAAAGCTCTCCAAAACAAGTGAAAGCAAATAAACTCTCCATATAACATATCCTTGGAGAAGGGTGAGGCTCCTTTATAAATACTTCTCAAACCATTGGTGATCCTCCACTCTCAATGTGGGATTAACACTCTCTTTTATTTTATTTTCTCTCCAAAAGCAACTTTATGTTATAATTTGGTTGACATTACCATTGCTTCAAAAATGACCTTTTCATTAATATAATGATAATTTGACACACAAGGTCATTGTTTTATGTGCCCAAGATTTAAAACTTCTCATCTCGGTTCCAACGAGCTATAACACTAAGGTTCTCATTAGACAATTTTCATTAAAATAGCAACCTTAGTAAATTTAATTAAATTATAGCCAATATTACACCTGACTTGCGAAAATGAACGAAAAGTATCGGAATTGAAATCTGATAGCATGGGAGTGATCACCATGATAAACAAGCCTGACTAGGTGACTTACCAAAAATAAACACTCCTTCCAAGAATCTTGGAGCCCAAACTAGAAGCCGAAATTAACACCTGAAAGCATCATTTAACTCTAAACCATTTGAGCTCATTGGAAATATCAAAACACCCCTTGAATCATGCCGACACAAACTTAGAATTTCAGCAACAACTGCATTGCTAGAGGACCCAAAAACAGGGACATTACATTGACCTTACTACAAATATATGTTTATGTTGTGCTTTTTGCATGGACATAATAATCTTCATTCTTCTATAAGGGGGTTTCCCTCAAGGTTATTTATACTTGTACTATGCTTTATGGCCTAAGCTCTAACCACTTCACATGTACTCGTTGTTTTGTTTACCTTTCTTTCATGCTTAGTGTTTAGTTACTTTTCATAACCTAGGGTTTCTACCCTTGTAGTGAGCGTACAATGTTTATTGTTATGTTTGATAATATTGGTTATTTGACAATGTATTAGTTCTTCCTATTAAGTTGTTTATCATTCTCACGTAGTTATAAGCATCGGTTGGTTGACGGTTGTGTTCTTGGCAACCGTCGGGTCCTTTAAATATGTTGTGTCATCAAGGAAGGTAGTATGATGTAGTGGGATCAACTGTAATCTTTGGCTGATCATCTCGTCTTCTTCTCTGTAATAATTTCATGGGTGAATAAAGACATAATTTACTCATGTATCTGGTATGCATTGTCATCTTTATTATGCTTCATGTATTTAATTTATCAGATATAGCAGTGAACAACCCTCATGCTGATCCTTACATTCTGTTTGCACTCTTCTAGTCCCATTGAACTTTTGTCATTCATGGACATTAGTATAATTTGTTTCTTTCTTTCTCAAGGAATCCAAAATGAAAATATAAGTGGGGTTTCTAATGGTTTTGCCAAGATTGGGAGCCCTTTTTCAATTGGTATTAAATTTGTTGACAACATATAAACGATGGTGGTCTATTTTTTAGTCACTATTGAAAAAATCAGTTCTGCTGAAGAAATTAACTCTTTCAAGGGCCTAATAAAGGATATGATGGAGACCAAGAAGGATCAAGAAAAAGAGATGATGGAATTAAGGCTCTGCTAGGAAATGTAGGTTAAAATTCAAACTCTTAAACCCAGAATGTGAGTATTGGAGTGCAAGAAAGCAAAATGGCAGGGGTTTTCGTTCTCGAAGGAGGAATTTGGTGCCCTTAAGGTTTGGGCTTGTCAGTCTATACAATGAGGATTTACAGGCTAATTTTACCAACTGCATGGCTCTTGCAGTAAAAAGATAGAGCCCTGAAGTGGTGCCCTTGTTATCAGACTGTGGAGAGACATTTGTATCAATTTTTTGGAGTGGTTTATTTGCATCTGTTTTCTGGCCGTGACGTGGCTGAAAAGACCCTAGTAGAGCAACTTACAATCTTTTTATGCAGTATTTTGGTTGTTAGTTTTCATAGTAAGAGGGCTAACTGTTGTGATAGGTTTTTTAAGAAACAGTTAATTAGATTTATAGATAGCCAGAATCTTACTGTCTTCATTTATGGTTTTTGTTATCTCCATACTGCTAGTAAAAAGTATTGTTTTTTGTTTCATGGCTCTGATGTGTGTATTTTTACAGCCTTTGTGGATGTCAACTGTCAGTATGATTACTGTTGTGATCTGTGTCTGGAAATTGTACAAATTCAGGCATCATGTGATTACTCTGTAATACCCCCTTTTTTATTTTAACATTGATTTTATTATTAGAAAATATTCAGAATGCTCTTGTATAGGTTTTTTGTGAATCTTTGTGCAGAGTAAAAAGTGCACATGCAATAGATTGAAAGAGGATAGAAAAATGCTTTTTTAAGCCTGCTAGCTGAATATATTTTTGCTCAATCTATGCAGATTGACTTTTTGACTCTTTATGTGTGCTGTCTACATAGAAATTTACTTCACTTTACTTTTGCAGAGGAAATGGTGGCAGGCCTCACAAAGGTATCTTGGCAACGAGTTGATGTCAGTTTTCATACAAGCAAACAGAGATTTGATGCTCATAGTACCATTCAGGTAAGAACATGCTGTTTTATTTTTCAAAACATGAGTGCTTTGGTGGTCAATGACTTGGGATAAATTAAATTATTTGTTTCCCCTCTCTGCTTGTGCTGTAGAATAATATGACATGTCTATGATAGTGAAGCAATTCACATGTAATGTAAATCAATTAACTTTGGAACTACAGATTATAGGTTTTCATTTGATTTTCAATAAGCTCAATGAAGGTCCAGTCTGATTCTTAAGGGCAAAGTGCAAACAACTGATGCGTTGTTAAGATCTGAAGTCTCATTCTGCATGTTAAAAATACTTTCTGCATTGTGATCACTTTGATAATTGTAAAAAATCCCATGAAACAAGAACAAGTATTGTAAATGCACTAGTGATAAAGTGCCAAATTTCGAAATTGATTTGAGGGTTCATCCATCAAGTCATAAAGAGTCACACACCATACTCAAACAGCCACAATTACCTACCAAACCAAAAACATTTACAAAAGAGTATCAAGAAATGAATGCTAGATTATAAAATAAATACAAGATACAATGACCGCTACAGAAAATACAAGAGAAACCATACTTTTATAAGCAAGGTGAATGATAGGACAATATAGGATAATGACCAGTGTCACAATCATATGGCTTGACATACAAATTATAAATGACCTAAAAATGCCATAAGTAAACTTTGCTAACAAAGTGTGAATACTCCCCCTAATCACAACTTAGGGAGGAACCTACAAATGCAAACATGCAAAGATGGGTCTTAGCAACAAAGCTTTGTTAAGAACCCATGTACAAAATATCTCTCACAAACAGAGTAAAGGAGAAAAGTCTGTTTGAAAAAACCCATTTACAATAAAGAGAAAACATACAGACAAACATGTTCATGTACAAGTGATGGAAGGAGAACTCAATATGACCCCCCAAGGATGATATCCATCACGAATATAGAATCAATATCCCCCCATAGGAGAGAAAAAGAGACTTAAAATCCCCCCCACAAAGAAGTAGCTCTTGTGAATGCTTGAAGATGAATGTTGGAAATTGCTCAAAATTGACAAACAATATTTCTCCTCTTTGGAAGAAATAACTCCAATGGTGTATGCAAAATAAATACCCACTCAAAGAAGAGAGACGAGGGGAGAATTCTCATGATATGCAACTTCGAGGGAAGAAGTCTCATGATGTGTGCCGTGGAAAACTGCTCAAGTGTCTAAATGTCAGAATTAAAGGATGTCACGATACAATGAGGTCAAACCAATCCAAACACGTGTAAAGATGCATGAAGAACAATGTCCAAAGACAAAGATGATGTGATAATAGATATGTTGTAGTTGTCATGAAAGATGAAATGAATATCCTCAAGTGTCTGTCAAATCTGTAAAATGGAACTTACAAAACAAATCTGCAATGCTTGTCAAAAAAGTCATCCCACAAAGTTGAAGCTGAAAGGCTAGAAGCATTATGTTGAACTGAAGTATTGGAAGCTATAGCAGCACTAAATTTTGAAGCAGAAAGAGGTGGAGGACAGAGAATATAACATGTCTTAAGAACCAGAGTCAATGAAAGAACACCAAGGTTCAAGTGACCAAACTTATCCTCAAAAATGCAATTTACACTAGATGCACAAGTGTGAGTGTTCAAAGGAATTGCAATATCATCAGGCGTAAAATGTGAAAAGATGTACAAGGGAGATGCATTATCAACCATTCCAATAACAATGATCTCTCTACTCTCCAAGTCTCTAATAAACATTGAATAAGGTGTGAATTTAACACTCTTCCCTGCTTCACTATGTGCAATCTAATAGATGGAAAGGAGTTGTTGACAAGGATGGAATGCAAAGTACAACATTGGAAGTGACTTCTCCCATGTCAATAGATCTTTTGCCACAAACACACATACATGTTTTGTTCCCCATTAAGATGTGTGGTAGAGCATACTTCATGATGAAGCCATGTGATGCAAATATCCAAAATCAAGAAGCCATCTGCTTGATTCAAGACTTATAGATGCAAAAAGTGCCTTGATTCCATCTTTTCTATCCCATTCGCTACTCCAATTGTCTCTGACAAAATGGATGGTGAGGGTGCAGAAGAAGACGAACCAAATAGCGTTGCTGAAGGCAATTTGATATTGGTTTTTTTTGAAGATGGTTTAGTTTTTTTTGTAAGAATTATGTTTATAACTTTATCATGCCTAGTTCTCTTACAATAAATACATGTGGGTTTTTCCTTCTTAGTTACATCTTCTTTAGAAGAGATGGTAGGCTAATTAGATTCTGGTTTCTTCTTGCCTTTGCCTTTGTGTGATTGGGCTACCCATTTTTGACTCTTGGGAAGTGCATCTAACAAGATGAGCGTAGACTGCTCTCTAGTCAAATTCTCACGTAATGTCTCAGAAGAAGATGTAATAAATGAATCATCTAGGGCATCAATGGCAGAAGAAAAGACTATATATGGTCTTTTTTGTTGAGTATGTTGTCATTGATGTCGAAGGATAGGATTTCAAACACTCAAGTGCCTTGAAGTCCCATGGACTCAGCTATTTTATCCTGTTTTGGACAGTTTCAATCACGGTTGAACACACCGTACTATTTCGATTGCCTTAAACCCATTTCAGACCAACCATCCAAATGCTACTTCCAGTCCCAAGTGTCCAGATCATCCCTGAACACTTTGCTTCTGCATTTTGATTTGTCTTACAGCAAACTTTGTTAATTACTGGAGTATTTAGAAGTCTTTCAAGTTATATGCTTCAAAGATGATTGTAGCGTCTTAGCTATTTTATGTGTACTTAATGATCCAATTTTAGCTTAAATTTCAACTCTAATGCTGTACGTGGAACATAATTTGCAGGTGAAATCATATTCGAGTCATTCAGATGGTGCTGATGTGATATTTCACATGATTGATAATTTTCATATATAAAAGGGACTAAACCTATTTATTGAAAGACAAGTCCCAAATTAATTTTTTTTTATGTTAGAGCACATTTTTTGAAACTACTGATCTGTAAAGTATCTTTTGGTTTTCTCCCGATCTATTTGGCTAGTTACAACTATTATCATGTTTGCCATGATTCGGGGGATGCCTATACCTGCCCTCTTTTATATGCATGTCAAGCAATGACATAGAGGGGACATTGTCTAATTCCTGTAAAAACAATACCATCATTTTTAATGATTGGCATGCCTTTGTAACTGTAATAACTTATTCTTTTTGATTATGATGGACATGCCTTTGTAACTGTGATAGCTAATGTTTTTTCCAGTCTCACCATGTGAATTTCTAATTGTTTGATGTATGGTAGTTTTTGGTTGATTTATTCATAAGCGATAAGAGGACAAATATAAGGGAGGATTGCAAACATCTAATGTCCATCTCTCTCCAGCCAAGGCTATAATTAACTTTGTTGCTCTATGATTTTTATCATTTTAATTGTGGTTTCTACCCATTTAAAATAAAAGCATCATTCAATCACTGGAAGGTCAATATGAGGTCAAATCTCTGCTCATACCATCAAATGACTTGAAAAGTTGAATGCATATGAACCATTTAAATAACCTACTATTTCAACAATCCAAAGAATGCAATCTTTGGAAACATGAACAAAATGTTCCTTCAATGTAAATTTTTGGAACATGCATTATTATAAAAGACATGATATTTTCAGCATTGCTATGCAACAGAGGTCAGTATTTGTGAAAGGAAAACTGCTAAAGATGAGGTCACATCCCAACTCATATTCTTAACAAGTGATTTGAAAGAAGAGTCATTTAAATTAAAACTAAAACTTCAACCTTGGATAAAAATGTTAATATAAAGACCAGTAAAATGTTCTTTTGGAACATGTGTAACTATAAATGGCCAAAAAAATATCAGCATTCTTATGCAACAAAGGTGATGATTTGTAAAAAAGAATACTGTTTTTGATAGTAAAAGCAGTAAAACAAGGGTATTATCCCTTACACCACTACAACTAGAAGGTGTTAGAACAACATACCAAAGCAACTATTTACAATGCGGTCAAAAAAGACATGACAACAAACTAGTAACCGGCATCAAGAGTGGGTAGACAACTCACCCCTATCATGGGAAGGAAAATGAGAGACTGCAGAGTGATGTTTCCTTTGCTGGTCAACAAGTGTTCAAACGATACTTTCAGAGGGGTCCCCGCCACAAGAGGAAGGCAGTGTAACCCACAAAGAGTGAGGAAGGTGGTGGAACCCACAAAGAGTGAGGAAGGTGGCACAACCCAAAAATGAAGGGGAAGATTAGGGAAATGACCCATGCTAGACGCACACTGAGTGGTTCAGTAAGAGGGTTAAAGGAGACTGTCCAAGGATAGGTTGAGAGTGTGATTCCTCCACACCCACAATTTGCGCAATACCAAGTCGCGTTCTTTATCAAAAGTGAAATCAGCAATAAAAAACCCCTTTGCACAAGGGAAAAACTCAATGTTACCAAAGACTAAAGATCTCCATGAATTCGTCACCCAGTGATGTAGATTTGGAAGAGAGGGCCAAAAATAAGTGAATCTACAAATCAACCCACAACATTGGTCGAAATTGACATTATCCACCACATCTGGGCCACACACCACCATAGGGGAGGCCTTGGTAGAGGCAATAGGATGAGCTTTTGTCTTTGGAGTAGTGGCAATAGATTTGGCAGCACAAGCATAGCTACGTCCACTAGCAACAACAAAATTTGGGGGGTGGGGAAGGGGAGAGGGGTGCGGGGGGAGAAACCCCATCCTTCACAATCCCATAAGTGGAAACACCTCCACCTCAATGTTAGGAACAAGAAGAGTCTCTGAGCCACCTGCAGTGAATAGTGAGGAGGCACTTGGCACACCCAACTCCAACCCAAGGATGGGTGATTTTGAAGAGCCAAGGGCAACACACTCAGTTTGCCTAGCAAAGAACACAACCAGTGAAAGGGCAAAGGAAGCCCCTATCAAAGCTCCCAGCCTAGGAGCATCACCGATTTCCAAGGCCAAGAACGACAAAGGTTTGGGCAAATTCAAAACACAAACAGAGCAAGAAACTACGACAAACGACTCCATTCACAATGACACAAATTCAAAGAGCACATTGAAATTAGCATTTTTTAATGTTCACTTACAATGCAAGTTTGTTGTCGGGTAATCTCGGTAGTTAGACGGTTGGTCCATCCGGAGGAGTTACACGGGTGCGACGGTTTGCCTCGCACCCCTTCGGACGTTATATATATGTACTCATCCCTTTGATAAAGACACAATGGTTATGTACGGAAAACTCCTATGAATACATGAATACAATGCTCTTTTATATTCTATGCTAAGTACTTAGTTGTCCGTATGCAATTACTGTTTGTTACCCCACAAGGGTAAACATTTGGTGCCATTGCCTAGATGCACTCGGATGGCGTTAGGACACAATGGGCTTACTGCTTGGGGAAATTAATTCGGAAGCCGACGACGCCCGTACGAAACTGTACTAAGGAGAAGATAACCAGACACAAAAATTTAGAATCCTGTTTCAAGTGGCGATAGAAACCTACGTCCATCGAGAAGTCACCAGCGAAGAAGTTCCAGCCAGTGCTGTGTGGGCTGCGATCGAGGCTAACCCTGCAGCCAATAGACTGCTAAACCACCTCCCTCATTTGCTAGCACAAGCATTGCTTGCACAACACGCTCGCTAGGAGGAGATTGCTTGAGAGGAACACTGTCAGGAAATCCTCCATGCATACCACGCCCGGGAGCACCTCCGCTGCCGTTAGGAAGAAGGCGATGGCAACCGTAGGGGACTTTGAAATATGAAGTCGGACGAAAGGGAGAAAGGAACACATAAACAATTGTAATGCAATGGAAAATGTTGTAAACCAACATGAATAAATAAAATAAAGTGTTCTTTTTGTTCAAAAAGCAATGTTTTGTGTTCGGTTTTGATGCCCAATTTTTTAAACAAAGATAGAAATAAGAAAGCACGAGATGATGAAGATGAGACCGCACAGAAGGCTTTGATTTCCTCAAAGCAACGTGAACGCCAATATAGGTTGAGGCAACTTGCCCAGGATCAGCTTGCCGGAGGGTTGCTCGAAGGGGACCTCGGAAGTGGTACGGAAGGTGCACAGGCTGACGAGGAGCAGTTCACTTCGCCGGAGCATCGGAGAGTGTGGAGTAGGGAGGAACTACTTGAGAAAAGTCTTCCTTCAGGAAGAGAGAGATTGGTTTGAGGAGGGTCTGACTTGTACACCAAGTGCGGAGAACCAAGCCCAAGGAGGGGACGGTACGGCCAAAGGTGCTACTAACCCACAGGAAAACCCTCCGTTGGAGCCAAGAACTCCACACAGTACGGTCCCACAAGTTGCCCAAGTGCCATTGATTACTGCGCACAATAATCAAGGAAGTGCGGGTATGAGTGCTGACACAGGCAGTGTCGGAGCTCTGAATCCTCCGTGCAGACAAGCAACCATGGCCACGAGTAAACAGAAACTGCCCAAGTTCACGGGCCAAGCGAAGGAGGATCCTATTCGGCATTGTTGAACCTGTGAAATTATATGGGCTGTCAATGGGGTTACGGACCAGGATGAATGGATCCGATAGTTCCCTGCAACATTAAGGGAAGGAGCCATCGACTGGTATTCGGATGTAGATAAAATAGGCTTGACGACATGGGACAATGTGAAAAAGGCTTTCCAGACGGAATTTCAGTTGCCAAGGGACAACAATGAGATTCTGGCTGAGATTTATAATACAAAGCAAACGAAGAGCAAGTCGGTCCGCGCCTACGAGCGGCAACTGAATGAACTCATCGGGAAGATGGAATCCACCCCGGCGGACGAACTCAAAAAACGGTGATTTGTGGAAGGATTAAAAACTTCCCTCCGGGAGAAAATGAAAATCGTAGCACCCACGTCGTACAACAATGCGTACAACTGTGCAATGGATTTGGAGAACGAATGTAAGACCTCCAAAAAGACTAAGTCTTCCAATGATGAATTTGACGCGGAAAGTAGCGAGGGAGAATCGAGTAAGAAAGTGCTTGCCCTACAGAAAGATCTCAAGAGAATGATGAAGAACTTAAGACCACCAAGGGAAGCTCGAGCAAAACTGAGGAAGACGGCATGTGGTGCACAGACTGCAAAGAAGCCAGACACACGAAAGGTTCATGTCCCAAGAAAGCCTTTTGCGACATCCGCTAGATTGCGGGACATTCCACCAAATAATGTCCCTACAATTTGAGGGCTAGGAATCAACAAGTGCTCTTCACCCAAGAGCAACCCTCCACGTCTGGGACCGGTGGTCAACAAAATGCTGCATCATCCGACGGTTACAGAAACAACTGACGGGGAGGCATAGGAAATAATGAGAACAATAATAACCGGTCGCGGATCCAGTACGATGCCAAGGGGAGACCTATCATATAGTGTAGAAATTGTAATCAATGGGGACATTTTGCCTGTGACTGCCAGAAAGAGGCTCCTGCTCCACAAAAATTATGTTGGTGGTGCGGACTGGGGGGGACCATGATGAAGCTAACTGCCCGAAGCTCGGTTGCAACATCGTGGACATGGAACGAAGAGGCACAGAGAAGATCTTGACAATTACACACGGGCAAACCAAGAAGGCCACATATCTTGACCCTCGGACAGAGAAACAAAGGGTGCTCGAGGCGAAGGCCAAGATCGAGAAGGGAATGGAGAACTCCACAGACACCGGCACTTCTACCCGAGCCATGGCGGAGCAAAATATTTTAAGGCAAATGATGCAACTGGAGATACCGGTAAAGGTCAAGGGCCTACTGGAAACAATGTCGCATCTAAAAATGGCCCTATCCCTAGGACAAAACGTTCCTGCAAGCATGTTCAAACGGATGGAGGTTCTCGGTGGCTCCGCAGCCGACCCCATGATGTTGTCAATAAACAGTGGACGGAACCTTGCGACCTTCCAGAGGATTATCCTCCATATCTTTGACAAGATGTCCAAGGGGAACTTTAAAGCATTTCTGGATGATTGGTCCATATTCAGTGGAGAGGACAAACACATTGCAGCCTTGGGGGAGTGCATGGAGTGGTGTTAGCGAGCCAGCCTGGCACTCAACCCAAAGAAATGTCGATTTATGGTGCTGCAAGGGAAGCTGCTCAGGCACATAGTTTGTAAAGAAGGATTAAAAACAAACCCTGACAAGGTTCAAGTAATAGTCGAGATGGAGGCCCCCATTGAGGTAACCAGCGTCAAATCCTTTCTCGGCCATATTGGATACTACCGGTGGTTCATAAAAAACTTTGCTCAAGTTTCATACCCAATGGATAAGCTGATGAGGAAGGGGCAACCATACGTTTGGGCAAAGGAGCAAGGGGAAGCCTTTGAGGATCTCAAGACAAGGTTGTTGGCGGCTCCTATTTTGGCATTTCCAAACTAGGACAAGGAATTCCACGTACATGTGGATGCATCGAACTATGCCATCGGAGCCACTCTGGCTCAGGAAGGCATGGACTCGATCATCCTATCTATTTTGCAAGTTGGTTACTGTTGAACGCGGAGAAGAATTACAGTACCACAGAAAGGGAGGCCCTCAGAATGATTTACTCTGCCCAGAAATTCAGACATTATCTATTGGCAACGCTGTTCACCTTCTATGTGGACCAACAGGCCCTTATGTACCTTGTTAATAAACCAAGCATCCAAGGAAGGGTGAGCCGGTGGCTACTCCTACTTCAGGAATTCACATTCAAAATTATTGTACGGCCAAGGCGCAGCCACGTGATTGCTAACCAGTTGTCACAAATCAAGTCAGGCGAGCCACCAGTGGGAATAAATGATGACTTCCCAGACGCACACTTGTTCCATATCATCGTACTCCCGAAGTGGTACACCCGTACCAGTGAGTATTTGTCCACGACTCGATTCCAGGAGGGCATGCCTCCAGGAGAATGGAGGAAGTTGGTCCTGAGAAGTAGGACCTTCTAGCTAATCAATGGATTGCTGTATAAAATGGGACCAGACCAAGTGCTGAGGCGATGTGTGATGGAAGAAGAGGTATCAAGAGTGTTGCGGGAAGCTCACAAAGGACCTGCCGAAGGACACGTGGGTCCAGACACTACGGCCAGGAAAGTGTTGTTGGCGGGCTTATGGTGGCCAACATTATACAATGATGCCAGAGAATGGGTAGTGGGATGTGACACTTGCCAGCGCATCGGGAAACCCCTAAAATGGGACTTTATGCCCCTCAATCCCTCCCACGCGCAAGAACTATTTGAAAGATGGGACTGGACTTCGTTGAGCCTTTGAAGGCTAGTCGTGTCCAGCGCTGCCGATACATTGTGGTGGCCATCGAATATTTGACCAAATGGGTCGAGGCACATGCATTAACTGATAACTTCGCCATAAGCACTGCAAAGTTCATTTATGAACAAATAATAACAAGATATAGTATTCCGATTCAGTTGACAAGCGACAAGGGCGGTCATTTTGTGAATCACGTGATTAAACTCCTGACTACAGAATTTAGGATTTTTCATACGCTATCAAGTCCCTACTACCCTTGGGCGAACGGCCAAGCCGAGGCAACAAACAAAATCTTGGTAGGAGTCATCTATAAGTCATGCGGTGTTGAAGGTGAAGATTGGGAAGAAAAGTTGCCCTCAATGCTATGGGCCTATCGTACTTTGTACAAGGTTACCACTGGGCAGACACCATTCCAACTAATGTACGGACATGAGGCAATGGTATCGGCTGAATTCATGGTACCAAGTAGCTCTGGAAAACAAGCTCGGCGATGTGGAGAGCTTGAGAGAAAGACTTTACGTCTTGAATAAAATGGAGGAGAAAAGAGCACTGGCACAATGGGCCGTCGAAGTAGCACAACAACGGAGGAAGCTATGGCACGACAAGCACCTCCGCCGGATGCAATTCACACCAAGATAGTTAGTACTAAAATTTAATGGGCAAAACGAAATTAAGCCTCGGAAATTCAAGGTTAAGTGGTTAGGCCTCTATAAGATTCGGGAGGTTGCAACAAATGGGTCAGTCAAATTGTGGTCCCTCGATGGACGAGAAATCCCCGATGCTGTGAATGGCTTGAAATTGAAAGTTTACTATCAGAGGTCGGAGAGCTTGAGCCGACGGCAAATGCGAATTGAGTATTAAAAATAAAAATAAAATTAAAATTAAAAAGAGCACCGAACGGTGGAGGACCCCATCGAACGGTGGAACATGTCACCGAACGGTGGCATAAAGCCACCGAACCATAAGCCAAGCGGAGGATAGGGAAGCCAGCACGCGGGAGAAAAAGAACAACACACAGGGAAAGAAAAGGACTGCCAACGTGGAAGGAAAATTGTTGGCTTTAAAATCTTTCCAGCACATGCAACCGGTGAGACATGTCATCATTCACGCTAAATCCTCCAGGAAAAGGAAAGGCACCATAGCATGAAGGAAAAGGTAAAGGCACGAGAATAGTTGTCCACTGTAGCAGCAAAGGAAACAAAATTACAAAGGCCATTTTCAGCCATAGCAACAAGGGGAAGGAACAACAACCGTACGGGTGCCTATGATAAGAGGAAGTTATTTTCTGTTAAGGGTTTTTCAAACCCAAGCATCCTACGGCAGCGAACAGTATTTAAATATTTTGGTTTACAAAAGAGGGATTCAAAGAAACCGTTATGAATTCGGCTGGAAAGAGGAGTTGACAGAAACATTTACAGCACATAGACCAGTGAACCATGGATGCTGGAAGTTCTAAAAGAAGACAACAGATTCAAAGGAGGCGGTGACTGCACAAAATATCACATTTGAAGGGTTGAATGGGGTGGAATGCAGAAAATGGTGGCATGAGACACTGGAGGATGAAGTGGTAAAGGATAGTCTGAGACACGCAGGGGTCCATTGGGCCATCCAAATACCCCTTATTTGCATCAAAGATTTTGAGCCCCAACTACGCCAAATGATAGAGAACTTTGACACATTTTCTCGTACGAGCATAGTCTGCTACTTAGGATACCACATTACAGTTTTGTTTCATGCAGGAGATTTCACCAAAGTGTTTGGCATTCCAGGAAAGAAAGGGCAAAAGATTGACACTAAGCCCCGCAAGTTGACACAAGATGCTAAGAAAATGTGGATACAAAGGGTTTTAGGAAACATCACCACTGAGCGCGTAACCACATTGGCAAGGACAAAAGCAAGAAAGGGACTGAAGAGAGCTGACATTGCCAAAGGGCATTGGCGGTGTAACATGGACGTCATCAAAAGTTGGCTCAATGGTGCCAGCCGAGCCTCAGACATCACCATCACCCAGATCCCATTTATGTGTGGTATCTTGAATGGTACATTGTACGATTGGGTGACATTGCTTGCACATCAGATGTATGATTTCATGACCCTGCAACACCGTACCTTCTATATGTAACACTATGCCATTGGGCTATTTTTGGAGGCTACACGGTTGCAGATTCCAGAGGAGAAATTGGTACTGAGACCAAGGAGTGTCATAGCTCTGGATGAACCAATGATTTTCCTTTGGCGTTACTTGGATATTGGAGAGGTCACCTTAGCATCAAAGAGAAAACGCCAGCCCGAGGAGTTGGAAGAGGTCGATAGTGGCCGGGAGCCCACATCCTCTGGTGACAGTAGTTCATCCTAGATTAGTGGTCGTATGGAGTTGGCAGTAGAGTCGACACTAGTGTTGTTCACTCCACCACAACTTGGGGATATTTAGTTTTCTCCGGCCACTACTTTGCATGATGCGGTTTCTCTTCCTGTGTTCGGGCAACCGAGGGCACCAGTGGTGTCCAGTCTAGTTGTACCTCCGGCCAAGCAGTTAGTAGAGCACCAACTAACGGGGTAGGGTATGGACAACAAGTTTTCGAAGACTGATGATGTAGACATCCGGTTGGCTTCAATGCAGGAGTGGCTTACCAGGGTTGAGATACCACCGGCAGAGGCAGAAGAACCTGAGAGGTTCTCCCCTCCACCAGTGGAGGAGGTCTCGGCAGTAGACGTAGTAGGAAGGGAGGCACCCATCATACTGTCTTTCGAGGTGTAGGAGGAAGAGGAGATTGGAGATAGCGCAGGTAGGATTGAGGCAGCGGTTAGTCAGCCACATCAGAGAGATGACATGGAGGCTTTCTGGACAGAAGTAGTGACCCGAAGACGAGCGATGGTAGCGAGCGCACATGGACAGGCACTAGAGGATGTGGCCACCGATTTGCAGTGCCTTCTCATTTTTGTAAGGACGAAGTGTCCTATCCAGTTTGCTTCATGTTTTAGTGGGGATTGGCCTAGTGATGAGACACCGGCTATGTTGGAGGCTTGGCAGGTGACGGAACTTGTGGTAGCCAGTAGGGTGGAAGCCTTGGTGATTGAATTGGAGAGCCTTTCGCCAACAGTACTATGCCTTCCACCGGATGAAGCACTCTTACGAGGAAGAGCATCAGGTGGCATCTGAATCTCAGTAGATGTTGAACACTCACCTTGTCAGTTTGGAGCAGTCCTTGGAGGAGTAACGTAAGGACTGGGTCACTTAGATGTTTGCTTGGGATAGGGAGCGAGTTGCCATGGATGAGTATGTTGAGACTTAGCGCAGGAAAAGGCAGATCAGGAGGCACAGGTTACGACCGAGCGGGCTGCCCTTATTCAGGAAAGGGATCTGGCACGGGCTTCGGATGAGGCCACACGACGGGAGATACAGCGAGCAGCCGTTATGGTGAGGTCAACTTTGGAAAATGAGTTGTGACTTCAAAGCCAGTTGAAGGCCAGGATGGAACAGGTGGATGCCCTTCGCAAGCAGTTGGCACGATTGACTAGGTCAACTTCTTCAAGGACGCATTCTCAGCCCCCTCCGAGCATTTAGTTTTGATATTGTTATTATCTATTGTTGTCCTTCATGTTGTTGTGGTCGTCCAAAGACGACTTTCTTTTTGGGGGGGATGATGTCGGGTAATCTGGGTATGTAGACAGTTGGTTCGTCCGGAGGAGTTACACGGGTGCGACGGTTCACCTTGCACCCCTTCGGACGTTATATATATGTACTTGTCCCTTTGATAAAGACACAATGGTTATGTACAGAAAACTCTTATGAATACATGAATACAATGCTCTTTTATATTCTATGTTGAGTACTTAATTGTTTGTATGCAATTACTGTCTGTTACCCCACGAGGGTAAACAAAGTCCAAATATTCCATTATTTTTACTTTTTAAAAAGGAATACTGTTAAGATGAGTTTCATGGTCACCTTTAGCCTAAAATTTTTGAGAGTCTTTATACCTATTTTATAATATTATTTAAATATCACAAAAATGTTATTCTTAATTTTTTGATTGATGTAAACATTATGAAAGGTGACTATTGGCAAAGGGGTTGTCATGTACTCGTAATGTAGTTTTTCTAGGGGTTGTGGTGTGAGTGTAATAACAAAAACTATTTTCTTTTTTATTAATTTGGATTTTTTTGTTTTCAGGGTTAAGTTGTTAGCAAATAGAGACATGTCTTAAATAAACATTCAAGTTAAGTATGAGAAAAATTGAGGAAAATAGATTAGAAGCAATTGAGTGGTCTCTTAACTAAAACAAGAAGAGAAGGAACAACCTTCTAAAGAATGCCACCCATCTTACAAATCTTTAAATAATTGAAGTAACTGATACATTTGAAAATCTTATATATTCACTAATCTTAAACACATAATTGAAATCATATCTTTTTATTTCAACAATTTTTTTTCTCAATGATAAATAATGATTAATTATACTAATCTAAAATAACTAAAAAATACATATCTCAATCTTTATTTATGTCTTTGTTTCTTTAACAATTTTCTATTTATCATGTAATTAGTTTGATAAAATCTTCTTGAAATTTTATACCCTTGTTGGTAAGCTGAACCAAAATTAGATTGATCTTTTGGAAACATTTAAAAAGTAGTGAAAGCTTATATGTTTTCGAAGTTGCATTTTTCAAATTTAGATGTAGGCAAACTTATATAGTAATGGTTTCTTAAAATAATTTATTCTCTCTTAAATATCACTTTTGCAAAATTATTTTAAGGGAACAATCTTTTTTTCTTCACTCTATTATTTTAATTCTAAGGTTTTAACTTGCAAACAATTATGGCAAAGTAACAACAAAATATAAATCCTTAATGATGGCTCCAATGGTTCTTCCAACTTCGATGATTTCAAACCGCCAACTTCCCTAATTTAGATTCGTTCACACACCTCTTAATTGCAAGAATTCATTTGCAAAATCTTTCATTTATATCTCGAGAGCACAATAATAAACTTAATAATAAGGATAAGAGGAAATAAGAATGTTTATTATAATAATAATTATTGCAGCATGCCATACATTGAGATATTTATTAGATGATTTATTACAAAATAAATTGAAAATATTATTTGCTAAAAATCATGGATGTGTAGTTTAGCACAATCAAACATAAGGTAAAATATGAATGTATCATATATATATATATATATAGGAAATTATATTTTCTTCAATGTCTATATCTCTGACATTGCATATTGGTAAGAGAAATAAACTTTTTCTATCACATAATAAGGTGGTACTTTAAGTAGTACCCACATGAGGTCCATCCAATAACCTCTTAAGCTATATTGATTCCTTTGTTCCATTTATCACACTTTTACATTCAATCTTTGTAGATGAAAGTGTCGTGATAAGTTGATTGTTATTGTTCCATGTCCACGATGGCACCCAAATTATATTTGAAGGTATTGTTAGAGGTGGTTTTCCTATCAATAAAATCACCAAAAAAATTAGTATTGTGATATCTTAATAAATTATTATTCTTGGTGCAAGATGAATAAATACCATGATTAAGTGTACCTTACCAAATCTAAATATAATAAGATAAATCAAACATCCTACTAATTATCTATGTAAAGTAAGATCAATCTTTTCACGTGATGGTTTGGGATATATTGTCACATGGAATTGCACCCTTACTCAACCTAAATCAATATTTCATAACATCAATGAAAATGATCTCTCAAGTGTGGGACCTTGCTAACTTATGATCAAAACTCCATAAAAGGTTGGTTCCTTTCTAGTCCTAGATACAAGTCTTGATCCAACTCAACATGAATAACACTAAGGCCTACTCCTACTCTAATGATTTATAGGAGAAGAGGGAGAATGAAGATAATAGAAAAAGGAAGTGGTGCACCAAGACTTAGTTTAAGCTCTCTCCTAACAAAAGCATGTGAAACCTATGAAAAATATTAAAGCTCACATATATATCTATTTTACCATCCCCTATGGCCACGTATGAAAGTTAGGGGTTTAACAATCACTTATAGGAAAAAAGGAAATCAACAATATATATTTTTTGGGGTAAAACAAATGAAGCATATAATATATTAAAGTAGTAAAACAATACATAGTAAAAGTACATATAGCAATAATATGACGAGAGACATGGAGCTGTGTGAACTGAAAATGGTCACACTTCTGTGAATCCTTGCATCCAAGAATACTCAATAATGAGCTCTCGGATATTGATCCACAGCTCTCTATCTGTGGAGTGCATTAATTGTTATGAGGCCCTCAGATACCTATGCAAGTACACCACAGAACGAGAGATTCAAAGAGGAGAAGCAAGAATGCTAATCTCCATGAATCTTGTTCATGCATACAAATGAAAAGCTATTCTAAATGATGGTAAGTGCAAGAAATAAACTATTTTATTGAATTTAAACTAAAGTGCTTTGCAATTAAACTAAAATGAAGATTAATCTACAATATGCAATCTAAAATAGTCTATATGAGATTAATCTATATGAAACTTAAGCTAAACCAATGAGATAAATCAAACATGCAATAATGAAATTGAAAGCTCTATGAAAACTTGCAGCATAATAACGATATGAAAATTTGGGGTCCTCAACTGAGAGCGAGAGGGCTCATTTTATAGCGAAATGTGGATTTGAATCCAAATTGAAGATCAATTGAGATAAATAGAAAAGAGGAAACAAAAGTCGATTTTAGAAAGTTTGTAGGAGAATGGAATTCTTTTTATTTTATTTCTTTTTAACTGACTTGTTTCCTTTTCCATCACAAGATATTTTATTTATTTAATTGAAAAGAATAATATATTTTTTAATAAAATAAAATAAGATTATATAATTTAAATATGAATATTAATTAAATTAAATAAAATCATTTAATTAAAAATGGATTTTAATTAAATAACATCATTTCATTTAAGAAATATTAATTTCAATTAAATAACATTAATTTATTTATTTAAAAGGAATTTATTTCTTTCAATTAATTAAATAAAATTAATGAAATATTCAAACCTTAGGAAGAATTGAGATATTTGAAATGGTTACAATTTGATCAAAGAATTTGATTTGAATATTGCAACACATTGATTCAGAAAATTGATGTTGTTAAATTGAACAAATGGGGCCCAAATTCTAGGTGACCATTTTAGGGTGCATACAGGAGCAACACTCACTTGAAACATAATTGAAGATGGACATATGATGGTTGGAAGTGTTTGAGGACAATACACAAATTGGTGGGAAATGCTTTCACCATACCTCAACAACACGCATACAATTTCTTCAACAACACTACCTACCATAAACAACTGAAGATATTCTTAAAGGAGAATAATTGGTGACAAATATTTCTTACAAATAGGTTGTAACTTCAAACTATGAGGGATTTTGATACTTTATGAGAATGTAACTTTAAATATCAAAACCCTCAATTACCTCAAATATTAAATATTTGATTGCTATTCTTAATATAAAATAACTAAAGAGTAAAGCATAAATTCACAATAACTTTATAACTGAATACTTGAGAGTAAAGGAGATGAAGAATACTAAAATATCCATGATTGTAAATAGATGAAAACTTAAAGATCATAAAAACTGAGAATACAAAAAGAAGGGAACCAGGCATCGGATGGTGAGGTCTTCAATGTTGAATGCCAAGGTGCTATTGAGTACATACTTATATAGAGAAAGAACAAAATTAATATAAGACAATTTATTTATTTTATAAAAAATTAACCATAAAACAACAATAACAAGCACACCTGGGCAGATGCAGGAAGTGTCACAAGACTGGACACCTTGCTGCTCGGTGCTTATCTAACAAGAGCAAATCAAAGAAATTGCCCTCTTGGTGGGCGGGGGCCTCTAATCACCACTATATGGTTCGAAAATCCTCTAAGGAGGGGGGCTCGAGTTCGAGCCCGTCTCGGAATGATCATGCCTCAGTTGGTGCTTCAGTCGACGCTTCAGCTGCTTCTGATGCTGTCTTTGATGCTGTTGGTGATGGCTCTGATGTGGCTCTGTCTCATGAGGTAGATGTTGTCCTTCTTGGTGTTGCGTCTACTTCCCCTGTTCGGACTGTTGTTGCTACCCTTGTCAAGACTGCTGATGCTGCCCCTGTCCAGTCCGCTGGTGCTGTCTCTGATTCTGTAGCCTTGTCCACGGACGTTATTGTTGTCTTTAGTCTTGCTGCTACTTTGGGTGCGGGAGCTGCGAGCTCTTCTGTGACCTGCCCTTTAGTGGGCTTGTCTAGCTCTTCTTTGGCTTGGCAGAAGGATGTCGGAAAGGTGGAGGATGGATGGACAATAGTGAAGGGAAAAAAATTTAAGCCTTCCACTCCTTTTGATTTGAACTTGCGTCCACACAAGGATGGGCAAAAATGTAAATCTTGATTGCCCTTGGTTGTTTTTGGTGTGGGCTTCTATCCACTTGGTGGGAACACTGGTTTGTTCCTTCTGTTTGTTTGGTGGGGCACCACAGTTGTATTGGTTTTTAATTGCAAAATCTGTCTATGCTCTTGTATAAGGTTTCGGGTCCTTTCAAAACCTATTTTTATGTAATCAAAACAATAACAAGCACACATGATTCAAACAATTTAGAACACTAAATTTACATGGAAACTCTTATGAGAGAAAACCATAGAGAAAGACTACTTAGATCTACAATCTAAATCCAGCCTCACAAAAAGATAAAAAGAATTTATAACATTAATAGACACCAATCCATTGAACACCAGTCCTCACTTATAAATTTTACTAACACCAACCTACTCGAGACTCCAATCCCCATAACTAAACACCAATTCAAGAAGAGACACCAATCTCTTCATTCAGAAAGCATCAACCACTTTACTTTCTAAAAATTATTTCTTCAATATATAATGAAAAGAACATTTAGCTTCACTCCAATAATTTGCTAACCAGAATGATATCAACATTTTACTTCATATCTTGCACTTCAATCTGCTTGCATCATAAATATATGCTCAGCAACACATTCTCTCTACTTTGTAGCATTGAACTTACACACACAACACCACACAAATTTGCAAATATCCCTCTCCTTTATATACACATTTGGGTGCCAAAAAATCAATGCACTAAATCCATAAGTTGGCCACCCTTTTCAAAAATATGATCGTCACTAGGTCGATCAGATTTGTTAATCAGTTTTTTCCTTAGAAAAATTCTAACTTGACAATTCCAAGTCAAATGGTTAGGGGTGAGAAATTTCTCATATCATTTCCAAAGTGCAAGTAATTCCTTCAATCACTGAGTGTTGAATACCAAGAAGCAGAGAGTACTTAGACAAATTATGCCTTGTTGAACTGTTGGTGGTCAGGTTTCATTCTTACCTCCTCCTAAACTTACTAAAACATTTAAAATCAAACACCCAAAAGCCTTAGTGAATTTTGCAAAGTGAACTCCTTACCTCTTACCAAAAACTAAAGTTCACAAGCAATGGAACAAAAGTCTGATCGTCGATGAAAGGCCAAACTATTTTGAGTGTCAGATGTCAGCTCTCCTTACCATATTCCAAAAATGGATTTATTAAACATTGGCAAAGAAGTTTGATTAGCAAGGGTCAAATTTCCCTAGTCAAATTTGCAAAAAGAGAACATGGTCGAGGTTTAGGAGTTGGTCACTCATCTCACCATTTTCAATAGAGAAATACAGGTGTAAACATACAAGCCAAACACCAATGAAGGGCTAGTGTATTTTTGGGGTCAACACATCAACATATTAATGCATCAATATTCTTTGATATTAATGATAATATACCCAACTAATAGAGACAACATCAACCTTTGATATCAATGTTAACATTTCAAATGGGCATCCACATTATCATTTCGACATAGTCGACCAAAAACTTATAAGAACAATCATTTCTAATTTTTAAGATGCCTCAACTTGTAGGTGTAGATAGACAAGTAAAAATGTAGCGACTAGTAAGAAGCTTGCTAAGTCAAGCCCCTCGTTTTGGTCTTCTGACCTCCATAGACAAATGGACTATAAAATATAAAAATTTACTTTTAAGTCCTAGCCATTTTAGAAATTGAAAATAACGATACAAAATTAAATAGACATATGGAACCAACTTTGGTTTAGAGAGAAAGCCACCATTAGATTAACAAATTTTGATAAATGATAAAATATACAATGATAAAATTCAAAGATAACTATTCCACCAAAGAAAAAAGCAAATTGATAAGAAAGAGAATTACCGATAGCCTTGGCCTTCCTCTCTCAAAATGTAGAGTAGATATGACAACGGAAATTGTGGAGAAAACTTTGATTGATGTCTGAAGAGCACACAAATATACTGAGAGGGGGGGGGGGGGGGGGGGTGAATCAGTATATTAACCTTTTTTAAATTTAAATGCTTTTATTCAAATATAACTTCAAAATAAACAATTATGCACATGAACACAAATTTTACGTGGAAACCCAATATGGGAGAAAACCACAAAATAATTTGCTTTTATATATAATATTGTTCTTTTACAATGTTTTGTAGGCTCCAACCTACTAGAGGCTCCAACCCCTATATTTATGAGCACCAACTCACTGGAAGCACCAACTCCCACACTTTGCAGGCACCGACCTACTGGAAGCTCCAACTCCCACACTTCGCAGGCACCAACCTACTGGAAGCACCAACTCCCTCTGACTGGATTCTGAGCACCAACTCCTATCTAGATTTTGAGCACCAACTCACTGCTTGCAAAATTTCTTTCACCTAAATGCTGTTGCTAATTCAACTGATGATGGACACAATCTGCTCTTTAAGTCAGCCAATATTTTCTTCTAATTTTCAAATATATATATGTATGTATATTCTCACAATATTATATTCAGAATCTGAATACATAATCTTAAAATTTTATCTCTTCTTTATTACTGTTGTTCTCCTTCTTATATCCACATGCTGACTTCTTCACATCTTTTTCAAAAAATGATTGTTTAAATATTTATATTCATTTCTTAAATGAAACATTATGTCTCTTTATAAAAGACATGACCTTTTATGAATAGGTGTTTATTCAAAATATTATTAACTTTAAACAAGTTAATCTTCCTTTGTCTTTAATAACCGCTGATTATAAACTTCTATTGCAAATCAAATATATTTGCATCTTTACATAGCATATTATATATTCAACAACAAACTTTAATATTAAACTTATAATCTTCTTAAAGTTTCAACGGCATAAAACTTTTATCCAACTTTAATTAAAAAATCAATCTTTGACGTTGCTGCATATAAAGCTTATACACCTGTGCTGCATCTGCATTCGTATATATATATAATGTTTAACCTTCGATAACATTTGTATAAAATATATTCAACCGCTGTATGTGTAATCTCCACCGCTTTTTATCGATGTGTAATCTCCATCGTATAATATTCAACCTTTGACGCTGCATATAAACTTTTTATCGCATATCAAAGTATATCGCTGTTTATTATTATATATTGGTTTTGTATGTTCCATCTCTGTTTATTCACCATATCATATCATACATACGTATCTGTTATATATGATGTGTATGTATTGCTGTTCTCTATATATGCTCTGTTATATACGTTCTTCTCTGCTGTATATAATGTCATTCTCTATATATATTCTCTGTTATATACGTTCTTCTCTGCTGTATATAATGTCGTTCTCTATATATATTCTAATGTCCTTGGGGCACTTCACCAAAAGTGGCTGTTGATAAAATGTATCTCGGTTTGGCATTAATCAGGGAATATTCTGCACATACATATCTAAACATAATGCTCGCGGAACTCCTTCAAATGTGACTGCCATCGCATTCCAATAAACAAACTGTTCCCTTCTACACCAAATTCCATCATGACTATGTACGGCCTGTCCAACTTATCATTTGCGGATTGTTATAAGTCTTGCCGTGAGTACAATGTATCTCTATGCAAACTGTTGAAGCCGAGAATAGACTTGCTAGATATTGATAATGGTTTCATGATTAAAAACCCCTTCAACAGATCATCATATTCTCCTTTATCGAATTCTGAATATTAGTATTGCTTTGCAATAACAGTCTTGAATGTATGTATTTTCGATACTGGATCTGTTCGTTGCCTGATAGCATTATCGAGACAGTATTATAATATGGTCTATATGGACAACAGTCCAACTTCTTATCTACATAGCATGTAACAGATAATTAAGGCCTGCGATCCTATTTATATTCTGCAGTGATAACTCCCTAACTGCAAGCGTATTATAATATTCTGTATTTAAACTTCTGACAGCAAAGTCCAAGGCTTTATGGCCTGGAAGCCCCGTAATTTAGTGGCGGTGAAGGATATATTAATTTCCACTGATCCTATATTGATCGTTGGTTGTATCATTTCTGTTGCAAGTAATTTTGTCTCTTTTATACCTCACCAACCGTCCTCTCCAATGATCCGGCAACTATTATGGTGAACGCAGTTCATAAATGAAGAACAATTGGTAATCCTTTGCCACCATAAGATGGTTTCCCTTTCTACTCTCCTATTCGGTAGATGAATCTGAATGTACCTTGCCACTGCCGTGACCCATGAGGATCATATCTTCATCGCATCTCCTTTTTTGTCTTTTATTAAAGACTTTCGATATATAATATTTTGTCTGTATGTGTAATACTCTCCATACGTTTCTGCTTTCATCATATGTCTCTGTTATATATGCTATTCTTATTTCATAATGTTATAGTGTTCTCTGTTCTCTGTTTTGATGTACATATTCTCATAGCTGCATACCTCTAACTTTGCATTTGTTTTCTATACTGTTCATAATCTTTATTATCATTAACTTTCTTTTTGCTAGATATATACGTTCTGTATGTTATGTATTGTATATCTCTTATAGACTGTATAATCTTCATCATGCATATATATATTCTTTATTATATACATACATAATCTAAATGCTGTAATCATTAATCTTTAATACGTATCTCCATCATTCTATAGGATCTTGACATCAATGACATTTGACATCAATGACAATATGTTCATCAATGTCAACACAAGTGGGTAGTGAGAGCTTGAATGCTTGTGAAAAAGCTTCAATAGTTGAATGTATTCTGGTAGAGTTTTGTTAACTAGAGAGCCAAAGTTTTTCTTCCTTCAGAGAGTGTAAATCTTTTGTGTCAAATAAAAAGAGAGGTTTTGTTTGGTCAAATGGACAAGAAGTGTTATTATTCTTTCATTCAAGTGTTGTGAGACTCGTCACAGACAAGCCACACAAAAGGTACACTTTCAAATTTCATCTTTTTTTGAGATGCTAGTGCATCGTGTACACATTCATCCACAACACTATAATCTATTCTTAATATAAAATAACTAAAGAGTAAAGCATAAATTCTCAATAACTTTATAACTAAATACTTGAGAGTAAAGGAGATGAAGAATACTAAAATATCCATGATTGTAGATAGATGAAAACTTGAAGATCATGGAAACTGAGAATACAAAAAGAAGGGAACCAGGCACTGGATGATGAGGTCTTCAATGTTGAATGCCAAGGCGCTACTGAGTACACACTTATATAGAGAAGGGACAAAATTAATATAAATCAATTTATTTATTTTATAAAAATTAACCATAAAACAACAATAACAACAAGCACACATGATTCAAACAATTTAGAATACTAAATTTACATGGAAACTCTTATGAGAGAAAACCATAGAGAAAGACTACTTGGATCAACAATCTAAATCCAGCCTCACAAAAAGATAAAAAGAGTATAACATTAATAGACACCAATTCGTTGGCAACACCAATCCCCACTTATAGATTTTACTAACACCAACCTACTTGAGACTCCAATCCCCATAACTGAACACCAACTCGAGAAAAGACACCAATCTCTTCATTCAGAAAGCATCAACCACTTCTACTTTCTAAAAATTATTTCTTCAATATAATAATGAACATTTAGCTTCACTCCAATAATTTGCTAACCAGAATGATATCAACATTTTACTTCATATTTTGCACTTCAATCTGCTTGCATCATAAATATATGCTCAGCAACACATTCTCTCTACTTTGTAGCATTGAACTTACACACACAACACCACACAAATTGGAAATATCCCTCTCCTTTATATACACATTTGGGTGCCAAAAAATCAATGCACTAAATCCATAAGTTAGCCACCCTTTTCAAAAATATGATCGTCACTAGGTCGATCAGATACGTTAATCAATTTTTCCCTTAGAAAAATTCTAACTTGACTATTCCAAGTCAAATGATCAGGGGTCAGAAATTTCTGATATCATTTCCAAAGTGCAAGTAATTCCTTCAATCACTGAGCGTCAAATGCCAAGAAGCAGAGTACTTAGACAAACTTTGCCTTGTCGAACTGTCGGTGGTCAGGGTTCATTCTTACCCCCTAAACTTACTAAAACATTTAAAATCAAACACCCAAAAGCCTTAGTGAATTTTGCAGAGTGAACTCCTTACCTCTTACCAAAAACTAAAGTTCACAAGCAATGGACCAGTAGTCTGATCGTCGATGAAAGACAAGACTATTTTGAGTGTCAGATGTCAGCTCTCCTTCTTCCAAAAATGGATTTATTAAACATTGACAAAGAAGTTTGATTAGCAAGGGCCCAATTTCCCTAGTCAAATTTGCAAAAAGAAAACATGGTCGAGGTTCAGGAGTTGGTCACTCATCTCACCATTTTCAACAGAGAAATATAGGTGTAAACATACAAGCCAAACGCTGATGAAGGGCTAGTGCATTTTTGGGGTCAACATATTAATGCATCAATATTGTTTGTTATTAATGACAATATATTCAACTAATAGAGACAACATCAACCTTTGACATCAATGTTAACATTTCAAATGGGCATCCACATTATCATTTAAATATAGTCGAAAAAAACTTACAAGAACAATCGTTTCTAATTTTTAAGATGCTTCGACTTGTACATGTAGATAGACAAGTAAAAATGTAGTGACTAGTAAGAAGCTTGCCTAAGTCAAGCCCTCATTTTGGTCTTGTGAGCTCCATAAACAACTAGACTAGATTAGGTAAATAGATAAAAAATAAGAAATTACTTTTTAAGCCCTAGCCATTTTAGAAACTGAAAGTAACAATACAAAATAAAATAGACATATGGAACCAACTTTGGTTTAGAGAGAAAGCCACCATTAGATTAACAAATTTTGATAAATGATAAAATATACAATGATAAAATTCAAAGATAACTATTCCACCAAAGAAAAAAGCAAATTGATAAGAAAGAGAATTACCGATAGCCTTGGCCTTCCTCTTTCAAAATGTAGAGTAGATATGACAACGGAAATTGTGGAGAAAGCTTTGATTGATGTCAACACAAGTGGGTAGTGAGAGCTTGAGTGCTTGTTGTGAAAAAGCTTCAATAGTTGAATGTATTCTGGTAGAGTTTTGATAACTAGAGAGCCAAAGTTTTTCTTTCTCAAGAGATTGTAAATCTTTTGTGTCAAATAAAAAGAGAGGTTTTGTTTGGTCAAATGGACAAGAAGTGTTATTATTCTTTCATTCAAGTATTGTGAGACTCATCACAAACAAGCCACACAAAAGATACACTTTCAAATTTCAATTTTTCTTGAGATGCTAGTGCATCATGTACACAATCATCCATAACGCTATAATCCAAGAGATTTAAAAATAAAATAAAATAACATTCTTATAATATTTCATCTTCATCACCCATGGAATCAAAATCAAGATATATGATTTATCATGCATACCAAAATTAAAGAAGACATAATGCATAAGTGTGAAGTTACAACCATGTGCAATTTTTGACACTGCATTTTGCTCCCACTTTAGCGAGAATATTACTTAAAGGAATTAATTGTGCTAAAGTAGATGATAAACTTAACAAGAATCATTAGGTTTTGAAAGGATACTGTAGAGGATGCAAGAGTCAACCAGACAAATATGACTTTGCACCTAATGTTCGAACTTAACAATTCATTGCTATTTGGTTTGAGATTATGCAAAACTTTATGATTAATCACCAGAAACCTCCTACAAAATTTTAATATACTTTTTTTTAAATCGGAAAAAAATACCATAGAGAGAAGAACATTACAAAAATTAATTATGAAGAAAATGATAAAGAAGGGAGAATCTATGTCGATGAAGGTGAAAATAAGAAGTTTGATTCACCAACAGTCAAATTGCTTGAAAATATACCCAACAAATTAATATATACACAAAAATCAACTTTTTAGTATTCACATAAGAGATTATCATGGATCCCGTGAAAAGTTTCTACTGAAAATGCCTCGTAAAAGTGACTTTCGACTACCCAACATCGACAAGCTTCAGACAGGGTTGATAAGGACAACGTATCGGAGGAGTTACACAATTTTTAAATTTTTTATATTAATGTTTAGCTAGTCTTTAGCGTGTGGACCCCATTATGTGTGTTGGCATCGAACGAACGCGCTAGCATTCAGTCAATGTGCAAGAGCCCAAAGTTCACATAGGCATCGACTCGATGCACTAGCGTCCGAGAGATGCCTTTGCTTCCTTTCAAGGCACTAACATCCAATAAGGGCACTAGCATCCTAGCAACATTTGAATTTTTTTTTTCAAGTTCTAAAAAATTGTAGAACTTTTTTAACATTGTTATAGAAGAATAAAAGTAAGACACGTTATTTTATGATTCTCAATCTATTCCCACTATGTCCAAGCATGGAAGGGGAGTAGCACTCATAATGTTACATAGTCATATCGATCAATTTATAAGAGTGGAGTATACCTTCATGAGATGATGGGTGTTCATGGAGCCAAAGATTTTGTTCCACCCTTCAAGGAAATTAAAGTAGTGGAACAACTTCTTACACTAACCTTGAGAGGAGGTTTATGCAAAAAAATTCTCAAGATCTTTATAACAGTTACAAAAACTTAATAGAAATAAACACAAATAACATGCATACCACGACATAGTGATTTACAAGGGGAAAATCCTTTCGAGAGAAAAACCACACCCCAAAAGCCACCCAATATATTATTTAGAAATCAACAATGAATTACAATATTTTTATAGAGCAAGCTTCCTACAAGAGTATCACCAATGGAGATCTAATGCAGAACCAACAACAAGTTAGCATAATGACCCTCTACTAGTTTCCACAACTCTCAAACTTAATCCAAAAGCTCAAAGGTGTCACCAATCTCTTAAGATGGTGTAATATGACCAATTAACTGAGATAGTGTTCCAACAAACTCCTTTTACCAAGATGGGTATCCAATCAAAGTTTGGTGCCAATTTGGCTTTAGGGACGCTAGGCCTAATCCTAGCCCTTTACCAAAACTCTTCACCAGTGGACTAATCAGTCCAATCTAATGATGGGAATGGTCCTAATATGAACTAAGGACACTGAAACAACAGTTGGTTTGATCCCCTCAAATCCGTACCATAGGGAACTAGACCTGCACACACTTTTCCTTATAGCCCTTCCACAAGAGACTTCTTACTCTAACTTTTGATCAATTGAGCATGTGACTGAGAAAAGGACATTTTTAGACACCCATTTGGGTCTTCATTAAGATCTCAAAGTCTTACTTCCCAACTCCAATCCGGCATCACCCAACTACCACCTAGCACACAGACCTAATTAGCCTAATTAGGCTTGGTTTCCAAAGGAGGTACAAGATGTAGGGTTCTTGGAACTGGTGCAGGACTTCAGATGGTCTTCTTCTATCCCAAATGCTTCAAAAATACCTTTACTTCGAGCTTTACTCTCCCTTATATGACTGTCTATACTAGTTTCTATGTTTCTAGATTGAATCCCTTCACAGATTCAGACTAGGGCTTGATGCATGAAGGCCTTACCTTGGGAGCCACAGGAAAATCTCTTAGAATCCATAAGTATATGGACCTAACTTGTATTCCCCAAATTCTTAGGGAAAACCCACGGTTGGTTTACAAGTTAGGCCCCCATTTGTACTCAGAGCTCACAAACAGAGGGTTTCCTGAACTGTGTAAACAAGAAAAATTGAATAACTCAAAGCAGAGAATTCAAAACCTTATCAAATCGACAGTGGTATTCAATAACATGCAACACAATATTTCTACATGCAAATCTTGGCCCTGGGTGTCGTACAACCGTACAATTATGCTAACAAAATGGCTCAAAACTATTGATATTCTTCATATACAGCATCAGTTTTTTTACAAAAATCACCTTCTTTCCCTTTGGCTCGAAGTGATAAGCATAAATAACCTTCAAAATGAAGGGGTGACGCTTAGAAGGTATTAGGGACTCTTAAGTTTCCAAATTCCAACTCTTGAGCAGAATTTAGAAAGTTGCAACAACAACTTTTATTGCATTTTTGCAATTTTTGCAAAATATGCTTATTTATGAGATCGGTAATGTTTATGATTTCTTTGTGAGATCATAACATATTAACATGACTTTTTAAAGTAAAAATTACTCTAAAACAATTTCTTAAGACTTTACAGGTCTATCCTAGCAACTATTTCTACCTAGGTGAATCCCATGACCTAAGGTATCTTAGGCTTATAATTTGCCAACAGACCCTTGATCACACATTAGGATTCCAAACAAAATTAGGATGGATTCATCCTATTTATTACAACAAATTTTAAAAAACATAAATCTCTACAAATGGAGGGTGCCCTGCACCAAGATCCAAAGGCAACTCAATGACTATTAGACTCTTACATACAACCTCTATCTCATGCACCTAATATATGTGAGATTTAATACATGAAACCGACAAATGATATTACAAAACAATGGGTTAAAAAACCACCTAAACAGTGGTGCCCATTGTATCTCCAATCAAATATGTCCTATGACATGTCAAAACACATGCCAACACATAACTCAATTTTATAGCCCATTTTTATGTCCAACCCACTTTTATATTTCTTGTTTCGACAAACCCAACTTTCAGAGGCCATAACTTTGAACGAGGTATTTGATTGATGAATTGTTAGAAGTGGTAGAATGCTTGTGACGTGATCTATGAATATATAACCTATTTTGCCAATTATGGATACTTTTTGGCCAGTTAGGAGCCTCTAAGGCCTTCAAAATTGACTTTGTAAAATTTCTTTGGCAACATAAAAAATATAAATTATAATATCATCAAATCTAGAAATGATCTTTCAACAAAATTTACTAGTATGCTTATCTAGCCCATCCAAAGATTTAAGAAAAGTTTAGGAACAATTTGCACTCAAATGAAAATTACTATAAATAATAACCTTATGTAAATGCAAGGTTGAGACACCATTATTATTATTATTATTATTATTATTATCACTCTTTAGGGTGATGCTCTTGCTATTGATTTGGCCTCCTCAAACCTAATGGACCTGACTTTGATACTAGTGCAGCCCCCTCTGGCCACATAGACCCTCCTCCAACTACTATGTTTTATTAGCTCCAACCAGTGGCTGATGATGTGCATGTTTGCTAACACTTTGCTCCTTGACAACCTCACAATGAGGATTCCACCTCCTCCTCCCTTGTGGTGGGGACCCTAATGATTGTATTGCCTAGATGATTGTCCATCGACGAAGGAAAAATCCCTCTTCAGTCTCTCATTCTCCTCCCCACACTATGGGTGAGTTGTCTACCCACTTTTAATGTGGGTTACTAGTTGTGCTACTAGTGTGTTGTTAATGGTATGTTCATAACTTGTTGTAAATGGTCATTTTGGTTTGTCGATTTTATGACCTTCAGTTGTTTTTGTAAGAGACAACACCCTTATTTTGTTGTTGTTTAATAGTAATAGTACTAGTAATAATATATATATATATATATATATATATATATATATATATATATATATATATATATATATATATATATATATATATATATATATATAGTAGTAGTAGAAATCAAACATCATACAATAATTAGAAAATCGTTATTAGTATTTAGTTTATTAACCTAGAATATTTTAATTTAAGTACAATATTAAAAATTAAAAATTATGTATTAAAAACTATAAAGAAAATAATAATAATAATAATAATATAACTAAGGTACAAGTAATGTCAAAAGCAACATATACAATATTTAGTAAACTTGTAACATAAAAAACCAACATAAATTGATGATTAAAGTGCATTTTAAATTAATATTATTACTATTATTAATAGTAGTATTGTTTTGATTAAGTAAAATCAGGTTTTGAAAGGACCCAAAACCTTGTACAAAGAGCAACGAAAGATACAACATTGAAAGTTCACAGAACTACTGTGGAACACCACCCAACAAACTAAAGAAACTAACAAAAGTTCCTAACCAAGGGACCAGAAACCAGCCCAACTAAATACAACAAATGGCCATCAAGATTTACATTTTGGCCCATCCTTATGAGATCGTAGAGACATATCAAATGAAGGCTTCGAAGATTTTCCTTTTTTTCCTTTAACTGATGTCCATCCATCTTCCACCTTCTCAGCATCCTTCTGCCAATCCAAAGATAAACCTGAAGAGCCTGCAAAAGGGCAGGCAGTCACAGAAGGAACAGGGGTAGCACCACCACCAACCCCCAAAACCCTTCCGGGTGAAACATGGTTACCACAACCCATAGAAGCAGGAGCAAGGATAGCTAAACCAGAGATAGCCTCGTTGTTCTGGACAGTGACAACAGCAACAGAAGGGGCAGCATTACCATTCTGAACCAAAGCCGTCTGTAAGACAACATCTGTAGTATCCAAGACAACATCAGTAGAATTAGTCTAAGGAGAGCAAGTCACCACACCCCCATCCTTGGAAACTTTTCGAACCGTATAATGTTGATCAGAAACTCCCATCCACCAAGAAGGCGCTGTCTTCGATCTAACCTTACCAGAAGAACATCGTGCAGCAAGATGACCAGTTTTGTGACATTTCCTACATCTAAATGGGATACCCTCATAATCAAGGTTTTGAGTCCAAGATCCCAAAGAAGAAGCCAAAGTAATCTTCTCAGGGAGACCCTTAGAAACATCAATCTCCACAAGAATACGAGCATACGTTGTCTTAAAAAAATCAGAAGAATCCAAGTCAACCATCTGGAAATCTCCAATGGCCTCCCCCATAGCCTCCAAGACGGAGTCCAACCAGAGATGAAGAGGAAGATTCGACAATCTAACCCACAAGGGAATTTTATTGAAAGATTCAAAGAGAGGATCGAACCCCTGATACCATGGTTTGGCCATTAGAGGGAACTGCTCCTCCCAAGAGAAACAACTATTACACAAAATAGTGTTCCTATCTGTAGCATTTTCAAATTTCACAATAAAAAAACCCAAGCTACAAGGTAAATTTGAACTATATCAGTTATAATAGGCTCCCAATGTTTGGATATCCAAGCATGTAAGTCAAGAAGAGAGGGCCAAAAACCCATAAAATGAAATATTGCAGCGGTAGAAGAGAAATCCTCAGCAGTTTTGAAGATCTCATCCATAATATTTGAATCAAGATTAATCATAATTGGGGTACTTACTGAAATAAGCAGCACCGAAGGACAAGATCCCTTGCTCCCAGCCGAAGCTGAGCCATAGATGCCTGCCTCAAAAGCAGCCACATCAGCATATGAAATCGAAGAGCTCCCCTTAGCCTCCTGAGAACCAGCGAAGGTCGCCTGGGAGAACCCTAACACCGTTTGAGACAGCCCACGAGCAGTAACCCCAGCCGCAACAACAGACAAACGCCCCGAAGCGGCACCCTCAAGAATGAAGCCATCAGACCCCCCAGCAGCACGCGTGGAAGTCCCTGCAAGCTGCACAGCCAGAGATGCAACGTGTCGCCCAGTGATCTCCGTAAGGGCATGGGAAACCTTAGAGTGGTCGAGAGCAAAGGTGGGAACATCCGTTGTTTGAAACGCAGCAGCAGCAGTAGAGTGTGACTTATTTATTAATAGTAGTATTGTTGTTGTTATTGTTTTTTATTATAATCAATAGCCTAACAAGGGGCCTAACCATTACACAACCACAACCTAAAGGCGTCAAAGAGAACAACACTAAAATATGGGTGTTGGCTTTACAAGCCATCAACAACTTATTAACAACATACAAACATAACGTGTGTTGTCAAAGACAAAATAAAAAACAAACAGTACACTAGCACAAAGGCTAGTAGCCCTTCTCAAGAGTGGGAGGGCAACTCACTCACCGCTTGTGGGGAAGGGTGTGAGTTAGAAGAACCATTTTTTTGCATCGTCGAACAACTATCTAGGGGATTTTGTCCTTAGGATCCCCATAAGGAGGAGCAACTAATAAAACTCCATTTGGGAAATTGTCAGCACAACGGCCAAAGTATTGAGAAAGTTGAACATTGTCAGTTGAAGCTTGGAAAAGCAGGAACAAAAGGTGAAGAAAGGTCCACATGGCCACAGGTGGTCACACTAGTAGGAGTGGTATCCACATGTTTACATTAGGGATATCACCCAAATTTGTAGCAAGAGCATGACTCAAATTCGTAGGAAGATCCTCGACCAGATTTGCAGTAGGAGCTTCATCCTCATCATCATCATCATCATCATCATCATCCTGTGAGGAGTCCTTAGGGTTAAAATCAGAAGCTCAGATGGTCAAATAATCATCATTTGCATCCTTCCAACAAGTAGCAACACCTTTACGATGCCAAAGAAAACATTCTGTAGCCATATGGCCAGTAGAGAAGCATCACTGATACCGAAAGGGAATGTCCTTATAATCCATTGACTGAGTCCAAGGCCTCTCCCACCATGAGCACCACATCCCCCAAAAGTGTTGTAGTAAATATCCATGTTAACCAAAATGCGATCAAAAGTAGACCGACCCAATGAAGTCGTAGCTTCATCCATCTTTATGAAATGACCAATAGAGTTTCCAATGACCTCAAAGCAAGAAATCTCTCAAAAATAGAGTGGAAGATTAGGAAGACAAACTCACACTAAGCACACATTGAGTGGCTTAGTAAGAGCGTTGAAGGAGATTGTCCAAGGTTTGACGAAAAGAGAGTGATTCCCCCAAATCTACAACTTTCTCAACACTAAATCATAGTCGTAAGAATAAAAAAGTATAGCAATAAAAATTTGTTTCAAGCACAAGGGAAAAACTCAATGTTACGAAAGACTAAGAATCGCCAAGAATTTGTTACCCAACAATGCAGATTTGGAAGAGGGCCAAAGACCTACAAATCTACAAACCAACATACGACATTGGTAGAAATCCACATTATCCACCACATCCTGGCCACACAACACCACAAGGGCCATAGCACGGGCAATAAGTCGAGCTTTCACCTATGGAGGAATAGTAGCAACATATTTGCTAGCATAGGCATAGTCCATCCACCACCAATAGCAGTTTTTTTTTTGTTTTTTATTTTTATTTTTTTTTATTTTTTTGGGGGGGGGGGGGCAGGTGGAACCCCATCCTTAATATCCCTAGAGGTAGAAACCCCTGCACTTCCAATGCTAGGAACAACAGTACTAACCTCCAACCCTAGTAGAGAAGAGGCTATGAAATCAACAATCGTTGCCTTCCAGTGCCCACCAAGGATGATAACAACCTGCTACACGACATATGCGGGAGTAGAAGATTAAGCGGCTCCAAGTATTGTCATATGAGCCTCCAACCCAAGGGCAACACCCAACGCTGAGAGCTCAGGTTCAAAAGGGGGAGATTGACCCATTGCATGGTTCAAAACACAATAGCAATTTGTTGGAGACATCGCAACAAAGCAATAAGAATTATAAAGTTTTATGTTATTGCCTTGTTAAAAGAGAAATTTATCTTTCTTCTTGTTATTATTGCTATTATTATGTAAGAGTAAAGAAACTAAGATTTCATTTAATAGAATATCATTGATAAATAAATGTATCCTAGATCAAGAATAGGGATTGATAAATGTATTAAAATAAATAAAAGAATGATATTTAGATTCAGATTTAATGTAGGTTTGTTTGAGATGATCATGTCAAAAATGAGAAAATTATTTGTTGCTATAGTTTACTTCCACAACCATGAAACTAACATGTTCACACATGCAAATCCAATCATATGAAAAGATATGAACATGTACTAAAGATTGTGTCAACATCTATAACCTATATTTATAAAAATTGGTGTTGATATACATCATTTAGGAGCTTTCCTAGCTAGTAGTGTTCTCCTTTGGCCGAACTTGTATTACCAAGTCAACAACACAAAACAATGATCAAAGATAGCAATCATGAAATACATCCAGAATATTATTACAATAATTATTTCTTGATATTCTAATGATGTATGTGTAACAACACACTAAAGATTTTTTAGTGTTTATTTTAATCTTAAATATTAATTTAGGGTTTGTTCTTTTATACATTAACCATGTGTACAATTTAGTCAACTCATAAAATTTGGAAAGGAAGTGCATGGCTTCAAATTCAAAATATGAATTCACAAATTCAGTGGTCATTTTTGACTCATGGATCTTGTCATGACAATTCCATATTGCATAAATAATCTGGGATAAGGAGAAGAAAAATCAAAGAAGCCGCATTCAGATGAAATGAAGTCATAATCAAAGTATTTGCTAAGTACAATACAAGCACACATCATTTTCTAAACTAATCTTAAATCAACACCAAAACTATCTAAATTAGTCTAAAACACGAAGAGAAAGTGCAAGACATCTTATATAAATTTCACCATTACGATAAGATATTTAACTATGATAACCTTGACATTAATATGAGCATCTTTTTAACAAGAACATCACAAACAAGTATATTTCTAAAGAAGAAAAAATCATTACAATTTGATTAATGTAGAATATTAAGATGAACTCTTATTTCTCTTCAAATAATAGAGAAGGGCTAAGAAGAATGTCTAATGATATTTCTAAATGTTTGGAGTTATGCAAATACACAAGTACTTAAATATAAATTGATATCATATTTTTCTTCATTCGACATACAAAGGACTAAGGATAAACTATAATGATCTTTCTAAATGTTTGAAGGTAATAAAGACAAACAAGTACTTAAATATAACTTAATACCATATTTTCCCCTTTTGACATGATAGTGAAGGAGTAAGAAGAAAGCATAATCATCTTTCTTTATGTTTGGGGTTATGAAGACAAACAAGTGCTTACATATAAATTAATATCATATTTTCCCTTGTGGACATGACAAGGAAGGAAGGACTAAGACGTAAGAAGAAAGCATAATGGCCTTTCTAAATATTTGGGGTTATGAAGACAAACAAGTACTTAAATATAAATTAATCACATATTTTCTCTTTGTTGGACGTAGTCACTTTTTAAGTATTCTTAAACCGCTTAAGACAACACTTTCATAAGCATGCTTAAATCTTCGAAAAGAGAGCTTCACAATAATTTGTATTTTAATGATACTTGTAATTGTGTAAGACCACAAATGCATTGTAGTACTTCCCTTTAGGAAAGAGACCAATGTCCAGATAGAGAGGACTGACACTCAATTATCTAATTAAATTGGAAAGCAGACGTGTTCAATCCACAAATACAATAAAATACAATTATCATTGATAGCATCTTATAATAGATGTGTACCACACCACAAATATACTTAGAAATTATGAGCAACATTATAGTACATACCAATGAACAAATGGAGATTCTCAAGTCCATTAGTTTGGATGAGGACGTAGACGACCATGAAAAATCTGCTGCGAGAGTGGAATTCTTGATCTAAAAATGCCAGTTGATCTGATTTGAAGGGCTTGGCAATAAGTTTCCTACAATGAAATCTCAAAACTTCCCTTCCAAAACAAGAATGAATAATCATGCTACCCTCCGTTGTCAGTTTCTTTTCAATTTTTTAATGAAATCAAATTGGGACAAATAAGATGCAAAATAATAATGTTGTTCATAATAATCACAAAACCTTCATTAGCTTCTAACAAAACCCTTTCTGACAAGCAAGAATTATTAAAATAATTCATATTACAAATATCCTTCCTCAAGAATCCAAGATACACCACCTTGCACTCAGTCAAATGCTCGACCACACCAAGTGAAGCAACTCGTTGAGAGGGTTCTATTTCTTTGGGTAATATATTTATGCCAAAATAAGCTAGAAGGTTTACCGTCCATGGTATGGATACCTATAAGTTGGCTTGTCCCAAGAATCAATTTACAAACGCCCACTATAAAATGTTTTTTGAATGTTTAAATATAGATGAGGGAAATTGCCATTTGATCAAACTAAGCATAAGATGTTCTCTGTAACAGATGCCTATAGTTTACTGTACGCAGGAAAATATTTTTACATTGTATGGTTTTGCATGTTTAATCCATATGGCTCTAGAATTGGTTGCTTAACCAATTCACGTGCACTCGCATCTTCTAAGTACGGAACAATGTACTTTAGCATACACTCTTCAGTGATATCAAGGTGATTCCCAGGTGTACTGATATATTTCACTTTTCCAGCATCGTCCAAAGCTTTCAAGCCAATCCAATCTTCTTTGTATAGTGCAGTCTGCAAATCAATCAAACAAGAAATGCTTTGTTTAGTTCAACAATCTCAAAAAGCACACGAGTTCAATCTATTTTCCAGAGGGATGATGCATTACCTCCTGTGCAGGTAATATCACACTGAAGTTACCATCAGGATAGTATCCAAACCATGCAGTTTCTCGTGGGATCAAAACAGTATCATGCTCGAACTATCACAAAAACAAGCACATAATATATCATCTTAACATTTTATAAAGGCCTCTGAAAATTCCTAACTTGATTATACTTCCAATTCATTTTAAACTAACCATTAGTTTGATGTAGGCATTTTGACATTTTGTTAATAATAACTCTCCATTCACTCAGATTTGATACTCACCATGACCAGGATCAAACTATCAAGACTACTGAAGCGCTCCTTATATGTGGAATTTCTGTGACCAGGCAACTCATTATTAAGCTTCGGGAGAAATCTGCAACCTTTTAAGTAATCAAATATATCCTGAAAAAGAAGTCAATATGTAGTTAGCACATTTGTCCTTTCTCCAACCGTCTGCACCATACAAAAGAAAAAACTTTCAGAATGTTAGACTTGCATTCTAGTCAACAGAAATGATAACATTAATATGCACGCAGCAAGCTTATCCATTCCTTGCCAATTTACAAAGACTTAATTATTAATATTATTTTATGCATCTTATGAAATGCTTAGTAGTTAATCATAATTACAAAGAGTCGGGTGTGAAGGAAAGCCATCAGAGAGAACTAATGGGACTCTCACTTTGTAGCATACCATTCAAGTAATATATCAACAGCTCATAGTAGAATTTACCTTTATTATGCATTGGTTTCATTTGCTTTTCATAGCTCCATATTTCTGCTGTTCTAAGAATACTTTAAAACCCTATATATATATGGTGGTTAATCAATGTTATGAAAAGCCAGATGCAAAAGAAAGCTGTTGAAGAGATCTGATGGGACTCTAATTTTGTTCTCACTATTATGCGAAGGGATTCATAACCATCCCTAAAATCATGCCTTATCAATTGGATATTTATGCTCAACAAGTTTTCATGTGATTGGACATGATTCATCCAAGAATGATAGATTTTGATGTGTGATATTTTATACACCTATTCTATTTTGTGAAAGTAGATAATTTACATTTTTGTCGATAAAAAGTTGTATTTTTTTTATACGATCTTTTCACTCCAAAGCATATTTTTTTTAAGATCTTACTGGTGAATGTATTGATATTTTAAATTTTAATCCGCCATTGAAAGTCTAATATGATTTTACTTGTTAATATTTTTCCAACTATTTTCATCTTAAATATTTTGTTGCTCCCGCACAATTGTTTAACACCACACTACTACCACTTGTTACCCAAGTCTTGATTCATGAGCAATGATTTAAATTAGGTATAATCAACAATCTTGGTTTCTCTCATGCAGCCCCTCTATTAATCTAATCAAATCAATATCACTACAGATAATATCAATATAGATGTAAGGATGGAGATTTTAAAGTGAAAAATAAACAAAAGATCTCATAAGCATGATTAGAATGGCCTAACAGGCTATGACATTTTACATTTTTCTCCCAAAATTAATTAAATATTTAGCAATGGATTTAATAGGTTGAGTATTAGAGGTGAGATCATTATAAGATGTAATGTTATTAAAATAGATGTAAATAACTAATGTAAACTATAGCACGTAATAATTTGGCAAGAATTCTAAAGTAAATAATTAAAATAGTAAGTTGAATAACATAGTCACATAATCCAATCATAGTATCACTAAATCATATATAAAGTATGCTCAATATATTTTATCATCAAGGGTTTCCAATATATATCTGAATCTTGAGCAGTTGGAATGGTCATTCTCACTCGAGGAAGATTTCAGTGTCTTAGCCCTTATAGGTATGGCACATCAAGGAGGAATCAATTCCTTTCAGAACATAGCACACTATTGTGCTATACCCAAGTGCTGGTTCAAAAAAACAATGCTCAACACAAGTGCACACCATGCCATGGCCAGGACTGCGCCCAATGTACATTGTATCCTGAGTTGGACACACTTTGTGCCGCCTTCTCCCATGCCCATAGTCCACCAAGCTACCTTTTTCTTCCTTGAGTGATCTCCTTCCCCTTCCAAGTGACACATGAATGCTTTGTATAACCTTTCATGTATTCAGACATTTTGAGCAGAAAGCAGCATTATTCAATCAGCAAAGGATCAGATCAGAAGTTTTGGGTGAGAAACTTCACAGCACCAGCCGTACCAGTCCAGTATTAATTTCCAGATTTTCTCCTATTTTATGACAGCATACAGCATCAGCATTAACACATATATTCAGTTGGATTTGCTTGCATCAGCATTACTGGGAGATATCAGGAGGTTCTGATTCCACATCAGTCATTGTACATTTCCCAAGAACTAAGATCCATACAGAAAGCAGCCTGGTACGGTCATTGATTGTACTGTTCTTTAAAAATTGAATAAATTATAATTTGTTTCAGAATTTGGCATCTAGGGATGGAAGTAGTTGTTTTCAGCATTTAGTTAATTTTTTAAGAATTGCTATCATTCTATTTCAAAAAACAAAAAAATTAAAAAAATTAAAAAACAACAAAACCAAAAAATTCAGAATTCTAGTAAAAATCAGATTTGGCAAAACTCTACAACCAGGGTGTCTACCACAGTGGTATTAGAGCATAGACATTCCTGCCATCCTGTGAACAAAATATCGAATATTGATGAGTGATCAATAATTTCTGACTTACACCTGGAGAGGAAATCACAAGACAAACTTTAGAGTCAGTGATACTCTTACAAACACCATGGCTGAGAAGGAGGAGAAAGCTAGATCTCTTAGTCCTACTCCTAACTCTAGAATTGAGAGGAAATTTGACACAATGATGGATATGATGTCTCAGCTGTTGGGACAAATAGCCAAGCAGAACCAGTCACGAGATGAGCAACCTCAACATACCACCTATACAGGGGAGACTAACAGACTATAGGGTGAGCGTACTACAGCTTCTAGTTCATTCTGAGGCCTCTACAACCTGTTTTCACTCCACAGGAGGAGTCACCTAATCCACAGGGACGAAGGCCTGAGTTACAGATATCAGGGGCAGAGGAGATCCGACATCATTACATAGAGTATATGACCCTACCACCTAAGGTTAGGGGGTAATTGACCCTTGATCAGTTCATTGGATAGAAGAGACATAGGTCAAGTTCAACAGGCAGAGAAGATCACGGGGCTACACAGGGTAACAGGGATTTCTGGAAGGTTGTGGGCAAGTTGACTTTGACACATTTTGAAGGAGGAGATCGATGTTCAGCTCATGCTTGGGTGCAGAAATTAGATAATTACCTATCTTTGAAGCATATGTCAAAGGAGGAGGCGATTGTTGATATTATGGCCTTTACGGCAAATATCACTTACACCAAACACAAGATTAAATTAATAGCGCATATATTTCGATGGGTAAATAATGATATTAAATATATTATATATTTAATATCTATTGTTTACTTGAAATTCGATTTTGCTATGTATTGTTTGGTTGGGCCCAAGAGTTGGCCTTCTTGGAATAATTATCCAAGTCGGCCCCTGTTGGAGATCTCCCTTTGGCTCCTATATGTAGGAGAACGATTCTTGAGAGAAAGACACAAAAGACATAACGTGCCTTCCTCTCCTCAAGAATCGATCATCCCTGCACATTAAGAGCAGCATAAGGAAGAGCGAGTGGGAGTAGATCAAGAGCAAATGGGAGAAGTTAATGCAGCGAATCAATCTGCCTGCAGTGCGAATTCCAGGTGGCATGAGCAGAAAATCAAGTATGAAGGTGCTGTGTACAGCGAACTTAGCAGCAGTAGCTGCGATACATATCTATAAACCTAGCAATGTCTGAATCAGCAAATCGGATCGGATCTTGGAATGCAGATTATGTAAAGTCAAATCTGATCAGAGGTGAATTTGGGACAATATAAGTTCATATCCAAGATGGAATATATCCGAACTTAGAAACATCCAAGAGCAGATTTATAGGCAATATAAGGGCTTCAAATCCGGGTAACATCTCACCCTTCTTGTGCTTACTTTTCTATATTCTGTGCTTAGTTTGAAAGTCTCCTATAGTTTGGTAGAATCTGAAAAATATCAACATGGTATCAGAGCTGCGGTTGAGTAAAGATCCTTTCAGATTTAGGAGTACAAACTAACTCTTTCAAAACTAAGAAACCTTATGGCAACTAGGGTTTGGTCTGAAATTGAAATAAGGGTTTTTTATTTTCAATTAGTTGCTTCTATGGGAAATCTTACTAATTATCTTTTGATCTAGAGGGAGTGCATGGCATGTATGATTCAGAGGGAGTATATTGGATAGATCATATCTGAATTGAGATACATACTTCACATAGTATTGCACATACCTTCATCTTGTTTGGCATTTGATGGAAACTTTAAATTGGTATACATGCTGGTTCTATGCATGTGTAGGAACCACACCTTTCATTATTGCAACCTTGTAAATTAACTTGGTCATGTATGAGTGGTACATATCTTGGTGATTGGCACAACAAATTGTCATAGCTGAGATGTTTGAAAAGAACATGATTCTTCATGTATAGCTGATTGAATTAGCTACTTGATATAGCTACTTAGTTGATTAACTTGTAGCAGTAGATCTGGCATTGTGAAATATATGCTCTACCCTGGCATAGGTTATACTTTACACTGTTATAGAGGAACATACACAGCTGTTTGCTAGTAAAGTCTCATGTTGCATTACATTGATTTTCTTTTGCATGCTTCCAATATTCATGATTGAATTATACTTGTTCTATAAGAGAACTACATTTAGATATATGCATAGGTCATGCACATATGGATCCATGTTGCCCTAAGTCTAAGCTTAAGAGGGAGTTTTATTATGGGCTCACTTACACCTGGTATAAACCTCTCCCTTCTACATGAGTAGGAACATTCCCTATTGGCATAGCTTATGATTGTAACATTCATAACTGATTGGAATGTCTGTTTGGCTTGGATGGTTAGGTATAAGGAACATACCTTACTCTATGACACTTGTTATACCTTATGCTGTTATGTATAGGGAACTTATACAGCTGATTGTGATTGTGAGTATAATTGATTAACTGTTTTACATTGATGCATGAGTGCATACATTATTGGTTAATGAATGTAGAACATACTTTACATTATGTTATGTATGGGAAACATACTTTATATTGCCTTGACACATTTCTGTTATGAGAACATACTTTACATTGGCATATGTTGTATTGGCATACTTTATGGAAACATAATTATGACACTAAGAGATAATGTTGTGGTATGCATGGAGCATACTATATATGGATATATGTTATCCTTTGCATATGTTATACTTTGTCTTATGTATTCATGGCTATTAATCATCTATATTTCTTTATAGTAGGAACTATAATTCATGTGGTTCTATAATGTGAACTTTACATCTAACTTGAATCTTATGATCATATTGGTTAATCTTATACTTATGTGGATTTATGAGATGAGGTTTTGTTTATGAGATTCATATGGTTATTCATCCGGATATACTTATGTTTTTAGGTTAAATTATTCTTATGAGTTGAAGAATATCATTTGATGTTCTTCGAGTCCAGGGGACTCGGGAATCAGGGGTCCACATTCGCATGGATCAGGGATCCCTTGCCTAGTAATTGGTGACACATCATGGATTTGATGTCAAAAGTCTATTACTCCCAATAATCGGTGACACATCATGGATTTGATGTCAAAAGTCCATTACTCCGAGCAATTGGTGAGACATCATGGATTTGATGTCAAAAGACCATTGCTCCAAGCACTTGGTGAATATCATGGACTTGATATTTGTTGTCGGGATAATTGTATGTACGGGTTATTATATTAGTAAAGTATTATGTTACTCTCAGTCGTTAGCGACCGAGAGGTTAGACAATTATGTCACGACGTTTCGGTCGTGGCCCTTCGGGTACTTTATATACTCTCTCGGAGGTTGGACATGGGAGATATGATGGTATGATCATTACGATGTAAATGTACTTGCTAGTATGGAATGATTAATGAAAGTATTTATTATTCTATGATACATTCTGTGTTTATTATATTTCCTATACTGTCTGTGCAATACTAAGTTTACCCCAGCAGGTAAACAATATTCGTGAGACCAATGCTGTGGATATCATGGAGTTGATATCCTTTGAGTCTTGAAGACTCATGGATCAAGGATCCTCAATTGAGTATTTGGTAACATCATGGACTTGATGATACCATGAATATCATAGAGTTGATATTCTAAATTCTTGAGTCATGAGACTCGTGGATCTGAGAAATCCACATCTGGATAGTAAAACATCATGTACTTGATGTTGGTATGATGTCATGGATTTGACATCTCTTGAGTCTTGGTGACTCGTGGATTTAGTTATTCACAAATTGGATGGTATACATCATGGACTTGATGATACCTTGAAATCATGGACTTGATATTCAAAATAGTCAAGGAGACTAGTGGATTTAGGAAATTCACAAATGGATTGGATATTTAATATCATGTCTCTTATATCATTCTTGGGTCCAGGAGACCAAAGGATCTAGGAGATCCTCATTTGGATGGTAAGCATCATATGATATGATGTCTCTCATATGAATATGAGATGTATGGTTTATGAAGAACCGTTGTGTTCTCATTATATCTTGTAGACAAAGATCTACTATCATAGATAAGAGATCTGTGGCATCTTTGGATTAGGAATCCATTTTTGTTATGTTTTGAGTCTCGAAGACTCGTGGATTTAGGGAATCCACATCCGGTTGGTATACATCTTGTTGCCATGATTTTTGGATATAAAATCTATGGTTGGAAATGATGTAAGAACATATGTGTTCTACCTATCATGGATATGTGATCTATGATTCTATTGGATATGGAATCCATGTTGATTATGTCTTTGGCATCTCTATCAAGGGCTGATAGAGGGAGATCATTGAGTTGATTTTTGCCTCAAGTCCAAGAGGGAGTGTTGATATTATGGCCTTTACGGCAAATATCACTTACACCAAACACAAGATTAAATTAATAGCGCATATATTTCGATGGGTAAATAATGATATTAAATATATTATATATTTAATATCTATTGTTTACTTGAAGTTCGATTTTGCTATGTATTGTTTGGTTGGGCCCAAGAGTCGGCCTTCTTGGAATAATTATCCAAGTCAGCCCCTATTGGAGATCTCCCTTGACTCCTATATGTAGGAGAACGATTCTTGAGAGAAAGACACAAAAGACATAACGTGCCTTCCTCTCCTCAAGAATCGATCATCCTTGCACATTAAGAGCAGCATAAGGAAGAGCGAATGGGAGTAGATCAAGGGCGAATGGGAGAAGTTAATGCAGCAAATCAATTTGCCTGCAGTGCAAATTCCAGGTTAAGGCATGAGCAGAAAATCAAGTATGAAGGTGCTGTGTACAGCGAACTTAGCAGCAGTAGCTGCAATACATGTCTATACACCTAGCAATGTCTGAATCAGCAAATCGGGTCAGATCTTGGAATGCAGATTATGTAAAGTCAAATCTGATCAGAGGTAAATTCACACTTGGTGTGAATTTGGGACAATATAAGTTCATATCCAAGATGGAATATATCTGAACTTAGAAACATCCAAGAGCAGATTTATAGGCAATATAAGGGCTTCAAATCTGGGTAACATCTCAGCCTTCTTGTGCTCACTTTTCTATATTCTGTGCTTAGTTTGAAAGTCTCCTATAGTTTGGTAGAATCTGAAAAATATCAACAGCGATTACATTTGCTACTTTACACTTCGATGGCATAGCATGAGTGGTGGTACCACAGATTGATCACTTTGAGACATCACTACCCTCCTATCATGAATTCACCAATAGACACATCGAGCGCTTTGATCGGAAGGAGCCGAAGATGTATTTTAGGGAACTTGCACAACTCAAGGAGTATGGATCCTTAGAGGCTTACATATCTGAGTTCCAAAGGTTGTCAATGATGTTGACAGATATCTCTAAGGGAAGGTTGACAATTCTATTTGTAGAGGGGCTCTCAGATCATTTGCGCAACTAGGTTAGAGCATTTGACCCACTCACATTGCAGTTTGTCTTGAAGAAGACTAGGAGTATGGAGCATGCTGATTTGAGGAACAAGTCTTCTTCCAAGCACTTCCCAAGAAATAAGAATAGGAAACCATTTCATAAAACTTCAGAACAGAAAAAGTGACCATTTCAGAAACCCAATGATGAGTCCCTAAGTGACTTAAGACGCAAGAATTTATGCTTTAAATGCAAGGAACCATGGGACCCTAAGCACAAGTATGCTTCAAAAGGTAAAGAAAACAAGATAGAATACCTTTCAAGGGATGATGCAAATTCTGAAATTTCAAATTTCAGACCAGCAGACTAAGCATTGTGATAGTGAAGGAGAGAGTGCATCAGAAGGGTCAGTAAAAGAGCAGGAAGATGAGAAACCCATGGCATGCCTTTCTAGCATTCAGAAAGACGGATCATTTAGGATGATAGGGGTCTTAGCAGGGCAGCGAGTGATCACTTTACTTGATACAAGTGCTCCAAAAAAATTCATTGATAAGGGGCTTGTGAGTAGGCGCGGTCTTCAGACAGAGGAGTTTAAGGGATTCGGAGTGAGTGGCAGATGGATTTATTCTCACGTGTACCAGGAGGATTCTCAACCTCCCCTTGAGGTTGAATGACTATGAGTTCCAGGCAGATTACTATGTTATTGGTTTAGATGAAAATACTTCACAGGACAAGCCGTACCAATCCAGTATTAATTTCCAGATTTTCTCCTATTGTACGGCAGCATACAGCAGCAGCACTAGCACGTATATTCAGTTGGATTTGTTTGCATCAGCATTATTGCAACTGCGTGGGAGAAATCAGGAGGTTCTGATTCCATATCAGTGATTGTGCAGCTCCCAAGAACTAAGATCCGTACAGCAGGCAGCCTGGTACGGTCATTGATTGTACTGTTCTTTGAAAATTGAATTAATTATAATTTGTTTCAGAATTTGGCGTCTAGGGCTGGAAGTAGTTGTTTTCAGCATCTAGTTAGTTTTTGCAGCATTACAATCATTCTATTTCAAAAATAAATCAAAAAACAACAAAACCAAGAAATTCAGAATTCCAGTAAAAATCAGATTTGGCAAAACTTGTTAAGGTTATTAGGATCATTGCAAATGTAATAGCACTCCTTATGATTGTATGTTTTTTCCAAATGCATCGATCTCTTTGTATTTATGCATGACAAGGACAAGAAGAGACATGTCCCTCCATGGGACATGTCTATTCATTAATTTATTTTATCAATTTAACTATTTAGTTATTATGAGAATAATTATAATCTAACTTTATATATATATATATATAGTAATATCAATTATTATATATATTGATATATATGTATATATATAATAAATCATTTCTCATAATAATCATATAGTCAGTATTATTTATTTGACCGATGCTACAAACATCAACACTCCCTCTTCGCTAAGGAGGATAAATCAATCCAATGTCAACACTTAAGACACTTGACAACATTAATTATATGATGTAAACAATAAAGACATCATCCTCATGATGTAATCAATAGAAACATAGTTTCAATGTGTAGATTGCCTCCATCGGCAATTCTATCCACAAGTCCTCGGGTGAATTGCCTCCATTAGCGATTCTATCCACAAGTGCTTGGGTGGATTGTCTCCATCGGCGATTCTATCCATTTGATATCTTGAGTATTGGCCTATCAGAATGTCAACACATGACATTCACCTAAGTACTCAAGAGTTCATAAAGATATCATTTCATGGTATTGAGAGCATTGGCCAGCAGAATATCAACTCTCAAGATATTCACCAAGTGCTTAGAGTAATGGCCTACCAACATCAATTATCATGAGGTCCACCAAGTACTCAAGAGTTCATAAAGATATCATCTCATGATATCGAGAGCATTGGCCTGCAGAATATCAAGTCTCATGATATCCACTAAGTACTCAACAAATGTTCATAGGTAATGTGCACTTACCATAAGAACATTCACATCATCTATTATGATCTGTTTCAACCATCACAAAATGTTTATCACAATAGAAGATGCCATCTATTATGATCTATTTCAGCCATCACAAGATGTCTATCACAATAGAAGATGCCATCTATCATGATCTATTTCAGCCATCACAACACAAGGGGCAGGCCCATTAAAAACATTCATGATTCATTAGTGTAATAATCAATTATATCAAGTTTACCTCAAAAGTGTTTCACCTTCAATAGTGAACTCCCTCTCAATCAATATGATCAAAATTGTCACAAGTTGATTGAACCATCTGCTCCCTCTGAAGCTCAAGTTTATCAAATTCTTGACCTCTTTTGAAATGTCAGACTCCCTTTGCATCTAGTCTCAATCATCAATTCGTTTGCAAGCATCAAGTTCTTTCTCCCTTGAATGCAATTATCTTGTGCTTCTGTCCTGAAGGTATGTCAGAGAGAGATTACAAATAGCTCACTAAACTATCTCGACCGGAAATACCAATAATAGAAGCATACAAGATTTTACTAACCAATAGTATAGCATGAATTACAAACTCAAAAATTATGTGCATTAATAAAACATGAAATACTTATCTTTTATAAATTTCAAGCATTTCATTCTATAAGGTGAGCCTATATAGAAAATATCATGCAAATTCACAAAATGATGTCGTCGTTCTTCAACATTACCATAATTCTTCACATGACCTATCTTGAATATCCAAAGGTTCTATACACTGACAACCTTCAATATGATCGGATCTCCTTTCAAGCAGTTAGGCTTTTAAAGAAGGAACCTTACTCTTTTATAGATTTTGCATTGACACGTACACAGTCGATCATAACTTTTGAACCTGACATTTTCTCTCCAATCGCTCTGGTGAGATTCTTCCAACGGTGCATTTGTGAGATATGGTCCTCGTACTGAGACTATATTTTTTGAGACAGTCACACATTCACCATCAACAAACTACTCTCTTACATTTGCAACTTGGCTCTGATACCATGTTAAGGTTATTAGGATCATTGCAAATGTAATATCACTCCTTATGATTGTATGTTTTTTCCAAATGCATCGATCTCTTTGTAGTTATACATGACAAGGACAAGAAGAGACATGTCCCTTCATGTGACATATCTATTCATTAATTTATTTTATCAATTTAACTATTTAGTTATTATGAGAATAATTATAATCTAACTTTATATATATATATCAATTATTATATATATTGATATATATGTATATATAATAAATCATTTCTCATAATAATCATAGAGTCGGTATTATTTATCTGACCGATGCTACAAACATCAACAAAACTCTACAACTAGGGTGTCTACCACATTTTTGCATTCTAGAATTTGCATATGTAATCTACCAAAATATCTTCTCTATGTAGTGGCACACACTCTATGTAGAAGCATGGACACTTCTAGATAATAACTTTATGATGTTTCGAGATTTTCTTGCTAACGCTTATAATATGCAAGGGTCTCTTAGCTTTTCATGCCATGTGCTAACATCCTACTACAAGTTCATTTTCCAAAGATCATCCACAAAACTACTACCATTTGGTGTAGGTTTTGTTTGACCAAAATGTAATCTCAAACATCTCTTATGTGTGTTTTCATTACTTTCACATATTTTGTTTTCTAAGGTCAACGAACATATTTGCCATGCTTGCATATTTATGAATGTGTATGCTTTTCCCTCCCGCCACAACGTGATCTTGGGAATCAAAAGCATTCCTTTTGTAACTTTTTGTTTTTCCCAAAAAGCTTAGCCTGTTTATGTTATTTCCTTGTGCCGAAAGACAATTTTGGAAATAAAAATGGTTAATCATTTTGTTATAGTTTCTTTTTAGAGGGCCTATCTTGGATTTCATAACCAACTGGAAACTTGAACCCACATGTTCCAATGAGATATAGAAATTAGGGAGAGAATCAAAACTCTCCCTTAGGGGTACAGTTTTTGCTATGGGCTAAGCTTGTAAGTGGAGTATGGGTTACCCTCTAGTACCAAACCATTGCACAAACACCTCGCTTCACAAACAAGGCCTACCATTCCTTTAATATTATTGAGGACATCTCTATCACATCTTTTACAAACCGAGCATAGTGAGACTTTGGAGTTGTTCAATCTTCTTATTGCACCCATAAGCAATTACAACTTACTCATATTGTACTTCCAAAAATGAACTAGTAGGCCACGTATGCTCTCCTCTTGCACTCTTGTACAACCTAAGAATCAAAAGTAATTGACACTTTGAGAACAATTGACCATATTATTTACAACTAGGTTAAAGTATATTATTCCTTCCAAAGATCTTATCCAATCAAAGGAAGAAATCATGACACCCTCTTTCAACGAATCCAACAACTGCTTTGACTTTGATGATGACGATAACCTTGTCGATCAAGATGAACATCACGATGATGATAGCCTTGTAGATCAAGACAAATATATTGATGAATCCTTTAACGACATGATCTCAAGTAAATTTGCTGTAGGTCCTAATCTCCATACCTTAACCCATTTTAATCCATTAAACAATCCATCCATCCCTACAAACTCTGACCCAATCATCCATCAATCCCTATCACACATCATCCATTAAACCTATTAGAATAATATAAAATTATTAAAAGATAAGGCTTATAGTTGTAGTAATGTGACCTTACTGGCGAGTGTTTCTTTCTATTTTTTTAGTTCGCTTTTTATTGAGTCGTGTAATCTTTATCCGTTTGGGGTGATTTCTTCTCCAATCTCTATATAAAGAGATGAACTCTATGTAATAAATACCCCCTTTGGTAGTACTCACTAAAAAAAGTTAATCTAGTTATTTAATAGAATATCAAAATATTGTGTTCTATTAATTCTTGCAATATGATATTGTTGGTAAACATATTTGTCACTACAAATGTTTCTTAAAACAACCTTATTTGCCTTGCGAGCAATGACAAACGTTTAAAACAACTGCAGAGAATGTTGTAGAACACCAATCTTCCTTTGCGTTTAAGAGGGGCAGCTCCCTCGTATCATAAATATATTTTTAGTTTTGGGGGTATTTAACCCTCAAATGTTCAAAGAAAGCAGAAACATTAAATGGGAAAATGTAAATTAGCTTCTGAACTTCAACATATTCAAGTCAAGATACCAAGAACATGATAAGTTTGTCACTAATCTCATTCACATATGATACTTGGGAAAACAAATGTTATTATCAATGAGACACACGCCACATTAACAATAACACATAGGAAACAATTTGAATGCACATCCAAAACTTTGTTTTCTATTACCTCGCTTGAACAATATTATTCAAGGTCATGTGTGCACTATCTCTTGTGAAGAGTTAGAATCCTTTTTACAATATTATAAAGAAAATAAATAGGTTTAGGTTGGATACCACTTGAGCTAAGTACCAATTTTGTAACCGCTTTGCATAACTACCTAGGTAACCACTTTGCATAACTACCTAGGTAACTACTTTTCATAACCACCTAAGTTATCACTAGTAACCACCTTTTCGGGAACAAGCTAGGATTTACCAAACTTTTACAGAAATCAAGTCTTAAGTTCTAACTTTTATTACCGAAGCATACAAGTCATATTACAACAACCAAAATTATGACTTGTAATTATTTCAACCCAAAAATATACAAAATGTATTACAACCATTTCAATCCCATTCCTCTCGTTGTCTTTAATGAAGTGGCATGAACCGAGGTTTGATTCTGATGAAGAGGCTTTGCCTCAGTGTTACACGAGGACACCTGCTAGCCCCTAGACCCCTACGTTCCCAGGACAAGTATGTCCCCAAGACAAGGGGACGAGGCATCCCCCATCACCGCCCAAGCACCACTTAGTTGCCATTGCTGCCCAAGCACCAACATCAATTTTGGGAGAAAAATTCTTCAAAAATGAAGAATCCAAAGGCCATGCAAGAGGGAAAATGTTGCCTCGAGAACCCATAAGGGGCGTTGCCCCTTGACTCCACTAGGGGTTGCTGCCCCTAGATCCCTGCTTTCAAATTTAAAAACAAAAGAAGAAATTGATAAGGAAATTGCATCGAATCAAGTTGATGTTTTTATACCCACTCTACTAAGTTTCAATGATGAGGACTTGTTTTCCTTGAGGGGTGATTAGAAGCCTCCCTTCACTACATTTTGACATTTGTACTTTTTTTGATATCATGCTATTCATTGTAATCATCTTTATGATATTTTTGATATAATAGAAATCTTCCATTTGCTGATTTAACAATTTCATTTGTCAAATTGAAATTTTATTTAGTATCTAACATTCTATTGATATTCAATGTTCAAGTATCTGTATTTAGTATTTGCAATTTTGCTATATTACTTCTTATACATATTTTCTAAAGTTCTTGGTGTTTGATGAAGTACTTTTATCTTTGGATCCATATGGATCAACACTTGATTACAAAAAAAATAAATTAAGCATATTTTCTTATAAATCTTGTGTAATTTAAATTGCAATTAAGATAAGATAGATAAGATAAATTATTAATGTCCAACAAGAGACCACCAAAAGGGTCTAAGGGACTGAAAGCATACAACAAGGCAACTGCCAACAACAGGAGCACCAAACGGTGTCCGGGGAAAGAACAAACAAGAAAGCAAAAGAGCTAGCAAAAGAGCCAGAAAGAGCGACTAGAGGCCCTTTCCAGGCAAGAAGTAATCCAACGCCAAAGGATACGGTCCAGGTCGAGAGTGAGCATGAGCCCCGAACCGTCTTAGATTGATTAACTTAATCAATTTAAAGGAAAAATAAGTATTTAAACTAAGTTGTTTCTTTTTTTTCCCTAGTGTAATTTAGGATTCATTGCTAGATAGGTTTGGCATGATTTAGGTATGATGCTCATGATTTGCTAATAGACACCTATGTGAATTCTAAAGATAAAATGACAAGAGCTCCATCCCATGCATTTGGAAAATGTATCCAAATTCCATTACTGAATATGGCATTCCAAATCACATAATTCTCTAAACATTGCAAGAATGCATAATCTAATTGTCCTCAAGAATGAGATACTTGCAATGATATGTTAAATACAAGTTATTTCGCTATATTGCTAGCAATAATTTTCATATTCTAACTTTTTGAGCAGAAAATCTGTTCATGCACCAGTATTTTCTTTATTCCTTTAATTGAGGCCAAATTAGAGCAAAAACGCTTTGAAAACACGAACACAAATGTCTTTTAAACCAGAAAGTAGCCAAAGTTGTGTGTGTGTGTTATGATGGCCGATACCCACTTTAAATCTTTTGAATCATTTACTGTTCAGGTTATGCAACTTTTGACATACCGTTGGTATTTTGAGATAGCCACTTGGAGCTAGGTGTTCCTGCATAGAACATACACATTAAGAAGTATGAAACAGTTCAAAGCCCTTATTCTCCATTTTCTAGGGTAACTTCCAAATTTCTGTTTCATCACAATATCCAGAAAAATCCAACCATGAAAAGGAAACACTTTGGGTCACAAAAATGCATTGTAAGTGTAAAGATAAATGTATTAGGAGCAGACCTGTACAAATTTGGAATATAATTCACCCTTTATCAAGTCATCAACAAGTACGCAGATAAATGATGTCTGAATAAAATATCAGTAAACATAATAAGTATCCAATAGGAAATTGAATGAGAAAATCAAAGATATTTACCCTTACCTATAAAAACATCAATGTAACTCAAAATTGTATCCTAAATTGCTGAAGATGAAGCAAATGTTTTTCAAAGCACATTTGATGGTGGATAATAAAATTGGACATAAATGAAACCCTTAATCCTCATATAATGTCCTTACTTCTGTTCTAAAGACACGAGTTGCATTTTCCAGAAACTTGGAATTCTTCTTTGTGCATACCCCTTAATCTAATTTCCTATCATGAGTTTCCACATATCTAAAGATTTTAAATGATGAAGTGAGTTTTATAAATATTAAAAACAAAATAATAACTATTCACAAAATAAATGTCTCAAGGTAATTTGACATAACAGATGAAGCTACTATCTTCATATAACTTCTGCGAAGTAGGTGGAACTTCAATCCATAGTTTGCAGACTCCGACTTGGAGAGTACTTGGCAAGCCGAACCTTTTCTACTCGGCAAAAACTCCGCAACTTAAGAAAGAACTAAAAAATTAAAATTCTTTAAAAACTATTTTTTTACAAAATTGAATTTCAAAATGTATTGAATTAAATTTGACATCTGAAAAGGGAAAATGCACAGTTTTATAGCAAAAACATGTGTGAAGAATGTGTTTTAACCAACATTTTACTCACGTCACTGTTTATCCTGTGTTTGTAAGAACTTGCACAGCAGAAAAAATAGAGATCTTGGCAACTTGGAGAGTACTCACAGAGTACACAAACTATGCTTCAATCCAGGAAAAAATACCTCATACTGCTTATAATATATTATTTTGACCCCATGTTATCATCATGTGTTGAACAATGGACTGAAAGTGGTTTAGAGGCATCCTACAATAATTTAGTCTTTACAAAACATACAATGGACTCGTCGTTCTATTTTTGGTTAGATGTGTTTGTTTTGTGTTTTGGTTTATGGTTATGTATGTTTGTGTTTGAGAGCCTGATTAATATATAGATTTATCATGGAAGCATCAGACGTATTCACTCCTGTATACAAGCACACAGGCTGAGAAATAACTCTTTCATAAGTTTTGACAAAGGCAACCCTTGAAAAACCATCGCAGACTGAAGTGTATGGCCTGCTGAAGAAGAGTGGAATGTACAGTCAGATAGAGAATAAGAATAAAAATACTTATTTAAATGTCCACAAGTGACCAAAAGTACATCAATGGACTCAAGAAAAGTCCTAGGAAAAGAGCATCCTAGGGAAGCAAAATAAATAAACAAAAGCAGTTAATATAAAATGAAGCATTGTAACCCAACACAAGTGGTTAAGAAGACTACAAGGATAAGGTACAACTTTCATTAAATATCTTTATCAACGCCTAGAAGGAAGTAATCATCCATGCCATTGTCAATCATTGCAAAAGGACTAACACGTAATCTAATAATAGTCAACGGGAAGTGCCAAGAGTTGGCGAGCAAGGCATAGTGCCACAAAGAGGAAACAAAGTACTCCATCTAAACAATCTTCTAACATCCAAGGCTGGTGTAGTTCCCGTAATAGTGAAGCAACTCATATGTGTCTATCCATATGGCCGGAGCAGGGGCCAAGACAAAGCATATCTGCATTCTCGAGGAGCAGAGCCACATCATTAAGGAGCAAAATCAGGTTGTCGAGGGAGATTGTGAAGAGGCATTCGAATAGTAGTGATATGTTGGGAGAAACACAATGTACGATCAGCTAAGAGAGAGTGAAGTGTACAATCAATTGGACAGATGGTGAAGCATACAATTGGCTAGAGAAAATTAAGTTTATGTTCAAATAGAGATAGTGAAGCATTCAATCAGATGAAGAGAGTGAAGTGTATGGTTAGTTGGAGAGAGGGAAGCACATGGTTGGCTAGAGAAGGGGTGATGCAACAATCGATTGGTTTTGACACCACACTTCTTGAAGTTACAGCCACTCTCAATTGTAGAGAGTGGGCTAGATTGATTCTTTTGTCACCTACCCATCAATTCTTTGATTACTTGCACATCAGAGAAAGACCAAGAATCACGTACCACTAGTTTTAAATTTTAATGGTTGAAGAAGAAAGGAAGCCTACAGAGGAGAAGAGTTTGACCTATAAGAGAGAATAGAGTGGTTCCTAATCATAGTTGGGCATGTATAAAGGAGGTAGATTATACTACAAAGAATCTATAAAAGTAAGTTGATTATCTCATTGGGATCTATTTTGGAGTAGCCCATAAGATGTATATTTCTTTTGCGATAATAAACTGAGTGTATTTCTAAGTTCTTGTTTCTTCATTGTTCCTTGGTTCATTTTATGCCTTTGTCATGCAACTCTAGGCAGTTACTCGCTGGTTTATTTGAACCTCTTACAGTTTGCACCAAGTTGTATCAAAGAAAGAGCCAAGCTCTATGAGTGAGATTTGCGTGAGCTATATACCAATGTGCATTTGTGTATGTCGCATTGTAGGTGGACTAGATGGGACATGGCCAACAAAAAAAAGAAGAATAGGAAATAAACACAATGGCAAAGAAAGTGTGGTAGAACACGTGTCAAACCTTGATAACATTTTAAGAGCCCTTCAAGTGAGGCTCGACATCATGGAGATTGCATAAAGAGAAACGGTGATGATGAAGGATTTTGGTGAGGATGAGAAAAGATGTTGCCATAGAGGAACCAATAGACATTGAATTTGAGAAGGAAGTCACCACAAAGATAGGTTTGCAAGAGCAATAATGAAAATTGAAAGAAAATGTCCGATCTTACAAATCTATTCAAGAAGCTTGAATCCAAAAAAGTTGATAGATTGGATCAGATAAGTGGACACGGTCAAATAGCATCTTAAACTCAATCATCACAGATGTCGTGAAATATTTAATTGTTTCCGAATTTGTGTCCAGTTTGTCTCCTAGGAGTTAAAGTTCAATCTGGACTTAATTAAGATTGCATAAATATTTGATCTGTCGCGTCTTGATTATCTAATTGATTGGCAGTATAAGTGTGTAGAATATTATAAAGTTGTACGTAATCTTCATTGAAGTTGACTCTATTGCCCGAATGAGTAGAGGCACTGGTCTTTTTATTTTTGAAGTATTGGGTTTATATGTGAAGTCAAAAAATCTATCAATTCCTTCCTACAAACCTCAAATCCATTATTAAGAATCATTACACAAAACATTTAATTCAAACATTCAGCATTCAATTTCATATTGATCGAGTTCGAGGAATTTGCCAGCCGGAAAACTCACAAGCTTAAATTCGCTATAAAAAAAACCTTGAAGAAAGTGATCAGGTTTGAGGTGAAGGTTTACCCGCCTAGGTGTAGCGAAGCCTAAAGTGCAGGGGAATTCAGATTATTCCCGTTTGTTGGCCAAAATTGATTTGGAATCCTATTGGAGAATTGGCAGGCTCTTGGATTTCCAATCTGTGGTTTTGGGAACCAACAGGGTCATTGAAAATAGCAAGTGCACCTCATAGAAACTGCAGGACAGGAGAGTGAGGTAAAAAGCACAACAACAAAGAATGGAGAAAAAATGGTATGCAAAGAATTACTAAAATCAAACAATAAGAAGAATAAACAATGGTTAAAAAGAGCATCTTCCACACCAAGTATGTAATGTCCCTGTTTGATTTCCTTGAATATGTTCCCGTATTGCTATTGCTTATTTCGGTGCTAACTTTACACTTCTATTAAATCCTTGCAAATGTAAAGTTAATTCCTTTAACACTAAGAAAGAACTAGATTATTGACGATGTTTTTTCTGCTCTACTAATTGTATAAGTCTTACTGGTGGAACTGATATGTATTTGGAATGTACTTGTTATGACTCACTGATACACAGAATAGATCTGAATATAACAATATGCAGATATGTAATGAATGCAATATAATGTGATATACAAGGTATGACTTATCCTTTATGCCAAATTGAAGGATTATGTCGATATTGATAATATTGATCAACTGCTATCTCTGACACATTCTTCAAGTATATGCAAGTATATTGTCAATCAGTATTCTGGTATGATCCTTGATGATGCTATAACTGCCATGTAATGCAAGTTACCTTTTGTCATCCAAGATCAATCTTAGATTCCAGATACTACTGCAAAATAAAGTCTGATGAAACAGAGGTGAATCAGAATATACAAGAGATTGTTTATCACTATAATGACTGATGTAAATTAGTATTGATCTGAGGTATAGATCTCAATACTTGTGACGAGGAATTATTATCGCTGGAGTATATTCATCAAATATAAAAGCTATATTGCTCTGATCGATTTTTCTGATCCTTATCGTTATATATGTGCAAATTTTCTGCTGCTGTTAGGTCGGAAAGACCTTTAACTGATTGCTTATCTCATAATTTGTCTTTGGAAGTTGTGATGATCCAATTGTGCTTCAAATAGTCTTGATATTAAAGGCGATCTGAATCCTCTATTGCTGTTTCTGATATACATCTATTTGTTTGTTTATGCAATGTTATTAAAATGCTGTTTCAGATTGTTGACAATATATCCACGCATGTATTCTGCTGGAGCCATCCCTAATGAGTAATATCGTTGATCCTGCAATAAAGTCCCAATCCTCTGGAACTACGCTTATCCAATGAACTCCAACAATGGGATCTCCACAACAAATATAAAGCCAGTTCCTCCTTTCTGATCCCCCCCCCCCACTGATTTGCTCAGCCCTCCGTCTTATAGAGGTCGCTGATAATCCCATAGACCTGTGTGAGAAGTCGCGACTCTTCCGTAATCGCTAATAACATTATGATATATGTATTTAAAGTTTATATAATATTATTTGATATTTATTATGCATAATAATATTTAATAGATTATATTGATCTATTTAATATTTGTTATTTAGAAATATTATTATATATTATTAATATTAATTATTTATCATAATATGATATAGTATAATATATCATATTTTATAATAGATTTATTATTATTAGTCTAATATTGTTATTTATTATTATTATTTTTTATTTTTTTTTTATCGGTAATAGGTAATTTATTGATAAGGAAAAGATTACATCATAATATCTAGTTCTGAAACCAATCTACAGCTTCCAAAGCACCTACAGTAAATATCAGAGGAGTAATTCTCCTTTACATATAAAGTTAACACCCTATCTGAATCTAAACATCTGCCTATACAAGAATAAAGCCTTTAAAGCTTGAATTCAGCAATGAACAGTAAACAAAAAACGTCTCCAAAATATATAGACACCATCAGTATAGGCACTAAACACCACGGCTATAAACATAAAAACTGAACACAAGCGACAAAAAACTTAGCCCAAAAAACCGTACACCAAATCCAGCATCGTCAATTTTCAGTCATCCATCGCCCTGTTTTTCCCAAACCTTCGTGAGTTTCGTTTCTTCTTTGGCACATTGGTCAAGATGTGCTCCATCCTGTCGCTGGTTGCATTCTCCTATGCCTCCAGTTCAGCTTTCACTTGTGCCCAACCAGCCACTGCATTCCCAAACATTTCGGACTTATCCACCTTTCCTTCCCAGCGCAAAAAAGGGATGAGCCCATATCCATCAGCGTCTTCATCCTCTTCAAAGCATTTCGTTAAATCTTGTCCAATGCCCGGAATCGACCATTCCAAGATTGATTCCAGTCCTCCTACGACATCCTCATCAAACAAAGCTCTTGTAATACGATTAACCTCCTCCGTGCTTTCCCGGATTTCTAAACCCCATGCTATGAAAACAGAAATAACATCAAGATTAGTCCTCCATTTGACTCGGCACTCCTGGAATTGGGTTCCAATAACTTTGAGGACAGCCTCCACCATTCGCCCTATTTAACCTTTAGAAGCCCATATATCCTTTCTGCACTCGCCGGCCCCTTGAACGCCTTCATCTACTTGTCAGAATCTACACTAAAAGTGGCTTCCATCTTTCTTAAACACCTAAGCTTCACAACGCTTGCTCTGCAAATAAGTTTAAGAAGTGCAAAGGCATGCTGAAATAAATGGAGTTAGATTGTTGGCCACGCAACACCTTAAAACGTGTGAGCCAGCCTCTCACACTACAATCCTCCGAAAAGACACCAAAAAGCCTGCAATAACATAAATGCCTCGGCTCGGTTGCCATAACAAATCATCATTGCCACTTTATCGTCTCAAGCTTCATCGTCCTCAACCTGTCTAATCAAAAACTAAAAGAAATTTAATAAAACACATCGCAGGAAAACATTATGAGCCACGAGTGAGATATCAATCACAAGTAATCCTTGCGAACATCAAAAAACTTTTACACCACACCCCTTCCCATTTAGTGACATCCTCAAAAATAGTATGTCCTGGCTTTTCAAAGGTTGTGGCCCAATTTGCAAGAACATCTGCCTCTGCATTTCCCTCTCTCAAAGTATGACTGAAATTAAATTCATTAAAGTGCTGGAGAGCCTGGCCAACTTCCCTTATAGTGCTATTGATGAACCATGTTTGTGAGTGTCCACACTTTAGTGCATCTATAATAATCTTCGAGTCTCCTTCCAAATGAATTTTGTCCACCTTTAACATCAAACCAACATTTACTGCAAGCAAAGCTGCTTGTGCTTCAGCCACATTGTTAGTTCCTTTCAGAACTCTCTTTGTTGCATAAGCTATAACATCCCCATTGTTGTTCCTAGCTATCACTCCTATGCCTAATAGACCCGGATTCCCCTTGGAAGAGCCATCAAAGTTGATCTTTATCCAACCTGAATTTGGAGGCTTCCATTTGACATCTTTCTGACAGACTTTACCACCGCCAGTCTGATGACCATCAATCTTGTATCTAATAACAATCCCAGGCCAATTCTTTTGAATGGATCTATCTTTTGAAGAAAAAATAGTATTAGCTTTCAGTTTGCTTACTACTGAGCTCACTCAGTAATAGATGTGTTAATTCTGTTGCAAATTCTATCCACACTTTCTGAAGAATCTTGGAAAATTCTCCTATTTCTTTCCTTCCACACCTCCCATATAATAATTGATGGGCAGATAATCCATATTTTGGATAGGGTAGACTTAGTAGGAAAAGTCGTCCATCCGTTAAAAACATCTATCAAAGAGTAGGGAAAAGGGCCACTAATATTCAATTTCAGTCTCACCATCTCCCAGCACCTATGCGCAAATTCGCAGTGGACAAGAAGATGATCAACATCTTCTTGTGCATTCATACACATCGGACAAATAGATGGTCCTATGAATCCATACTTCTTCCTGCGTTCCCCCATTAAAATCCTCCTATGAATGGCTAACCATGAGAAGGTTCCAGCTTTAGGAAGACAATCTTTATCCCAACATAACTTAAAAGGCTAGTCATTGTTATCATTCTCATTAATCAAAAGCTTATATCCCAATCTAGCTGAGTAGTTTCCACTCTTTGCAGCACACCAAATTAAATTATCATTCACTTCCACTAAAGACAAAGCCCTCTCATTAAAAATTCTTTGCATAGTGTTACACATTTCTTCACTTAAACTGGAAGACGACAGCTCCTTCCATCTCCACACTAAACCCAAAGGCTCAGATCTAAGCTCCATATAGTCTCCGACCTTAGTCCCCCAAATATTTGAAAAACTATTAATGATGTCTCTAGAGTTAACCAACTCGGCTAAAGATGGCTTACCATCCCAAGAGTCATCCAAAAAAAATGCATCTCGTCCATCCCCAATCTGCCATGATAAATGACCACAAATAACATGTCTGCATTCTAGAATGAAATTCCAAATGGCTGATCCTTTTGGTGGGTTTTGAACAGTGAGAATACGCTTGTCCTCCATTGAGTCTAAATATTTTACCCTGAGAATTTTAACCCAAAGCTGAGAGGGTTTAGTATATATTTCCCAAACCAACTTCGCCCCCAGGGCCTTATTAACCAATTGCCATCTACGTAAGCCAGCACCGCCATGTTTACGAGAATGGCAAATAGTATCCCAAGCAATAAGTGGAATCTTATCTTCCTCTTGTCCCCCTTTCCAAAAAAACTTCCGCATCCTCTATTCAATATATTTCAAAACCTTCATTGGGATCTTAAGGCAACTCATAGAGAAGATAGGGATAGCGGAAATGACTGATTGTAGCATTAAAATGCGTTGAGCATAAGTAAGCCATTTCCCTTTCCAACTTTCCATCCTCTTCACTCAACTATCAATAAGTTCCTTCCATAAATTAGATCTAGACGCCCCCCTAAACAAAGGAATACACAAATATTTGTTGGGGAGAGAACCAACCTTCATCCCCAAAATCCGAACAATATGTTGTTGAATAGGAAGTGAGGTATTAAAGAAGAAAATTTCAGACTTTTCCCAATTGATGAATTGTCCCGAAACCATGCTATAAACATCTAGAGTTGATTTAATAATTTTGGCCTCCTTGGCTGAAGCTTCACCCATAAAATAGGTATCATCGACAAACTGTAAATGAGTGACAGAATCAACACCCCTAGCAACCTTGATTCCTTTCCATTACCCTTCATTAGCAATTTGTTTAATAGATCTTCCCAAGGCTTCAGCAACAATAATAAAAAGAAAGGGGGAAAGAGGATCACCCTGGCGAATACCAATGGATGTCTCGAAGAAGCCTTGGGGGCTGCCATTGATTAATATTGAGAGACTTGGAGTGGATATGCAACTACAAACCCAATTGCACCACTGATTATCAAACCCAAACCTGCTAAGAACCTTCATCAGAAAGCGCCTATTAAAATTGTCATAAGCCTTTTTGATACCAAGTTTAATCATCATGCCTGCATCTTTCCCTAAATTGATAGAGTGAATGGCTTTATGCACAACTATAATGCCTTCATAAATGGATCTGCCTGGGGAAAAACCACTTTGTTCCTCTGAAATGATAGAGGGTAAAACAAGCTTCAGTCTATTAGCCATTACTTTTGCTATCACCTTATAGACTGTGTTACAGAGGGCAATTGGTCTGAAGTCGTTAAAGGTTTCTTTCTTTCCTTTCTTAGGGATCAATGCTAGAAAGGTGTTATTAAAGTCCTTAAAGATGAAACCACCTTTTCTTGATTCTTCCACCATTGCACACAAATCACTACCAATAATATGCCAAGTTTTCTGAAAGAAAAGGGCTAGAAATCCATCCGGGCCAGGAGCCTTGTCACTCCCCAGGCTGAAAAGGGCTTTTCTAACCTCATGTTCAGTGGTCGGTTTCAACAACATATTATTTTGTTCCTCAAAGATAATTTGAGGAATCACATCTAGCAAACCAGAATCATCCACCTATTGTTCCTCAACCTGAGAGAAAATGTTGGAGAAATGTCTAACAGCTTCATTGTTAATTTGAGCTTGATCAGTTACCAGAATACCCTGACTGTCTCTGATAGAAAAAATCTTATTTAAAGCTCTTCCTCCTTTGATTGAATTATGAAAGAATTTAGTGTTCCTATCCCCCTCTTTTAACCATAATTCCCTAGATTTTTGTCTCCAAAAAATTTCCTCCAACTTTAAAACTTTGCTATAATTTTGCTTAAGCTCCTTTTCTCTGTTGAAGAGATTATGGTCCATACCACCTTTGACAATTACCTCATTTAGAGTTGCTAAATCCGCCTCAATATTGAATTTCTCCGCAAAGATATTCTTAAACACTTCTCTATTCCACACTTTTAAGATTTTCTTTAATAAATTGTAATTTCTTAAAGAAAAGGAAGGCACAATTCCCAGAGCATCTTGGGGCATTAGTCCACCATAACTTGATCAGATCCAAAAGGTCTAGATTACTCAACCACATTTTTTCAAATCTTAATGGAGCTCTTTCGGGGGCAGCATCCTCACAGAGTTGTAAGCAAATGGGAAAATTATCTAAACTTGAAAAGGGAAGTATTTCTACTTGACCAATCCATTTAGTCTCTTCCCACAGTCCACCGAGAACGAATCTATCCAACTTTTCAGCAATGTTGGTGAACCCTTCCTACCTATTAGTCCAAGTGAACACCCCGTTGCTGAAGGCAACATCCTATAAATCATTGCTGGAAACAAAATCTGCAAAATCCTGTTGGCTCTGACTAAGCCACCCTTTACCACCTAATTTTTCACCCGGGGAGAGAAATGGCATTGAAGTCCCCTCCCAAAAGGAAGAGGAAGTCTTTGTAGCTATGAATGGATGCTGAAAGGGACTGCCATAGCTGCTGTTTCAACCTCGAGTTACACGGGCCATACACATTAAAAGCCAAAAAGGTCAAATTTAACTGAAAAGAAACAATTTTTACGAACTGCCAATTGTTGCCTTCATCAATCAAACATATGTGCGAGCTAGCCTCTTTCCACAGAACACAAAGACCTCCAGAAGCACCTTCAGCTTCCTTAAAAATGCAGCCCCATCTACCAAAATATCTAGAAAAGAATACACCCCCATCTCCACTTACCTTTGTTTCTTGAAGAAAAACTCCATCAGGCTGGGTTTGGACAAGACACCACTTTACCAAACGCCTCTTGTTAGGGGCATTGCAGCCCCTGACATTCCATGAAAGGAGCTTCATGGCTTCCGGGAAGAGGTGTATCCTCTTCCCGATCTCAGCAATTTGGACTGGTCTGCTGCATTACCAGCAATAGCAAGTTTCACCCTTTTGGATTTTGGGCCTCTTTTACCTTTTTCCTTAACATTTGGTTTTTGCATCGTTGAGGGAGTTTGTATAATTGTTCTTTTTTCCAGAACATCAATTTGATCCTGCAAGCCCAGAGCATCAATGTCCCTTTCCTCACCTTGAGAATCAAACTCAGAATCTAAGTTCCAATTAATATCTGTGTTATCCTACAAGTCCTCCATAGATTTTTCCAAGTTCCTAATAGGAGAAATTTGGATATCTTTACAAGGATTAGAGGAGTCATTGTCTGGGTCCCTATGAAAAGGATCCAGACTCTCAAAAATTAAGTTGCTATCCTCAATAAGGTCTGGCTTACACCCTCTATTAGCGTTGACTTGTTTAAAGCTTTTGGGGGTAGTTCGGTTGTCCTCCCATGAATCAGGCACCATAAGGATTTGCTCTGCAGACTTCTCACAAAGAGTAACATTGGCACCAACCTGTACCGCACCAATAGTTGGGAAAAAGGGGGTTTCCTTCACTACTTGCGTGGACTGTGGGCTATTTGCCAAAACCATCTGAGACGATAGAACCTGCTCATTTGTGTTGTAAGCATCACTAGTTGAGAAGCCCGATTTATTCTCCAGGGGGAAGGTGTCAAGAGCCTCTATCCTTCTATTAAAAATCATCTCTTCCTCATTTTTAATAGCCCAGGGTGGATACCTAGTTCTGATAGATTCCATTTTAATGATCCAATCTAAGCACTTATTGCTTTCCAACCCTTTACCCTTCATATTCCCATTGGAGACTGTCCTATCTGGGGCATCATCCACTTCAATCTCTAACCTCCAAGAACCATGAGCCGAACCAAGGACTACGGACTCAAGAATCTAATAGCATTTTTACACCAAAACTAACAATTTTGAATAGATCTAGAAATCATTCTCATCAACAACTTCATATTTTAAAAAAGTCCCAAAACAATCTCCAATAATTTTCAAGGTATCCCCATTTGTATATTCCCAAGGAAGATTTTTTAACTTCAACCAGACAGCTGTGTTTTCTACTTCTTCTGTGTCCGGATTGAAGTTTGGTTCCCAGTTTTTAATATATATTCCTCTCCCATCTAGCATATAAGGTCCACCATTCAAGATCGAATACTTTTCCATCTTAGAGGGGCAAATTACTAAGAGGAACTCATTTGAGAGGGTCTTAATTTCATAATTTCCCCCCTAGTTTTCAATAATCCACTTTTGAATTTTAGCAATAGATGGCCAAGGCCCTAACCATTTCATAAAAAAACCCTTGTCTTGTAATCTATTAACCAAATCTATCCATTGAGGATTATCAATAAATAAGGAAGAAGCTCGGAAAACAATAGTGTTATTAGCCTCTTTACCTGCAGCTTGGTTAGAAGAGCTCGCCTTAACGGTTGGTGTAGCCAAAGTCGGAGCTTTTGGACACCACAATTTATGCTCGATCTCTTTGAATCTAACATTTATGGGTTGATAAAGGGGATATTTCCTTTGCCTTGAATAGGGATCATGATTCTCCCTATTCCCACCATTCCTCCAATAACTTCGTGAGAGGTCTTATCGGGGAGGAATCCATCTTGCTCGACTACCGCCTCTTTGCCTACCTCCATGCCAAGATCTCTGAGTAAATCCAACACTAGGTCTTCTCCCTGGAGAATCTTCTCCTTGAAAACCCCCCTGCCAGTTTCTGTTGAGCGCAGCCATATTCGGCCTGCTATGAGAAGATCTCCACTGAAACCTTCCTTGATGGGACCTTTGTCTGTGAAAACCTCTCCCAAAACCCTTGCTTCCATATCTGCGACCTCCACGGTCATAGCTGTTGCCCCCCCAACCAGAGCCACCTTCCACCATCATATTTATTATTATTTATCAATTTAATCTATTATTATTTATTTGAGAATTATAATATTATTTATTTATTATATTATATTTATTTATTAATAATATTATATATAATATTATTAATAACATATTCTTCTGTTTTTATAATAATAATAATTTAATTAAATATATATTATAATTTACTATTATGATTTAATTATAATTATTTAATCTTATACTCAATTCTTATTATCATCAAATTCTGCTCTGGAAAGGGGATTTTACAGAAGTGCAAGTCAATGAATGACTGTTATAAGTATATAGTTGATGAAGGAAGCACAAACAACTTGTTGATAGAAATGGTTTAGAAATTGGGGAGAAAGTTGTCACACACCCCAGACCATATAGTCTGTTGGTTGCCTAAAAGACAACAAATCACTATAACAAAATAGTGCAAGGTTGCAGTCCCCATTGGAAATATGTTACTGAGGTATCGTGCAATGTAATCCTGTAGGCCATGGCAATATGACAAAAATACAGGACATAATGGGTAGAAGAACACTTTCACCATTACAAATGATGGCAAACGGTTTGAGGTATTTCTTTGGAAGGCAGAAGATAATCTCGCAACAAGTTAGGCAATGTTGGTATACACGAAGTTAGTCATGAAGAGAAGGGTCACAGAGTCCTATGTAGTTGTACTCAAACCCAAACTAGGAGAAGTTGTTGAGCAACTCAAAAGAACCAAGAATTGTAGCATTATTCAAGGAGCATGGAAAGGTCATTGGTAGTGGATTTTAGCCAATGCAAAGGATCTTACATTGTAGTGATTTGATGCCATAATCTGATTCGCAAATAAGGCACTATATAGAATGCGCCCAAACATGAGTGAAGGAGGTTTGATCAAACAAAGTATGAGCCCTTGCAAAATAGTTGCACTAAAGAAAGATGGTGAATGGAAAATGTACACTAACTCTAGTGCAACAGATAAAATTACCATCAAGTACCCCCTTTTGATACTATGGATGGATGATCTCATATACAATTCAAATGGAGCCACATACTTTTCAAAGGCTGATTTCATAAATTGTGCGCGTGTAATTGCCAAGATCTCCTTTTCTCCCCCTCTCTCCACGTCAAGAAGGTTGCAACCGGGCTTCGGGCAGTTGGCTTCTTCAGGGTCCCCCGGTCCGCACCACCAACACAATTTTTGTGGAGCGGGAGCCTCCTTCTGGCAATCCTAGGCAAAGTGTCCCCATTGGCTGCATTGTATCATTGGTCTCCCCTTCGCATCATACTGGATCCGAGGGCGGTTATTATTGTTATCATCATTCCCTCTGCCTCCCCGTCGGTTATTTCTGTAGCCGCCGAATGATGCAATATTTTGTTGGCCGTCGATTCCAAATGTGGAGGGTTGCTCTTGCGTAAACAACACTTGTTGATTCCTGACCCTCAAATTGTAGGGACATTCTTTGGCGGAATATACCCCAATTTGGCAGATGTCGCAAAAGGATTTCTTCGGACAAGAACCTTTGGTGTGTCCCGCTTCTTTGCAGTCCATACACCACACAGTATCTTCCTCAGTTTTCCTTGAGCCTCCCTTGGATGTTTTAAATTCTTTCAGCACCCTCTCAAGGTCTTTCTATAAAGCATGCACTTTCTTACTTGATTCTCCCTCGCTACTTTCCGCCTCGGATTCATCATCAAAGGACTTAGTTTTCTTGGAGATCTTGCATTCACTCTCCAAATCCATCGCACAGTTATATGCATTGTTGTACGATGTCGATGGTACGATTTTCATTTTCTTGCGGAGGGAAGTTTTTAGTCCTTCCACAAACCATCATTTCTTGAGTTTGTCCACCGAGGCAGATTCCATTTTCCCAATGAGTTCCTTTGGTTGTCGCCTATAGGCTCAAACCGACTCATTCTTCATTTGTTTTGTATTGTAATTTTTGGCAAGGATCTCATTGTCATCTCTCAACAACTAAAATTCTGTCTGGAAAGCCTTCTTCACTGAGGCCCATGTTGTCGATGGCCCCTTCCCTCAATGTGGCAGGGAACTGTCTAACCCACTCGTCCTGATTTATGACTCCGTTCGCGGTCCATATGGTTTTACAAGTTCAGCAATGGCTAACAGGATCCTCCTTCGCCCGGCCCATGAACTTGGGTAATTTTTACTTATTCGAGGCCATGGCTACCGGTTGTTGTACCGGTTGTGCCCCTTGGGGTTGGAGAGGTGGGGTTTGTGTCTACCCACACAGGTTAAATTGCAATACAGCGGGTACCACGTTCCAACTATCAGATTGTCTTCCTGCCTTCGGCATACGAGGATCAAACAATATGTCTTGGCTATCCGACGCTCGTGCCCCTTCGGCACCTCCAGCTGCGCTGGATCCTTCATCACTCCTGCTTCTTGCTCCCTCTACCCGTGGCGAGATGGACAAGTTTCGGAATTGTTCCCGTGTTCCCTCAACCAAATTCAGCCTTTGTCGTGTTTCCTCCAACAATACTTCGCTACTTCTTACTCGTCGTTGTTCTATTGAACGGTAATTGTCTCCTTCGGTTGTTACACCTCCCGTGACACCCTCATAGTTACCTTCGATACCATCTCCATGGTCCCCTTCGGTTAACCCGTCGGCTGGTTGTCACTCAGCGAGTTGTCTGAACCGTCGTCAACGTTCGACTTGTTGGGCAAAGATTAGTGCTTAATGCGTAGCCTCCAAGACATTCAGTTGCTCCTTTTTATTCCTATCCTTATTTCAAAGATTGGGCATCAATTCTATTCAATCATCTACCCAACCCATCTACCCTTCGGTAATAACTAATTCCTGTCGGGACAACATACCTAATACATGACATAACATAAAGTAGTCTTTCCGGCTAACACTGGTTCTGAAATAGAATGATTTCAATAAATATAACCAATAACGGAAAATGCAGCTATTAATTCACATTAAAATTCACTATACATACTGCCATATTTTCTATCATAGTGCCTGTTAAATTAAAAAACAAAGAACACATAAAATGATGATCATTTAATTTACAGTCATCTTAGATTCTGAACCTAGATATGTAAAATATGTGCAGGTACATGAACAAGACACTATAGAACAATATGAATCAATATACTACAAACCACCACTACCATACCAAATTAAAAGGAATTGTATTTTTATTCAGTATACAACTCTTAACCAGGGATTTGGTGCAACAGCTACATGTCATCATCAAGTCATGATAACAATGACGACATGAACAATACTTGGATAAAAAAGTAGGCTGTGCAATAGTCATTCACATTGGATAAAAATAGTCATTCACATTGGATAAAAAAGTAGGCTGTGCAATTGCTAACTATGTTAGCAAGCCATTTCAACATCCATGATATGAATCAGCTGATAGACGTATCACTACAGACAAGCTTTTCACACAATCTGATGCAATTACTAAGTAATAACTATTCAAAGTTGAGTGCAAACGTGAAAAAGCTTACCCCACAAAGAGGCACTGATGCAGTTCCAGCATGTGGTCCACCCAATGAGATCATATTTTTAACCTGTCAAAACATCAATATTGCTTATATGAATTAATAAAGGAAGAAGCAAAACTTGAATTAAATAACAGCAGATAGAAACCTCAATTTGCTATATTTATAATATAAGGCATTTTTCCTGCTTGACACTAGCAAAATGATGTTAATAACCAGTCTTATTCTTTTCATTTGAACATGTGATTGGGAAGGTGACAAGCTCTATATTTCAAATTTCAAGAACAGTATTTAATTCATAGTTACCAGGAGACACAAACCCTGACCCTTGGTACCTATCACCCATATTTGAAATGTGTCAAGTCTTGGAGACCCATATGGAAATGTCAGATTCAAATGAAGTTTCCTTACACCTTAAACCAGAACTGTATGTGAGGAAATTATCTCTTCAAATTTGTGGAAGAAGCTCTCTGATCAAACCTACTCCTAAAATCTAAAACAGTAAGTAATCTTGCTACCTATGTAGATTATACAACTTAGGATGGGAGTTTTTTGCATTAAAAAAATACTGAAAAGTAAACTAGACCTATTTTTTTGATCTCCTGGATCAGAGCATAAGGCTTGAAAATTATTTATCACACCACGTGGATTTCCTATTGTGCAAGTTAATTATGTTTTTAAACATAATTAACATATAAGTCATTACAATATTACAAACATTAATACTTTGTCTAAACTTGTTATGTTCCAAAACAGAATTGTGCCAAATACTGATCAAATTTCTGATCACTCATATAATTAATTTGATTCTGATAGTTGAGTTCTGAAAATAGAAACCCTAAGAAGCAGATAATAGCATTAGACCCTTCAAATGAAATGGTAAATTTGCAGACCTGTAAAATATGAACGCCTACAGTATTCTTATGTCAATCACTACAATTTAGAGACAATTGTTTTATATAAATTATGATGTACTAATTCTGTGGAAAGTTTATCAGCTGAAAGTATAACAACTATTTGATTGTTTCATGATAAACATACAACCCCACATATACTAATATAGTGCTGATATGCAGAAATTGAAAATCCACTCAATAATGCAAATATGAGATACAGCTGGCCATGTAACTAGAACTGTGCCCAAAATGAGGATGAAATCACTGTTGCACAGCCTGCAGATTGCTGCAGCAGGGATATTCATATATCTGCCTCTAAACTCCTGATGAGCTACTGAACGGTGTCAAATCCTCCAAGATCCAATGTAGCACCACCCAAATATACAGCTACAGCAGAAATGAATATCTATGATGATGATCACCAGAAAACTGATGGGCAATCTGAAAGCCTATGAAGGTCACAGCCTCTTAAAGTATCCAAAAATCTTGTGCAATCCCCTCCACAGCTGTCACCCAGATCTCTATGATGCTGAATAATGGCTGCAACCAGTTGAGAATGGAATGGTCTGCCAAACAGTGATAGCACACATGTTGAAACCCCTCAAATAATCGTGTTCCAATCAACCAATTACTCCTTGTATTTGCTTGCAAATAATAGTGTAGAATCACTAAGAAGAGGCACGGATCTTTGTCCTAACACCTCAATGTGTGGTGCAGCCAAGGATTTCCATCCTTAGTGCAAAATCAAAATCAAACTCAAAATGATAAATTGCTCACAGGAAATAGGATGATCAAATGAAAATAGCTACCCCCTTGATATACCATTTCAAATTGAGCGCTTGGGTACTATTGAACACACCCCAAGACACGCACACACAAAGGTGGCGGGAGGGGGTTGTGAATCAGTCTTGATCATACATTTCAAAAAATTTCAATCACACTTAAAACCTTTCAATCACAGTTCCACATCAATTAACCTAACCAAATTAGCAACAAACATCATACACATGAGAACACCAGATTTATGTGGAAAACCAAAGAAGGGAAAAAACTATGGAAAATAGTTTACAATATTTGTTTTAGGCACACTGCACTGGATTTGCAGGCTAAGGCGCACTACCTTAGGGTGATATACAAAGGACCTCCAACAATTCTCCAAGCAAAAAGTCATTCTTGAATCACTGTCTCAAGTGACCAACTTCATGATGATAGCCATATCCACAACCGTTGTCTCAATATTGATACACTAATTGATATGATTGTGAAGTTGCACCATCCAAACTCATCTCAGCACTTATATTCAACACATATTCGCACAACTTCATCCACACATTCAACATGCTGAAATGATCTTCAATACATATCAACTTCTTTATAAAAACCCTCAATTAGATCGGCCAAAATAAAGGACAAACATAAGTCTTATCAAGTCGTCCACCAAACACAATTTTGGTGATTGCGGTCCACTTCAAGAGATAAAGGGGACCTAAAAACATCATAACACATTTTTCTAAGCAGCTCCAAATGATTCACAAACAAGAACACATCCTCCAAGTCGGCAACAAAATTAGCGTATAGATAAACTATGTAGTGCACAACCAATCAGCCCAAAAACGTAATTCAATGCAGATTTTCATATGCCATGGTAAGACCCAAAACAACATCTTCACTCAACTTCCAACACAAATCCACACCAAAATAATATGGCCCAAACAAGAAAATCAACACGATCGGCTAGAGAGCAACAACAAACCACACTACAAAGAAACAAGACATTATAACTATTCTTGTTGGGCAAACAACTGAAAATTGATCTAAGACAGTGTTAGCAGATTTGCCTTTCTAAAATAACTCCTAAAAATGACTTCCTTATGCCCAAGATTAAGGAAAAACTAGCAACCAACAGTTGGAGAGATCTTAATTGATTGGATGATCTTCCTTTGAATTTTTGGAGGTATAGCTCCCTCTTATGATGTAATTGGTTTTTCTGGGGTTTGCTTTTAACCAGAAAGCAGGAAAGGGAAACTAGCACTTGCGCATAGCTATGATACAGATGCGATTTACAGATTTATGAACTAAGGGGTACATTGACAAATGACACTAAGTTCACTTTCTAAGTACCCACAACAAAATAATCAAGAAGATAACAGCAGCTTCTTTCAGATAGTATGAATATTCAAAACTCAAAGTTCATGAAATAATCATACTCACAACCAAATGTAACAGACAGATTCATCCAGCGACTAATTGCTATTGACATAGGAAAATAAAAATCATAAAGATATACAAATGAAATTAAAGTTTCAAAAGATGCTCCTTTATTTCTTGGAGAAAAATCAGAGAGTTCAAAAACTCTTTATTTTTGTACAAAGATCATGTTTCCCTCCAAAAAATCTCTAAATTTCTTGGGTTTTTTCATTTGACAAGTTTTGCTGAAGCACAAGTCACGAATCAAGTTAGCCTTGCTGGGTCCGAATTTGGGAACTTTGGCCAAAACAGAGGACAAACATAAGTCATATCAAAATAGCCACCAAACACAATTAGAGTGATTGCGGTCCACTTCAAAAGATAAAAGGAACCTAAAACATCATAACATATCTTTCTAAGTAACTCCAAATGATTTGCGCGCAAGAACACATCCTCCAAAGTCGGCAACAAATTTTACGTGTAGATAAACTAAGTAGCACATAACTAGTTAGCCCAAAAACATGATTCAATGTGAATCTTCACAAACCATGGTAAGACCCAAAACAATTTTTTAACTAAACTTCCAACACAAGTCCAAACCAAAAGAATATGGCACAAATAGGAAAATTGTAATGTCCCATTTTAGCAGGTTCCTGTAACTGGGCATGGTCAGTTCATCATTGCGACCCTCGTGAGCTGACAGTTGGATTTGAGGATCTCTATGATAGTCTTGCTATTTATAGTAAGTCTATTTTAGGCAGTTGCTATTTTTGGCTATGCAGTGGAGGCACAGGGAGTTGAGCAACAGGAGCATCTATTAGAGTCTATTTGATGGAGCTTCATATTTTAAGTTGTTTATTAAGTCTATCTTAATAAATAATTTTATCTTTATGTTATAATTTAATGGTGTGTGTGAGAAGTGTATTGGAGAAGCTACATTTTGGGAGAAATCGATTTCATTCATGACTTGGCTTTTAATTTTTATGGAGAATATTGTTGAGGAGTTCTTCCAACTAGGGTTTAAGGACTGATTCCTCCCCATTGTTGCACTTTGAATCACTGGAATTAAGTGGTGAATTGTGCTCTTAAGTTCTGAGAGGTAATTCTGATCTCACTGGTTGCAAATTTGGTGCTGTTGTAAACCGAATTTGTACATATTTATGCATTTTCTGTCTGGTACATATCCCAAATGCTGCTGCGATTTTCCTTTAGGCTCACGTGGGAAGTTTAGGAGGCTGCAATAAATATTTTGGAGGCTGTGAACATTGCAAAGGAGGCCACGATAATTCCTTGGGTGGCTACATGGTGTTTCAATAAGCCATGTTTTATATATGTGGGCTGCGTCAAACATAAAGAAGGCTGCGACAAACATAGAGAAGGCTGTGTCAAACATTGAGGAGCTGCATCAACTCCTTAAGCATCAACAATAATCCCAAGAAGGTCACGTCTTCCTTCTAGGAAGGCTATGGACTTGATACCTTGCAGGCCGCCATTGATATATTAACAAAGGTACATCTTGTCTTGGAGAATGTTAATTAATAACAGCAATATAATAGCAAGTTCACAGATTTGATTTTTTTGATATTTGGAATTATGAAACTAGAATCGTATTCTTAAAAGTTAGAATTCAATTGCTTATTTATATATGACAGAAAAACTCAAAAACAAATTGCAAAACTTCAAACAAACAAAAAAAAATATAAATCCTTTGGCATGGAGCCAGCAGGGCTCTTTACAAAAATCAACATGGTCGACAAAAGAGTTACAACAAACCATACTACAAAGATATTGAACAGCATAACTATTCTTGCAAAGCAAAACACCAACTAAAAACTGAACTGAGACACTACACAAGCATTCCGAGAATGTCCATGAAAATGCAGTGCCAAAAACATCAATGCGGAGCATTCTCCAAACCAATCCTCGCAGACAGCCAGACTTTCAGCAATCTTTAATTACCAACCACATCATATGCAATGTTGAGGACCTAGAACAATAAGAGTACAACATTCATTGAAAATAAACATTGTATCCAAGACTGCAAGCTCACATCGCCAAATGTGGAGGAATGTGGAGGATTCTAACAAAGAAACTTCAAATACTCTTTCTTGCATATTTCATCTTCTAATACTATAGCATTTCGAAAACATCAAATGCTCACTCAAGAGCAACAATATAGTATGTAGGATATCAAAACACATATTTCTAGCAATCTCCTCACATCAGATTGACATCAATGACAACACCAACACATATTTCCAATAGGTCCTTCATTTTTCCTCAAAGTATTTGAATTTGTTTTTAAATTATCTTAATTTATTTTATTTAAATCAAAAATACTTTAATTTAATACTACTATTTTGCAAACACCTTGTATTTAAATAATAATATTATTAAATTACCCCTAAGATTAGAAATTTCTAGGCCCAACTTAAATAACATTAATAATTGTTTTAATCTGAAAAAGTGGACATACAAAACTCTACATGTTATGTCCTATATAAACAAGAAATTAAAAAAGCATCAACCATTGTCTTGTTGATTTGAATCTTTATCTTAAGGCAATTAGCAAATTCATCAATCGAAATGTAAAGCCCCCTTTCTTAGGAAATAGGGACAATTACGTTGCAAACTCAATTGCAAGAGACTTATTTCCTTAAAGTCTTACTGAATACTGTGAATGATGATCAATGATACCTCTTATGAGTGCTTATGTATAAAATTAATAGCTATATGACTGCTATCTCTAATACTTTGAAATATGCAAGATGATTAAGTCTATATATATATTGATAATACTCAAAATTATTGTTATGATATGTACAATCTGCCAATGATACTATATGAATTGGATGTTGAATCACTAGTGTAAGCAAAGATTAGATATTCTAATCTGCAGATATATATGTATAGTTTGTCTCTCCCTGATATATCAATATAAACTATGCAAGAACTTCCTTTCAGTGATGCTATGATTGATACATCTATATAACTATGCAATGATGAATAGGCTGTTATGCTGCTAAATCTGATATATATGATATGTTGTTTATACTTATATAATTACAAATAGGCTGCTATATCTGATATATTGATCTGTATATGCAACAGTGAATTGGTGGTATCGCTTATAGCAATAAGGTTGTTGTTTCAGATATGTAGATGTATTCTTGCAACAATGATAATGTTGTTGTTTCTGATCTGAACTATTGACTCCTGCAACTATGGTGCCTTCTATAATGTTCCCTTTCTAGCACAAGTTGTATGAGTTTGTCGTTAGCCTATTTCCCCATAGTCCTGTAGGCTAACCAGGACATAAAAGAGACTTAAGAGGCTATTTGGCCTAGACAGTTTCAGTTGCAGGCCATTCTAAAGGGTTTTGAGGCAATTTTGGGCACACTAACTATTTATAGTAAGTCATTATAGGCATGTTGGACTTCCAGTTGCAGTGGCATGTCGATGGTAAATTGGTAATATCAACAAGATCATTTATTCATCATTAATTTAATTTATTATGCGTTAATAAAGTTATTTTATAAAGTTAAATTTAATTATTTAACTTTATTAATGCATAGTCTATAGTTTGTGGGAAATATTTAATTAAATGTTCTCCTTTATTCTATAATACATTGGAAGCATAAATAAAAGTTATAGGGGACTTAAGTGAAGGAATGTCATGTTATATGGCATGGAAATATTAAACAAAAAACAATCCCAATAAAATAAGGGCTGAAAAAACAGCCACGAGAAAATAGAGCCAAAAAAGCAGAAATTCCGAAATTATAGGAAAGGGGAAAAAAGTGATTTTGTTTATCCACATTGTCAAGCTGAGTGGTTGAACTCTTAAAAAGTGTTATAAAAGAGATTGAAGAGCTCTCTTTCAGCACGTTTGGATAATTTATTAAATTGGTGAAATTGTGGAGAAGTTCTCTATGAAGGTTTGTGAGGACGTAAACCCTCATGAATAGCATTATTCTTATCGAAAGACACAGTCAGGAGGATTTGAATCAAGTTTCAAGGTAAAAATCAGAAGTTTGCATTTACAGACATTTTTACATTGCATTACCAAGCAAGGGTTTGATTTCGTATTGAGCTGGAAATACATAGTTGCATAGAGCTATTGTAGACAGGAAAATATCTTGCTGCTCATTGCCAACTCTGAGGCAGCACTTTGGAGGTGTCGTTCAGCTGCATAGAAGCTGCCAGGAGTGTCATACAGAACAGAGCCATAGCTGGAGGGTTTATACAGGCTGTACAACATACTTGGAAGTGAGACATTGTTGGAAGAAATGTTTTGTCAACAACAGATCCTTCAGACTTCTGGCTGCAAGATGGAAGTTATTCAGTCATTTCTGGACCATTACAACAAGGCAAACTTGAAGGGAGATTATGTGCTCACGTCTAGGGATTAAGGAGGTTATATCACATAGTATATGAATGCTGAAGCCAGGTCTGCTATGACATTCTATTCTGATTTGTAATTGAAATAGTTCTCAAATAAATCTGTTGCATTCTTGAAGTCTGAAATAAGTGTAACTGTGTTTACACTATTATCATCACTGAATGCAAGTACTTGTCATTTATTGTTTGTAAATCAAAAGGAAAACTAAAGTCATTAATCAATATCAACAATCAAACTATTATATCTGCACTTGTGAACCACATAAATTTATTGGGCCACCTTGCAAGCAAACTGTTTGACAAAATTACAGCCATTGGAAAAAACAAAAAAATCAGTACAGGAAAAGGGGCAGCCCATTACACCTTCTCTGATTTATAATTAAATGCTTGCAACTGGTTTATGCCAGCTAGGCAAGTGCTCAATCGAGCAGATCCAAAAAGGATAAATAAGAAATAAGTTTTTATCTAATGTTTTTCTTAACTGTGATTGACCCAGTTCTTATATCTCCAAAACCCAAAAGGATGGCATCCTTTGGCAACGATAAGACACCTCTCTTTATAATCGAACTCCTTCCTAACTATTAGTTTACAAAGAATACCGATTATGTTTCATATTATGATTGCTGCATAAATGATATTAAGTATCACTGTCTTGCTACCACCGAACATCACATCCCATATGATGTTATCTATTTTTATTGATACACACTAATCTCAATTGCTACCACGATCACCACATCCCATATGCTATTTATCAATATTAATGATGTTGGTTATATGACTTGATCACTTCTCCTTTTATGCCCATTGGTTATCTTCAAAACCGAATGATGCGTTTAATCACTGCTCACACCTTCATATAGTTCCCGCTAAGTGAGATACCCGACATCAGTCTTCTCCGTAACATACTTTATCAACACATTCATACATCAATAAGTTATTGATATCCTTAATCGCTTATGGTGGACAAAGCAATTCATCGACATTATTATACTTCTTTGATGTCATAGCTAATCTCGATCGATTCTTGGATTATCCTCTGCAATACGCATTTATCTGTCTTACTGATATTATAATGTAATCCTTCTATCACCTTGGCTGGATGATGATTGATATGGAATGCCTTTATGTGGTTCTCTAATTCTTATCTGCCTTTTAACTGTTGCCTTATTAATGGTACCTTTCATCCATTTCTTGCACTGACTCGCATCACATTTGCATCTCTGTATATGATTGATGTCAACAACTTTACCCTTCAGGGGTATAAACCGAATCATTTCATAAGATCATAGTTGCTGACTTCGTGTGAACTGATAATGATCGCATGAAGGTATCTCATTTGTCCTAGTTGATAACCATCGTTGTATATGGTCAAGGCATAGTATATTGGCTATGTAATCTTCAACATCTTTGATGGCTTAGGTCTCACATTCTTGTAACCCTACATGTCATCGACATCCTTGTAATTCTTGATAGCTTCAGTACTATGGTTCTCCATAGAAATCAATATCAATTCTGAATCCATTAATCGTAGTAACTAATGGAATTAATATCTGATATAGATTATGCCATCATGGACTTCATCATAAATAGAATTTGTCGGTCATGAGATAGTCGATTGTTGCATTTGGTCCTCCGTATGGTGATCCTCTCTTAATTGCTCCCTATATTTGAGATGAGAACTATTGCCATCATTCATTTCGGACTCTAGCTGTTCCTTATTTCTCCTAATGGGATTAGGAAACCGTCTTATTTATAAGACTTCATGGTTTCCTAATATCTTATTTTCTTATTAATTGATGATTACCAGCTACTTCTAACTATTTCTACCAACTCCTATTTGCTATTATTAGTGTCCAAGGACTACCACTCCTTGTCTACAAAGTATCTAGATGCTTTATTATGAGTGGTTCAAGAATAGGGGCATTACGAGAAAGAGCCTCATTGCTACTCTAGCACACCTCTACATAAATGGAAGTACTGGTAATCCTCGTCCATCCAGATTTGACTTGCACCTGATCTACCTTGAAAGAAAATGAATTTTTTTGTTGCTTTGTTGTTCTTAGATGCAACTTTGAATGTAATTTCCAACAAGTCTCATATTTATGACCAACAGCATCACAATGTCCACCAAGTTTCTTAAAATCTTTTTTTGCATAGCATCATTATGCTTACTTTTCGTTTGTTTTTGTTTTGGAACTACCTTGTTTTTGTGCATTTTGAAGAGGATGATAGTCCGCCTAAATACAAGGGGCACATGAGCATGCCTCATCTATATCTTTATGCTTGGCCAGCAACATGGGCCTCCTTAGATGGCTGTGCATCCCTCAAATATACTTCAAAAGGGTGTCATAATCTTGAAAATCTATTCCAGCAACATGGGTCACCCTAGATGGCTATGGAGTTCTCAAGTATATTTCAAGGTGTCATAATCTTGAAAACTTATGTTCATTTGGAGATCCTTCTTGCAAAACTCACTTGTGCATTTCTAGCTTACTTTGGTCTTCTTTTTGGACTAAAATATTATCAGTTAATAGACCTTTTCTCTTCATAGTTCATCAGATACAACTGCTTAATTTCCTTTACATGATTGTGTAAATTTTCCTAACATATATTTCAAACCAAGTGAGTGCATGACTTGCAAGTCCCAGTCTTCTAAAGGAAATTGTTGTTTATCGGTAATGTTTTGTAAGTTGAATATACCTCAAACTGAGCAAAAAAATGATTAAATGTTTTAGCATTTACATCACCTTCATATGGCAGGATTTTGATCTTTGCTTCTACTCTGAATAGAAATGGAGGTCTATGTGTTAGGTTGGTTGTGATTACTCCTTTCAAGCTAAGATACCGATGCGCCTGAGATTCTGCCGGATGCAGATGCGGATGCATTCGGGCGCTGATGCGGATCCAGATGCCCTATGGATGCCATCCGGAAGCATATTCTGAGCGCCCACAGCGCATCACAACGCATTCGAACACCCAGGATGCGCTTTCGGATGGCATCCACAGGGCATCCAAACGCATCCAGACGCGTCAAAGCCAAAACGCGGGCCCAAACTTCCGTTTTTGCAAAAAAGTAACTCAAAAATATATTAAAACATGTGTTTAAATGAATAGTTTATTTATTCTTTGACTTCTAAACCCTAAAACAGCCCGAGAAGAGGGCATTCAAACATTTTTCTTCTCATTTCTTATGCAGCTTGCCTCTTTTTTCATTTTCTCTCCATTTTCAATTTTGAAGCTAAGATGATTGTTTTCGAAGAGGATCGTTCGTGGGCTAAGAGATAGCTTCCACAAAGGAGTTTTCAGCATCAAAGGTAAGCATTTGATCCCATTGTTGAGTTCTTTAATGGATTTTTTTGAGGTTTTGATGGATTTTTTCAAGTTTGGGTAGAAATATTTCAAGTTTTTTTTTGTTTTTTTGTTTTTTTAAGAAAGAATGAAACAAGTTTAGCTATTTGTTTTAGACTATTTTGTATCATTGTTTTGCACTTGTAAGCTTAATGTTCGTAGTTTTTTTCTAAATTATATTTATTTATTTTCTTATTATAGCAAAGAAATCAATTGTATTGTGCAAGAATGGCCACCACCGGTAGTCAAAGTTCAGTGGGAGGGCAAAGTAATGATAATTTTAATATTGATGTAGGATCTCCTTTATGGAGACATACCACAAGAGTATCACAAGTTTCAGGAGGTGGCTCGTATCTTTGGAAGTGCAATTATAGTCAAAGTAACAAAGGAAAACCATTCAATAGCTCATATTCCTGAGTCAAACTTCATTTTATGGGCCCTTCTAGAAAAGGTATTGCAATGTGCAAAGGCACAGGTGGGAAGGGGCTGTCTAATGCACAAATAGCTTCATTTGTAAAAGAACAAGAAGAGGTTGATTGTTTGGTTAAAGATCAAAAAAAAAGTTTTTATCAACCTCCATCCAAAAGAACAAAATGCAATTACCCAATGAACCAGTTGTCTCCTCCAAACATCCATTCTTGGAAGTACCTGTACCGGGAGAGGAAGAGGAAGAAGTAGAAATTACAGCCCGCAAAAGAGGCCCATTGGATAGTGCATTTAACATGGAGGCAAGAGAGCTTGTTGATGAAGCCATTGCACGCTGTCTCTATGCTAATGGTCTTCCTTTCAACTTGGTAAGATCACCATATTGGAAGGAAATGGTGGAAGCCATCAATAAAGCCCCAGCTGATTACATAAGTTTCGGGTATGAAAAGGTGCGTACCACTTTGTTGCAAAAAGAGAGGACTGCTATAGAGAGGGCTCTTCAACCAATTAAACATTCTTGGAAAACTTCAGGTATAACTATTGTGTCTGATGGATGGAAAGATACAAGAAATCGACCATGGATTAATGTGATTGCAATGTCCCCCAAAGGGTCAATGTTTTTGAGGGTTGTTGATTGTGAAGGGCAGGTGAAGGATTCACAGTTCATTTGTAGAATTCTCATTGAGGCCATAGAGATGGTGGGGAGTGAGAATGTGGTACAGGTGGTTACAGACAATGCGAAAAATTGTAGGGGTGCAGGTGCTTTGATTGAGGGTCGGTATGACCATATTTTTTGGACACCATGCACAGTACACTCCCTAAACTTGGTCATGCAACAAATTGGCACTCAAATTGATTGGATGAAGCAAATTTACCAAGATGGGGAGGAGATACAAATGTTTGTGACGAACCACCACATGTCACAATCCATATTTAGATCATTCTCCAAATTGGAGCTGCTGAAGGTAAACTCAAATTGTAATTACTAAATTAGTAAATTTCATTTATTTATGTTCATGTTCAATTATCAAATTGTATATAACTTTGCTTAATATTTATTGACATATTGTTAACTTGCTTTATGCTTAGGTTGCTGAGACCCGTTTTGCGTCTCATTCTATTGTTATGAGACAACTTGTGAAGGTGCAAACAGCATTAAGCCAAATGGTTATTTCTAACCAGTGGGGTATATGGAAGGCTTCAAATTCAGAAAGAGCCCAAAAGGTCAAGGCTTTGGTCTTGGATGACAGTTGGTGGGCTTGTCTGCAATTTGTATTGGATTTCACGGACCCTATCATGACCATGCTCCGCTTTGCCGATACAGATACACCTTGCTTGGGGGATGTGTATGATGGCATGGACACCATGGTTGAGAAGGTAAAAGTTGCCATACAAAAACATGAGAATGACCCCACAGAATGTGAAGCCTTATGCAATAAGGTGGAGGCAATCATTCATCATCGTTGGGAGAAGATGACTACCCCATTGCACCTCCTCGCATATGCATTATCTCCAAGGTACTATAGTTAGCAAGTACGTGGTATGCCAGGAAGAGTTGCACCATATGCGGATGAAGAAGTTGCTAATGGGTGCTACAAAGCTTTTACAAGGCTCTTCCCAGATGATCAAATGCACGACACAGTGAGGGAAGAATTTGGCTTATTTGCTTCGGGTTCAAAAATGTCTCCATTTGCAATAAAGGACCAATATAAAATGGGAGCTATCACTTGGTGGTACATGTATGGTCAACCATACAAGTATCTACAACGTCTTGCAATCAAGATCCTGTCACAAGTAAGTTTTTTTTTTATTTTTGTTTACCACATGTATTCTACAATTTAGTGTTTAACATTCTTTAAATTGTTTTTCATTTGTATGTTTAATTGTGTGAACACTATCCAGGTTGCAAGTTCTTCGTCTACTGAAAGGAATTGGAGTACATACTCCTATATCCATTCAGTGAAGCGCAACCGGTTGGGCTCAAAGAAAGCTGAGGACTTGGTTTACATTCATACCAACTTGCGTCTTTTGTCACACAACCAAAATGAATACAAGGAAAGGTCAACCAAGCTTTGGGATGTAGTCCCTGAGTATGCAAACTTGGATGCAACACTTCATGATCTTACTGTAGTCACAGATGATGGTGATGATACCATGACACATGGTGCATCTAGCACAAGTGGAACCGTTCTTGGTTCAAATGATCTTGAACTTGCAGCAATTGGAGATAATGAGAATGCGGATTTTCTTGAGAATCCTTATGATTCTCAATCTGATTAGTGAATCTTGAGTCTTGACTCTTGAATCCTTGATTGATAAACAATGAAACATTGAATGATGAACTAAGTTTTGAGTTTGTAATTAGTTATTGAACTTCTTTCTATTTGAATATTTTTGTCTATGAAGTTTTAAGTTGAAGTTGAGCTATCGAATATGAAATATCTTGAATCTTGTCACTTGATCAATGGTGAAGTATCATTATTTTGATAATCTGATTCATACTATCAAATGATTTATTTAATATTTTTGTATATTTCAGATTTCTTACACTTCATATATATAATATAATATATATATATATATATACACACGCATCTGAACGCATCCACATCCCCTAAAAAAAAAAATTCACGCATCCGCATCCACACCCGAATCGGCAACTTAGACTAAAGACAAAAATAGAAACATATATATATATATATATATATATATATATATATATATATATATATATATATATATATATATTATATTATATATATATATATACACACGCATCTGAACGCATCCACATCCCCTAAAAAAAAAAATTCACGCATCCGCATCCACACCCGAATCGGCAACTTAGACTAAAGACAAAAATAGAAACTACCTAAAAAGCTAAAAACTAACTAAGATGACTATTAAAGAAACATTATAATACTCTAATAGGACATTCATGAATGCAAAAAGGGGTTTCATACAATGCGCAGATTGCAGATTGCAGATTGCCAGATAGTTTTTATATAATGTGCAAGGAATGTACTGCCACAGATGGAAATGCCTGCGTAGACATGCTTGCAAAATGTGGGAGCACAAGCAATGGCACACAAACTGATGTTTAGCAGATGCCTCACCAAAATGTGGTCTCTGAGTGCCATGAGTTCAGGATATGAACTAAATAGATTTGTTGAAAGGCATCCTTGTCGCCATGCCAAACTGGGAACCAGGGAACATTAAATGGGGGCAGTGAGTATATGTTTGATTGCATTTTTTGCAAGGCTATGATCCCTTAAACAAGCCGTGCGAGCCTATTTTAAATGTGGACGCCATATTTGCAGGGGCTGCACAAAATTGAAAATGGAAATGATGAAAAGGCTTTAGATACTCTCGAGTCTCTATTGAATGCTCGCAGCAGAGTGTAACACCAAATTCTACAGCCTTTGCATGCATCATCCTTGCCTATGCCATAATGGGGAGTTGAAACGGGTATAGACATCCATCAAAGAAACAAAACATCTGGTTTGCAATGAGTGCAGGGCAAGCACAAAATGGATCTGTCAACAGTTTTTTGAAACTTTCTAACTGATGCAATTTGGCTAGTGTTAAGCCATGTCCCTCCACCTTTGCCAGCGTCTTCATGCCTGTGTAAATGGGGATTTTAGAACAGGGCATGAATGTTTATTAAAGCATGAAAATGTGAAAGCATGTACATGGCACATGAATTGCTGTTCTTAAAGCCCCAAAAAATGTCGTTTCATGTTTGCAATGTTTGCCAGGTCGGCGCATGGCCAATTTGGTGATTAGGGTTGATGCTTGTGCAGTCTCCTTGCCTGTGTCGTATTAAAAGATTGTAACAGAATATGGACATCCACAAAATACAAAATGTGAAAGCACAAATTGGAGCTTGTGCGCTATTTTTGCAATGCCCCAAAGAAATTTGGTGTTAGGGAATTTTGAATGCTGCGCCCAATTAATGCAGAGAATATATTTGCTAAAAAGGGGCGTGGAAAATTCTGAGATCAAATGTTTGCAGGTGTTGCTCAAAATGGATTTATTTAAAAAGCTTTTGAAAGCGTGTGAAAATGTTATGGCATAGGTATGCTGTCCCATGATCTACACTAATGACAGAGGCATTTGCAAGTGAATTCGGTGAAAAGACTTCTAAAATCTCCAACGAATGTATTTGGCAGATTTTTAATGTCGTTCCTTACATCTTTGCCGCCATTCTTGCTACCTGTATGGGCATTGTTTCTACAGGATTCCTCAATGAAATTCAGTCTCATGTTTTGAAATGAGTGCAGGGTCTGTACGCATAATGAATTTGTTAAGAGGGCTTCAAATGGTTGATGGAGATGCTTCAGGAGTTTCAGGCCTACGCAACCAATAAAGCCAGATGCAATGTCAATAGAGTTAGTACGATGGGAGTTGCAAAACAGCATATGAGCATCCATTGTAGCATAGCAGTTGAAAAATTCTACTAGTTAACATGGTTGGAAAGTTTTAGGGAATATATATTGCAAAGATCTTCCACTTAGAAATTGGAACAATTTCCTGTAAGAGTGAAAAGGAAAAAACTTAGTGGAAAACAAGAAAATGTTTCACCATCAGAGTAAATAGAGATGAAATGAAGTGATTTTTAAATTTATGGAAGAGGACTAATAGAAAATGTTTTAAGAATTTTATTGAAAATGTACTAGATATCTTTGCTTTCACCCAGGTGAAAATGTATTTCCAGATACACTGAAAATGCAAAATGTTTATTTTAAAAGGGGAAATTATATTGTTTTGGCATAGATAAAGTGCTCCATGTTTTCATCCAAAAGGTACTGGTTATTTAAAAAAAATTGAAATGTGGAATGTGTGAAAATCAAAATACTGGGCAGATGTGCAAAAGTAAAACCTTTTTCACCCAATTGTGAAAAGATTGTCATAGAAGGGATTGATGGGGTAAAATGCAAGTGAAAACACAGGTGGAATAACAGGACAAGGAAATGAAATTTGTTTTTACTGAGGAAAGTAGGGGATAACAATTGTGACTTATGTATACGAAGCATTGTATTTTACCAAAAGGATCTATTTCATCTATGAGTTCACGTGATTACAAGTACTGAAAGGAAGGGGAGATTTTATTTTTGCAATATAAAATGTTTGTACTCATGAGTGAATGCCTTCACGAGAATATGCTTCAGTTACAAAATGCAAATTGAAAGTGAAAGTAGTGGGCAATATTTCCAGAATAAATAAAGTAATATTTTCAGTTGAAAAGTGCAGTCCAAGTATGCAAATCAGATATTTCAATTTGGGAGGGAAGAGGAATGTGCCAAGTCTGAAAGAGAGTTGCAACTCAGATTGTAAAAAGGGAAATGTGTCAGTTGCTGATCACATCTGGAGTTTTCCCTTTTCCATATATTCTTCTTCTTTCTCATTTGAAAAGGTTCCAGTTTCTGTAGGTGAATTGATGAGGAAAAGGGATATTTTCAGATTTAGGGATTCCTTGAAATTGTGGTCATTAATGTAGCATTTTCTCAGGAAATAGCAGACAGTTTAATCTGAGCTTTATTGGGTAGATGATCCATTGTAAATGTCTCCTTAATGTTGCATATAGTCATTTTAATCAGAATGATCAAAGATTGTGAAGATTTTCAATACACATTTGCTATTATGAGCATGTAATTGATGGCTTTGGTTCAAGGGACAAATTAAATTTGCTTTCAGTTAGATGTTGGTGATTATGTGTTAAACATTTGGGATCATGAAAAAGATTTACAATGTTTCCTGTAGATGGACTCATTATTGTAATGCAATAATGTTTTAATATCCATTAAGTGAATGGGCCCTTGGTCTTCTGGTGAAGTTGAATGGTTCTGAATGAGCCCACCAAGGATCAAGTCTTTCCGAGTGCAATGGCTCCGACATCATATAGGATGAGGCCGGGATCGTGCCCTGGGCAGATTTTGGCGAAATGGGTACCACTCAGTCCTTGGCTCTTAGCAGAAGAGGTTTTAAACCTCCAACAACAACAAAAACAAAAAAATCAATTAAACTTGTGTTCAGATTATTACTTGTGAGCTTGTTTCATTTTTGACTCCCCAATGGATAAGACACTGGTCTGATTTGTTGCCTTTGTCAAGCCCTAGCTGGAAACATCTTCGAAATTTGATGAATCTTTACCTGGAATTTTGTTTTGTCTTTCTTTGTAAATTACTGTAATTATTGTGTTCTCCATGCTAATCAATGAAATCTGCCTAAGATCTAAGCCAGTTATGTGTAATATTTCAGGTTTCTTGGCATAATTTGGTGAGAGCATCATCTGTCTAACAATACCCAGTCAAGTATGTGTGAGTATATCCTTAGGTATTGTTGATTAGGAACACCCTCCTGAGTTAGTAAAACTCGAAGTGAAGAAGGCATTTGTGCCTTGTAGAGTTACGTTTTCATGTCTCCATTCAGAAAACATAGTTGAAAGTGTGTTGAGTCTTTAGAATATGTCATAAATCATTTAGGATTGGAGATAGCATGAAAAATCACTAACATAGTACATATTTCTGATTGAGTACTGATTATTTATCCCTTGATTCATAGCACAATGTATCCCCTTCAATGCTTGGAATGAATCCTCCTCTATCTTTATTGGTGGAAGGGTACCCACCTTTCATAAGGATTGAGCCACCACTTTTCATTAATACCTTTTGAGAATAATATATTATTCCCCAAATTGATCTCCCTTGGATGTCTTCCTCAAATGAACCCTTCTCCCATTTATCTCCATCATGTCCACCCCTTTGCAATGGTCACAACCTTTCATAATTACCACCCTTCAAAAGAGTCACAACACTTCACTATTTTTGCCCTTTGAGAGAGTCACAACTCTTCATAATTGTCTCTCTTTGAAAGAGTCACGACCCTTCATAATTACAACCCTTTTGAAGAGTCACAACCCTTCATAATTTTAACCCTTCAAGAGTTACAACCCTTCATAATTCAGAGACGGTCCGGGGCTCCTTCTCATCCCCGACCGTATCCTTCGGTGCTTGATTACTTCTCGCCCGGAAAAGGCCTCTAGGCGCTCTTCCCGGTTCTTCTGCTTTATGCTTTCTTGTTGTTGTTCTTTCCCTGGACACTGTTTGGTGCTCCTGCTGTCGGCAGTTTGCTTTGTATGCTTTTAGTCCCTTAGACCCTTTTGGTGGTCTCTTGTTGGACATTAACAATTTATCTTATCTATCTTATCTTACTTTCTCCCCATTCCTTTCCTCTTCTATTAATCCTTCTTTAAATCCTATGCTCCCCTCTTCCTTCCTTTCTCCATATCTCCTTTCAAATGAAGTCTACTCCCCTTTATATCTTATGTTGAGGGGGTCACAAGCCTTCATTATGTATCTCTTGACCTTTTATAAACTATAATTAATTGTAATTACATTACATTATATTTAATTATTATTTATCTATTTATTTATTTTTATATCTTAATTTTATTATTAAATCCTATTTCAAAAAAGGGGACATTACTTGCTATGTACATTTACTCCTAGTCCTAACTATCTTCTAACTAGCTATAGGTGCCCAAGGTCTGCCACTCCTTGACCACAAAAGTATTTTGTTGCTATATGTTACTAGTACAAGGTTGGGGACATCACATACTTACAGTTTGATATTAATTTTTGTTTCAATCTATCATTGGTATTTTGTACTACAGCCTAAGCTCATGCCTATGATCCGTAAAAACAAAATATAAATTCTGAAATGAAATATCTTTGAGGTTGCTGTTGTTTAGCATAATATTGTTCAGATTTGCAGAATACTGTGTTTGTCTATTTAAATAAATTATTTACCACTTTCTGATCACCAAGATCCCATGAGGGTAAACTGTGAGCATATAGTGAGGAAATAAGATTATTCACCAAGATTGCGTAAAGGCAAGGTGAGAGCATAGAATAAATGGATATTTTTATTATATTCTATTTTATTAATAATGATGCCAAAAATATGGAAAAATTGCATAAACAAAGTAAATAGTTCACAATCATATTGAAGCTGAATATTATTATTTGAATATGGTACAATAAATCACTTAAACACAAATAGATATGTTGGAAGAAGTCGAATCACATCTAATGTGTTGCATGTTGTTGCTCCACTCAACAAATCACTTTTTGGTGAAGTAAACAAAAATACGTTCACAACAAATGTAATCCCACAAGAACCAAAGGGGTTTTGTCCTCTGATCTCTAGATCAAAGGATTTTCAATTTTTCACCCTTGGCTCAACAGATGAACACAAAGTCCAATTAATATAGAAAATATGAAAGAAACAAAAGATGATAATCGCTATCCAAGAACCTCAATTTACAGTACAAGGAAGTCAACCCAAATCCTAACTGCCCCCACAAGTTGCCCTTTCACCAAAAATAGCACCTGCTTCTCAAGTCATGATTCCTCTTCAAAATAAGTGTCTCCTTTGGTCATTGTAACAATATTGATAGCCTCCTCCAAGAAATTCAAGTTGATAAATAATAATACTATATCGTTTATCCTATGTTCCACTAAATCCACCCATGTAATTAAAAAATTATGATCCCCTCAATAAGAGATGCGGAGAACACTGTTTTGAATTTTTCAACACTAGAAATAAGTTTTGAACATCTGATGTACAAAAAAACAAAAGACTCTTATTATGAAATATTATTATATTTCCCTAACACTTACCCCTTGCCCAATGGGAAATTTGAAAATGGGTTCATAAGTCCTTATATGATGAATTAATTAAAAAAGAAACATGACAAAAACTGTCTATAACCTTTGTCAAAACTTGCACAAGCTACTATGATCAAGAATTAAGATTGTTTCAAGAATGCTTCAAGTTATATAATTAGTTCTTTTACTAGAGAAAGAAAACAGTGGTTTCGTGAGTCAAATGTAATAATGTTCTTATGATCCAATTTGGATTGAGTAGCCACTTCTAGATGGTTTCCCCTATAGCTGAGTGTACAAATTAAAATCTTCATATCATATGTACGATGGTTGTACGTTTTTTCATATCTTTTTTATGAAATTGCAGTACTTGTTTCCTTCCAACAACTTTAAGAACACTAATTCTAGCAGAATTTACATTATATCTATATCAATTTGAAGTAAAATTCAAGTAGGACAACATAATAATCTATTACATTTCTATCAACTACTTAGTGCTTGAGAAATTACCAAACCTATAACCCATTCCCAAAGAAAAATCCCTCTTCTAAAATTGGCCCCAAAACCTGTTCCTCCCACTGCAATTCTGTATTTGATGTTCTTGATCAGTATGTAATCCATGTATCCTCTTCTCCTTCTCTAATATTTTTCTAAAGAGACATTAGGAAATCAATTTTAAATTTATGCACTAGAAAAGCAACAGATTGTGAGAGGAGGATTTAAGCTGAGCTTGTCAAATATGGTTTGAAACCACTTGTTTTTCCCATTTCTACAGATGGTAATTTACTGTTTCCATATTATTTTAAACAATAAGAAGAGCTTTGTATAGCATCTGAAACTTTCTGTGAGATTATATTGTGTAGTTGAGCCACAATACATTGTGTCTATGTAATTTTTTTGTTTTAAGGTTATCTTTCGCATTTTGCTTATATGCTTTGTCATATGATGCTAAACATGCATATAAGACAGTGTCAGAATAGTTGAAAGAAAAAGAATCCATTATATGTAACTTGTTTTATATACCTTATCAACATTAGCCATGAATTCATATAGGTTATTAGTAATGAGAAGAGAATGCATGCATAAATCCCCTTTGCTCTACATAATGTTTAGTTGAAAACTTGAAATTATCAATTTCATTAAGTAAAATTGAATCTACAAAAATAAAACCCTATGATGACTTAAGTATAACATATAAAGTTAAAAGCTTGCATTTGAAATTTTGAAACAAGCCAAAACTGTCTAACAAAAACAAATCTTCATACTTTTCATAATCATGATACATAAAGACAAGATTTATGGAAAAACAATTCATAAATACTGAATTTTAATCATACTTGGTTTAGAAATAACTTACAGGAGGACCTCCATCACAAAACTCGATAAGTCCACGGCCTATTACATTTCCCTGATTATTAAATGCCAAAAATTAAGCAAATCAAATGTAGAATCTCATAATGCACCCATCAACATGGAAACTTAACTTGTGACAAAACAAAAGAGTGCATTTGAACTTTGAATATTTTGAATAAAAATGATGATGGACTTGTTGAAAATTGAAAACATAGTTCCATGCTTCAATGAATTTTTAAAAACTACACAATGGAAACAAACTAGGAAGCAACAACTGCAGAATTTGAAGACCATAGTATACCTCCAACAAAATTTTCATAAAATAACTCAAACGATTTTTATTTTAAAAAATCGAAAAACAAATTTCTGGAAAAGAATCCTAGATCAGAAGAGGCTTGAATTTTTCTTAATAAATTCGCCAAATTTTATGAAATCCCATCAACCCGCTCTAATACCATGTTACGGTAAATCGATGTATTAAACAGAGGAGATGAAAGCTCCTTATATAGATTTACAAAGATGACATTTCTAAAAGAAACAATCGTGAACTAAAGGCATAAATAGAAACTACCTAATAAACTAAAGACTAACTAAGATGACCATTAAAGAAACATTAGAATATTCTAATACAGATGATATGGATAGTCTTATGAATGCATATTTGGTTTTCCTATTCATATATTGATTTGTGTGCATTGATGGTGCAAAGAACCCTTATGCATTAATGTTGTTGGCATTCTTTTATGCTCATGCTAGAAAGGGTGTTACTCTTGTATGTATTGGATTAGCATGAGTTTCTATGTATACTCTCATTTTCATTATATTGGTGTAAACATAATGCATATGTATTGGATTAGTGTCTATTGCTATGTATACACTTATATGTATCATATTGGCTTGAGTTACTACATATGTTGTATGTTTTGGATTGGCATGAGTGATGTAATGCACTCTTTGTTTGTGTGAGTGTGTCTTGTACCCAGTTCAATTGTCTCCTAGAATAGTGGGGAGGGCTTGAGGGGTCCACATGATTGGGTGGTGTTAGACCACCACTGGGGCTAGAAAGACTTGGATGATGCTCATTGGAGAGCATGTTGCACTTTCATAATATTATGCTCCATGTAGTTCTTTGTTGTAATCTTGTGAAGATTGTAAATTGGGTCCTTTTTGTTGATATTATGGCCTTTCGGCAAATATATCATGCATTGGATAAAGATATTTTCGATATATAAATAATAATATTAAATATGAGAGATATTTAATATTTATTATTTATTAGTAAATCGAATAAATTGTCTAACTTAAGTCTGGGCCCAAGGTCGGCCTCCTTAAGGGAGAATATTATATCCAAGTCGATCACTTGTGGAGGCAATCCAATTGCATATATAAGGCAGATCGAACCTTGGGGAGAACACATCAAAAACATAACATGAAGTTCTCTCCTTGTGGATTCAACAAGCATATTCAAGAGCAGAGATAGCAGATTTACATGTTCATCCGTTCAACAATAAGGAGCGATTTCATGCATTTAGTTGCAGCCTTGGAGGAGCGAACAAGGGCAAAGATATAATAGCTCTAGAGGAGCGAATTAGGGCAAAGATCTTGTAGCTCTAGAGAAGTGAACTAGGGCAGTATTGTGCAGCCCTAGAAGAACCATACGAGGGCCGATCTTCAAGCCCTAGATCTGAGAATTATGGCAGATCTAATAGAAGGCCAAAATCAGGGCAGATTGACGACATATTGAAGGGCAAGATTGAAGATCTCAAGGTTCAGATTTGAAGTCTAATTCAGAGATATAATCCAGGTATTATCTCTCCTTATTCTTTGTGATTTCTTATCATATCTTGTGCTTAATTTTGTTAGACCTCTATAGACTGATATATTCCTTGGTAGAATCTAAAATATACTAACATGGTATCAAAGCGTTGATAGAGTAAAAGATCTAATTTCAGATTTAGAAATCTCAGCCTAACTCTTTCAAAACTAAGGAACTTCATGGCAACTAGGATTTGGTCTGAAAATTGTAATGAGGGTTTTGATTTACACTTGGTTGCCTTCTATGGAAAACTTATTAGTTCTCATTGGCTGGGAAGACATGGGTAGAACTCAAGATTCTTGCATATTTTAAATTTTAAATTGTCTTTCCTTATTGATCTAGAGGGAGTAGATCATAACTAGTTAGTATCATAGCTAATACCTTGCATATCTAATTGATCATATGCTATTAGATGGGATGCATATTGTTTGGCATATGATGTATGGGAACATTGGTATACACATACTGGTTTTATGCATCTACATTAGCATTATTAATGTGTAGGAAGCACACTTGGCATATCAATCTTACAGCATTGATTCATTGGTTATAATATACCTTGGCATGTATGTGTAGAATTATCATTAGAGGACATGATTCTTCTTTTATAGCTGATTGAATCAACTATTCGGAATGTTTGCTTAGCTGATTGACAGCATACTTTGCCCAAGCATATGTTATCTTTATGCTGTTATAAAGGAACATTCACCACAGACTGCTAGCCTTTCAATGTATAGGCTCATACATTGGCTTTATATATAACACTGGCTACATATTGGCATATGTTTTGCTTTGGTTGTCCTCTATTTATTGGTTGACCTCCTAGTGCACATTATCTTCTCTTAAGGCATATTTTCAGATTGCCCTTCAGTTATTGGTTAGATGCAAGAAACATACCTGGAGTTTTGATCTTGTTAGAAGGAGAAGATAGGATTATCTAGAAGGAGTAAATCACCTTGAGTAACTTATACTTTGGTATGACTTAATTATGGGTATGAGGTTTAAGAGGGAGTTCATTTATGGGCTCACTTAATTCTGTGTCATGAACCCCTTCCTTATGTCATGCTGATTACTTGCTATGGCAGCATACCTTGCAGCGTACATAAAATTCACAAATTGATTGGAAATATCTGATATCATCGACTTGATATCACTTATGGTTGATAAGCATCATGGACTTGATGTTATCATGAATATCATGGACCTGATATTCTTGGGTCATGGAGACCAGAGGATCTAGGAGATCCACATTTGGATGGTAAGCATCATATGATATGATGTTTCTCATATGAATATGAGATGTATGGTTGAGGAATAATGAAGAACAGTTGTGTTCTCATTATATCTTGTAGATAGAGATCTACTATCATAGGTGAGAGATCTATGGCATCATTGGATAAGGAATCCATTTTTGTTACGCTTTATGCTTTGAGTCTCTGAGACTAAATCCACATCCGATTGGTAAACATCTTGTGATTTAATGTTACCATGATTTTCATATGGATATGAAATCTATGGTTGGAAATGATAATGAACATGTGTGTTCTTATCAAAATTGGTAGAATGGAGATCTACCTTCATAGATGAGAGATCTATGAAATCTATTTTGGTTATGTTTTTGTGATAAAGAATCCATGAGTGGATCTTTGCCTCAAGTCCAAGAGGGAGTGTTGATATTATGGCCTTTCGGCAAATATATCATGCATTGGATAAAGATATTTTCGATATATAAATAATAATATTAAATATGAGAGATATTTAATATTTATTGTTTATTAGTAAATCAAATAAATTGTCTAACTTAAGTCTGGGCCCAAGGTCGGCCTCCTTAAGGGAGAATATTATATCAAAGTCGGTCTCTTGTGGAGGCAATCCAATTGCATATATATGGCAGATCGAACCTTGGGGAGAACACATCAAAAACATAACATGAAGTTCTCTCCTTGTGGATTCGACAAGCATATTCAAGAGCAGCGATAGCAGATTTACATGCTCATCTGTTCAACAATAAGGAGCGATTTCATGCATTTAGTTGCAGCCTTGGAGGAGCGAACTAGGGCAGAGATATAACAGGCCTAGAGGAGCGAATTAGGGCAGAGATCTTGTAGCCCTAGAGAAGCGAACTAGAGCAGTATTGTGCAGCCCTAGAAGAACCATATGAGGGCCGATCTTGCAGCCCTAGATCTGAGAATTATGGCAGATCTAATAGAAGGCCAAAAGCAGGGCAGATTGGCAACATATTGAAGGGCAAGATTGAAGATCTCAAGGTTCAGATTTGAAGTCTGATTCAGAGATATAATCCGGGTATTATCTCTCCTTGTTCTTTGTGATTTCTTATCATATCTTGTGCTTAGTTTTGTTAGACCTCTATAGACTGATATATTCCTTGGTAGAATCTGAAATATACTAACACTTTTGACCATTGTAATAAGAGTTTAGCTGTAAATTATTGTATCATGTTATGCGGGTTATGATTCTTCCATGTTGAGGATGAGACACTTTGATTGTAATAATTATATGGTAGCAATTGGGATGTTTTCACACCTCATCTTGAAGGATGTTGACATGAGTTGTGATAGTTGAATCATGATATATAAGCATGTTTAGTGGCAGACTCATCTCAGTGGCAAAGTCAATGGCAGGCTCTTGTCTCTTGTTGCAGAGCATATTGAAGAAGAGGGCAGCCTTCTCTATTTTTTCTGGACGAATTTTGGCTACTCTCGATCATTGACATTTTGCAGATCCAAGGAGGGTCTTAGCAACAGCAGAATGTTCTAAAAAATTTATGACCACAAGACATGTACAATCTTCTGCAAGGTATTTAGACGATGACCATTAAGGGAGGGTATTAGAATATTGTAATGTTTCTTTAATGGTCATCTTAGTTAGTCTTTAGTTTATTAAGTAGTTTCTATTTTCGTCTTTAGTTCAAAATTGTTTCATAATAGAAACATCGTCTTTGTAAATCTATATAAGGAGCGTTCATCTCCTCAGTTTAATACATCAATTTACCATAACAGTTCTAAGAAGTCATGGGATCATGTAATGTCCCCTTTTTAAAATAGGATTTAATCATAAATAATAATAAAATTAAAATATAGAAACAAATAAATAGATAAATAATAATAAAATTAAAATATAAAAATAAATAGATAAATAATAATATAATATAATTACAAGTTAATTAAGTTAATGAAAGGTCAAGGGATACATAATAAAGAGTTGCGACTCCCTCAACATAAAATATAAAAGGTAGGAGAGTGTAACAAAACAATCACACTACCAATCCAAACTTAGTGTATTATGATGGATTTTTTTGGGTACAACCAAATATCCATCATCAAGGAGGACAAACTGAAAACGACCTTTGTAGTTGAAGATGGGGTTTACACTTACAATCGGATGTCGTTCAGACTCTGCAATACTCCCGCAACCTTCCAAAGGATAATTTTGCATATATTTGACAAAATGTCAGTCGGGAATTTTAAGGCTTTCTTGGATGATTGGTTCATTTTCAGCGCGGAGGGGACACACCTCATTGCCCTTCGGGTATGCATGGAGAGATGCAGACGGGCAAGGCTTGCACTCAACCCCAAGAAGTGTAGGTTCATGGTACCTAAGGGGAAGCTACTAGGACACATTGTCTGTAAGGCTGGACTCAAGACAGATCCTGACAAAGTAAGGATGATCATCAAGATAGAGCCACCCACGGACCTCACAGGAGTTAAATCGTTCCTCAAACACATTGGATATTATAGAAGGTTCATTAAAAACTTTTCTCAAGTGTCCTATCCAATGGATAAATTGACTCGGAAAGGGGAGCCCTACACGTGGGGAACAGAACAGAGGGAGGCATTTGAAGAATTGCAGACAAGGCTAGTGGGTGCGCCCATTCTAGCATACCCTAATTGGGATAAAGAGTTCCATGTGCACGTTGATGCATCCAACTTTGCAATCGGAGCTACACTGGCACAAGTGGGCGACCACGAGTTGGACCACCCGATATACTTCGCTAGCAAACTTCTATCGAAGGCAAAGAAGAACTATAGCACGACTGAAAGGGAAGCCTTGGGAATGGTGTATGCCGTATAGAAATTTTGACACTATTTGTTGGCTACTCCGTTTACTTTTTATGTAGATCAACATGCATTAATGTATTTGGTGAATAAGCCCATCGTTCAGGGAAGAGTGAGTAGATGGCTACTCTTGCTACAGGAGTTCACATTTACCATCGTGGTACGGCCTAGGAAAAGCCACGTGAGTGCGGATCACCTATCCCATATCAAATCCGGGGAGCCGCCAAGAGTAAATGATGACTTCCCTAATGCCCATCTTTTTCGAATTGCAGTTCTACCAACTTAGTACACTAGTATCAGGGAATATCTTTCCACAGCCCAGTTTCCAAAAGAAATGCCGCTAGGCGAGAGAAGGAAACTTGTCCTGAGAAGCAGAACTTTCCAACTTATCAATGGAATACTATACAAAATGGGACCGGATCAGGTACTCCAACGGTGTGTGATGGAGGAGGAAGTTCCAAGTATTCTAAGGGAGGCTCACGAGGGCCCCGCCGGAGGACTCATGGGGCCACACGCGACTACACGAAGAGTCCTACTCGCAAGCTTATGGTGGTCGACGCTATACAATGATGCAAGGGAATGGGTGGTAAGCTGTGACACCTATCAGAGAGCGGGGAGACCACTGAAGAGGGACTTTATGCCCTTGAAGCCCTCCTATGCACAGGAATTATTTGAACGATGGGGACTGGATTTTGTCAAGCCACTCAAGGCAAGTAGAGCACGAAGGTGCCAGTATATCGTGACGAAGTATCTAACCAAGTGGGTAGAGGCACGGACCCTGCCAGATAACTCGGCCTTGAGCACGGCGAGATACATCTATGAGAAAATAATCACAAGGTACGGTATCCCCATTCAAATAACTAGCGATCGAGGGGGACACTTCGTGAACCACAATATTAAATTGCTAACCACTGAGTTCAAAATTTTCCACTCGTTCTCAAGCCCTTACTATCCAAGAGTGAATGGTCAAGCGGAGGCGACTAATAAAATCTTGGTATCTGTAATTTATAAGTCCTATGGAGTCGAAAGAGAAGACTGGGAAGAGAGGCTAGCGTCAGTGATGTGGGCCTACCGAACAACCTATAAGGTAACTACAGGTCATACTCCCTTTCAATTGATGTACGGACAAGAAGCCATAGTACCTGTGGAATTCATGGTGCCAAGTTTGCAAATAGCAATTGAGAATAGGCTAGGAGACATGGAGAGCCTAAGGGAGAGGTTGTACGCTCTCAATAAGTTGGACGAACGACGAATGATAGCACAATGGGCCACGGATGTAGCCCAACAACGAAGGAAAGCATGGCATGACAAACACCTACGTCAAATGAGTTTCACACCAAGGCAATTGGTGCAAAAATACAACGGGCGAAACAAGATAAAATCGGGCAAATTTAAAGTGAGATGGCTTGGTCCCTACAAAGAACGGGAGGTTAGCGAGAACGGAGCGATCAAATTGTGGACATTGAATGAAAGGGAGATTCCTAACGCTGTCAATGGATTGAAGCTAAAACCTTACTTTGAGCAACAAAGGACAGAGGACTCCGCTAGATTAAAAAAAAATTTAAAAAAAGAGAGAGAATGCAAACCGACAATGACCACCGAATGGTGGAACCACCGTGCGATGGTTTCCCACCGCCCCCACTCACCATTATATGTCATCCCTGCGAGGGAATTAGAACACATAAACGCCAACAGTCTCCACGGCACGCATGAAGGGAGAAGCACAAGGGAAGGGGCGACCGTGTTAGAGGGAAGCAGTCCGTACAGGAAGCACATTTTTCACTACCAATGAAGACATAAAGCTACAGCACTATAGGAGGAACTGCAGGCCAGTGGAGAAAAAGGAGAGCACGATACCAAGGCACAATTGTGGATAGTTATTGAAGGATTGAGGGTTGGCATAAAATGTTGTTATTTATGGATTCGGGAGGTAAAAGAAATTGGAAAGATAGCTTACAGTTGCAAGCAAGCAGCTCCAACATGGACAAAAGTGCACGCGTTCTACCTTCGGGAGTGATAATAGCAAGGAATGTGGATGCAGGTGCGACTGCTAGTAATGCCAGCAGAAAGAAGAAAGTTAGACCACGGGTACACACGGTTGCTCCTCTGAAGGATTCAGTAACTGCACAAACTATCGCATTTAAAGGCTTGAAAGGACTCGAATGCAAAAAGTGGTGGCAAGACACGCTAAAGGATGACCTGATAAAACAAAGTCTGAAGAAGGCACAAGTACAATGGGCGATACAGATGTCGGTGTTTTGCATTAAGGATTATGAGGGTGCACTCAAAATCATGATAGACACCTTTGACAGGCATTCACGGACAAGCACATTTCAATATCTTGGGCAGAACTTAAGGGTTTCATTCACTGTCGTGGAGTTCACACAAGTGTTTGGCATACCAAGATGCAATGAAAAAAAGATTGATATGAAGGTAAGGAAGATACCAAGGGAAGCAAAGGAGTATTGGATTAAAGTGGTATCCAAAGGCCTCACACCTGTAGAGATAGACTCGATGGCGAAGGCACGAAAGGACAGGGGATGAAGAAGTCTTTCATTGCAGAAAGGCATTGGCGATGTTTTATGGACATAGTGAAGAGAGATTGACAAGGTCAAGCCGCGCCTCGTACACTACCCTTCCTCGGATAATATTGATGAATGGTCTCCTGAATGGCGTTGTGTATGACTAGGCATCACTGCTAGCCAAACAGATGTACAAGTTCATGACCCTACGGCACAGAACATTTTATATGCCTCAATATGCCATAGAGTTGCTCTTGGATGCCACGTGGATCCAGATTCCACATGACCGACTCGAGGTGCGACTAGGCCCCTTGACGCAAGGCGAGCCGCCCATTATGGACTAGAGACACTTAGACATCGGGATGGCACCAACAAGTTAGAAAGTACTTTCAGTGCGGAAGCAGCGAAGGCAAGTCGTTTTTGGGTCCAAGTCAGAGGACGTGGACAGTGGACAGGAGGAGACGTCAGAGAGCTCCAATGACTCAAGAGAGGGGGATAGCCAAGCAACCGAGGATGATCCCATGGAGTCGGCAGTTGCCATAGCCGCCTCTATGCCTACACCCGCACCCACACAAGTTCTATTTACCCAACCTGTATTGTCAAACACTGCACACTTGACTCTAACAATATTGGCGATGACATACATAACGATCCCAACATTTGGCCAGATTCACACACCAGTATGGCACATGTACCATCACCACCTTCAATGCAGGAGTTAGTTTCAGTCACACCACCACCTACAGCAGTGGAGGCATTGCATTCGGTGGAGGTAGTTGTAGGATCTTCAGAGACAACAATACCCGAGGTAGTGGCCGAGTCCAGACTTGAGGAGTTGGATTGTGGAGGTGTGCCTGGAAGCAAATGGGAGCAGACCCATGATGAGGAGTCTCCGGAGGAGTGGGGTGGCCAGGTTCATCTGGATGTGGTAGGGACAGATGCAGTGGTTACTGTATGCACCCAAAAATGGTCGCCTAGACTTTGGGCCCCATTTATTTGATTTATCAACCCTGAATCATTTTTATCAATAATCAATATTCTCAACATTATCAATTTCTTGATCAAATCTTAATTTCGATCATATATTGGATTTTTATCCTATGGGTTAACCATTTATCCTAAGTTTTTATTTACTTAAAAGGAATATTTCCTCTCCTTTTATTAAATAAAAAAGCCCCACCTTTTCCTCTTATCCTAAGTTGCACAAATAAAGCATTATTCTTATTTCACAAAAGGGAAAAAAGTATTTTTTTGTCTCACATGAGGCTCAAAAGTCAACACTTCACTCTCATTGGAGGATACTTGTGCACATGGATTGCTCCTCTTTCAACCTCCACCGCTGATTAAGCCCTTTTGCCTCTTAATCTCCATGGTCCATTCTTTCTCATTTCCTATAAAAGAAGAGCTCTCTTCTCATTTTAGGATCCCATGTTTTGAATACTAATCTTATGCTGCAGGAATTCTTGGAGACTTTTGGAGCTTTTGGAAACCTTATTGTTCTTAGTCTTTCATTCTTGCATTTTAGCTTTCATGGCATCTAGCTTAGTTTCCTTTGATGCAATAGATTTAACTCACATAGCTTAATAGGAAGGATTTGTAACACTTGTTCTTTCCATATCATAGCTTAGTTACATTGCATTTTCATTTCCATAGACTAGTTTGCATTGCATTGCATTTTCATAGTGATTCTTGAGGATATTGGCACTCTTGCCCTTGTCCTCATTCGAATCTCTCATTGTGTGATTGACTAGCAAGGTCACAAGCTTGTAGCTCTAGCTGAGAGCAAATACATCATAATCCCTTGCAACTCCATGCATAGAGAGCTATGAGCCACTTTGTGAGGCCTCATTCTTGAGCAACCTTGCATGTAATGGTTCATAGAAGTGTGGTCATTTTTCTACCATACAGTTACGATCGACGTCGAGTTGTTGGAGGATCCCCAAGCAGTGGCGGGTGATCCTGCTTCCATCGCGGCTATGAGCACTTGGCTCAATAGGCACTTACAGATGACCCCTTTGGCACTAGTTGGAGCTGCATTTCTCTCCCCCCGACAGGATGTACCTCTAGAGGTCATAGACTTAGCGGCAGAGGCCTCATCTGTGGAGAACCAGCACTTGATCGAGGACCGTGCATTAGTCGCAAACTCTATTCGGGAGGGTTGCCTGTGCCTCGGGAGTTCATAGCACCTCCAGAGCCTCTGAGAGAGATGGCTAGTGAGCACATTGAGGTGTATTTGGCCGACATGATTGCACGAGGACAACGGGTAGTGACTTTGGTACAATCTCGAGCCCTAGAGGGTGTTATTGAGGAGTTGGAGAGATTATTGACGTTTGTGAGAGTTGGTTGCCCTACAGCTTTTGCAACTTGTTTTGAGTCGGGAGGATGGCTAGTCACAAAGACTTTGGAGATGTTGGATGCCTGGGCTGTCAATGAGCCAATGGTGAAGAGCAGAGTGGAGAATCTCGCCCGGCAAATAGAGCAAACCTTCAAGGAGGGATATTATATGCTGAGGCGTACAGAGCACATTTCCGCAGGACATGAGGTTGCTTGGGCAGAGATGGCCACCAGATTACAGACAGTCAAGGGAAAGTTGGCTAGTCAGCAGATAGCTTGGGCAATAGAGCGAGTCGAGTTGATGGCTCAATTGGAGGCAGCGAGGACAGAGGTCACTTTGGAGGGACGATTGGCTAGGGAAAAATCCTCTTTTGAGCAGCAATTGGCGGAGGTAGGAGAGGAGAGGAGTACCTTGGAGTCTAGCCTAACCCAAGCTAGGGAGGCGTGTGATACAAAGGAGAAGGAACTCCTTGAGGCAGCGATGATGGTTAAGTCCACATTGGAGCACCGGATGGTTGTGAAGCAGGGCCTGAAGGTGATGACATAGCAAGTCTATGAGCTACGAGCTCGCTTGGCTTCTACAGCAGCACAGCCAACCTCTTCATCAATGGAGCAGCCAGTTTCTTCAGGGATGCTCCCTTCTTCTCAGTCATGATTTTCTTGTATTTATTTGTACACATTGTCTCCATTTTGTTGTCAATCGTCAAGAGACGACTTTTCTTTTTGGGGGGATGATGTTGTCGGGAATAACGGTATGTTGTCGCTAAACATGTTGTTAAGTGTTAACTATGTCGTGGGTCGTTAGTTCACCCGAGGGGTAGGTAGTTATGGTCGCGACGGTTCACGTCGCACCCCCGCAAGATTTATATGTACACCTTCAGATGAAACATATGGCATGGTTGATATTGTTATCACTGTGTATGTTAGATGTAAATCTGTTTTGCCATTAATGAAAGAAGTTGCAGTTCTCTGATAATACATGTCACTTAGTTGTATCTGTACATTCTTTTTGTCTTAGTATGCATTAATATTCCTTACCCGTAGTGGTAAACAATCCTTCTACAAATTACCTTGGCTACATAAAAACATCAACATGATGTTTATATGTAACCCGTTATTGCACCAAAATGTTCAATCTTTGTGACATCAAAATCTTGGTCATTGTGATTTTGTATGCTTATTTTGATATTATGCATATCTATCCTAAAATGTGTTTTGTGTCTATCTTCTACTTCTACTTTACATGACTTGGTAATTGATTAAATCTGAAGGTTTGGTTTAATAGAAAAGCTTTTAAATGTGACTTGGCTTTGTATCTTGAATCTTTGAAAATGCCTAATCCATGCCAAAGAATCGTTACTAGCAAAAGCTTAAACATGCTACACTACATTTTGCTATTTTGGACAAACTTTTCATTTAGCCAATTCATGGGCTATACTCTTTATTTGTTTAGTTCTCTATATTTCTATGCTATGGAAATGCTTTTAAATTTCAAAAATAAGTACTTTCATCTCTCCTACATTTTTTCTAAAATCCAAAAAAAATTCCATTTTTTTCCGTTTAAATCCCATTTTTTAAAAAAATTTATACTTTTAGTTTGCCAATTTTTTCTACAAAAGATTTTTGCTGCTACGGAACTTATGCCAATTGTAAAAGCTGAAATTATAGACCACCTGAGATAAACCAACAATGTTGTACCCATCCTTCAATTCTGGCATTGATTTCACCTGACAATATTAATCAATGTGAGAAGCATATGTGTTGGTTTCACACTTAAACACTAATAAATAAAAAGTGATTGAAACCAAACAACAATCATTTCCTCACCTTCTCACATGCAATTTCAGTCTGTAACAAAACAAGGCAACCAATTAGATATTTTCCACATTACAACAAACATGCAAATTCTTTTTTATCAGATTCTATCTATTTTGCCACTAGACACATCCTTATTGCCTCGTACTATTATAATCACATAACATATATGAGGTCTGAGTTTACCTGTTCCAATAGAGGCATAATCCAGGAAGTCACTGACCCCTCTCCAATTTCTCTAGGTGTCAAATATAACATCACTAAATTGTAAATAGTGGGCATAAATGAACATTTGTATGGTTCATTTCCTAATAAAAACCTGACAAACAGGTTATGTTGTAACATTCAAATGAAAATCCCCACAGCTAGGTGATAACTTACAAGCATGTTCCTTCGCAGCTAGACCAATTGCTTAGCAGCTCAGTGAATTCTTTGACACCTTTGTTATTACATTTATCGCCAATGCCTGCAAATTTCCTTGCAACTTAAAATTCAATAGCAGGAATCATTATGAGGAAAAATAAAGAGCCTTCATTTTACAAAGCAAGCACATTTGTAGGTAGTTAAATAGATGAGATTTAGTACCCACTCTTAGTGTGCATCTCTGAATCTGCTAAATGTATTGATATCAAGGTTTACTTCAGTTTTGGCACTAAGATGTCATTTCAACTCCCACAATATTCATGGCATGGTTAAGTTGTACACCTTTGTTCCTAAATCTATCACCAATGCCTGCACTTACACCTTAAGAAGCAAAAGCAGGCAACACTACAAGGAAAGATAGAGATCCTTCTTTTTACGAGTTGTTTATGTTTTTCCTATTTTAAAAAGCCCAGATTCACAACAAATAAACAAATACATTTATAAGTTGTTAAAGTAGATAAGATTTAGTACCCACTCGTATTGAGCACCTTTGATCGTCTGAATGTATTGATGTCAAGTTTTACATCAGCTTTACAGCAAAGAGGACATTTCACTCAACAAAATTGATGGCAAATTTCATTTAGTTTTTTGGCCTCATATATAAGTTTGAAATTTTCTGTCAATAATGCTATTTCAAGGTTGAATATGATCGACTCTTATGCATGTTTAACTGTCAAGGTACCTGGAAGCCTCAATTACATTTGTATCAAATGTGGAAAGAGCCAGTTCAAGAATGTTATAAGCAATGGGATAAACTTATTAAGAAAACAACTCGAAAAAAGGAAGCCGTAGAAAACATTACTGAAGTAGTTGAAACCATTGGAAACACTTGGAAACAATATCAGAGGCCTCCAAAAAATCTTTAGAATCGCAGTATCAGAAACTTAATAATTGTTCTAGAAAGTTCAGTTCTCAAAAGAAGAAGCAAATAAGGTTGATTTACAATACAAACAGAATACACAAGATGAAGGTTAGGTTAAAAGATAAAATAAACAATGATGGAGGCTCTAAAGGCAATCCAGGCCAAGCTGGGGCTAGAAGCATTGTTCAAGATAAAAAAGGTCAGAAAGTCAGGTGATTAGTTGATTTATCAAAGACTTCGTTGTCAATCAAACAATTTGGCACAAGTTGTTAATATGAAGCAATGCCCAAGAGAAAGAAAAAAAAACCTTCCCTCTGTTTGGATTGAATGTGATCCTCCAATCTTGGCAAACTATCTACAGCTTGAAATTCATGCCATTCCAAGAGATTGGAAAATGGAAGCTCTTGTGGAGGAAATGCCCATGATAACATAACATTTTCAGCTGTTCAAAATAAACTGTATACGCTATGCAAAGAATAGATGGTAGACCAATTAGCAAAGATGGGTACAGAATTAAGAATCATATCAAAAGTCGCTTGTAATAATTCTAAGGATTTGGAACCAATTTTTTCTTCCTTCTCCCAGGGCCTTACTTAGGAAGACCGTCTAAATGTTTAGCCCTTGTGATACGATGACCTTACCTTGCTGGCAAACTTGTACTAGCCTCCCCTCTGTGGCACCATCCCCTTTATCATTATGTAAGCTCTAATAAAACCCAATTGCTATCAGTTGACGATTAACACTGAATCCAGTGGTGATGGACAAGAAATCCCTTTTAGAGTCAAGATTGAGGTAGTGGGGGAGTATTAATGTAGCAAGAATTCCATCACAAGGATATGTCACTCTAGTAAATAGCTCTTACGTTATTGCAGCACCAAGCTAGATTGGTCGCAAGAAGCATGACACTTGAACCCAATTCAATGGGTGGGGTAATGTTCGTTAATACGTGCAAGGATGCTAACACATAAACCCCAGACATACCCCTAACACCCTACTTTCCCCAAAGCATTGGCCTGATTAATATCTCTGAAACCACCTCTTTCTCACAATTGTCCACGAGCAATGATCAACATGTAAACAACTGAAGTGTATTTTAAGAAACGCTTCAATATGCTGTTCTGTGGAAGGCCAAAATAATCACTAAGCAACATCCACACGGGCACTCAACACAACCCAACTTATTATCAGCAATACTTATATCAAACACGATTAACCACAAACTTGAAAGACATGAATCCGACTTTTTATACAAAACAAAAACAAAACTCAAAGCTCGTAATGAACAATTACCCTAAATTAAAGACGGCCCTTGTGCTAAATGTGGTTCCAGGACAAAAATCAAACATGGAAAGTTCAAAATGAAGGCATTGAACAATCTTTCAGAGAAAAATTGAGCAAAAATTTAAGATAGATTAGATAAGTGAAAGGGATTTTTTTTAATTGTAATTTACCGTGCAAGACGATGAAGGGGATTGAGAGGACTGGAGAAAATAACGCTGAAATGCCGAGTAGGAGGAGAAGACGAAACGCCGTGGCCATTTCCGTCGTCCGCTTTGGTTATCTAAGAATACGTTGGGATCTTAAATAGTGCGCATTCTTAGGAAAATTTGTATCTATACAATGAAATGTGAATTCGTTTTTTCCCTTCAAATAAAATGGAATTGCTTTGACCAAAATCACGTGTTCAGGAATATTGGGTAGTTTTCGTTTCGTTTATATGCATTTTCCTCTAAGTTAGATGACAGACTTCTAAAATGAAATTGAATTCTATAAAATTGTATTTAATGTGTAATGAATATGTTGATGGTATTTTAATGGGTTAATGTGTAATGAATATGTTGATGGTATTTTAATGGGTCAATGGGCCTTTGGTGTGTTGGTGAAGTTGAATGGCTTACAATTAGCTCACAAGGGATCAAGTCTTGCTGAGTGCAAGGCTCTAACATCATAAGGGATGAGGCTTGGATCGTGCCCCAGGCGAATTTGGCAACATGGATGCTCCTCAGTCCTTGGCTCTTAGCTGAAAAGGTTTCAAGCATGAGTGGGCCCGTATCAGGTTCCTAAACAAGCTTCGTGGTGGCCTTCGCTGGTTGGTAGCTCGCAGGTTTGAACCCTCCATAAAAAAAAAAAAGTGCAAATTTTTAAAGATGTATTACAAATTAGTGAAAATTAATTTTTTCATATGTAAATTTATTAAAATCTTAATATGTATATGTATATGTGTATGTATGTATGTAGTTCTAAAATTTTATTTCTAATTGAACCTTAATTAATTTTTAATCTTAATTGAACTCTAAATCTAAGCTAATCTTAATCCTAAGCTTGATTTAATTTAAACCGTAATCGTGATCTCAATGCTAACCCTAATACTTTTTAAACTTACTACAATTAAACCCTAAACCAAACTTAAACCCTAACCCCATCCATAACCTATTAAATATGCAACACAATTGAGACTGAGGTGTGTTGTCCTGCATTTTGTCATCACAAAATGTAGGTAACAATACAAAACTTTTGTACTTAGTTTCATGTTTCTCTATGTTGATTCATTATTTAATTATCCAATGTTGATCGATCAATTGATCTCAATATGTTTAGTGAATCCTTTTGTTGAAGGTTTTCGTCAAGTCTTTTTCATTTTTTCAGTTTGTCTTCCTATACTTGATTTGTGAATCCTTCAGCATCATTTGGTGTGTTTTTTTACTGTGTTTTTAGTTGCTTTTAGTCTTTTTATTTTGTCTAATCTCTTACTTTCGGTTTTACCTTCAATTTGATCTATCTTAGGGCTTAATCGGAGTTATCAGTCAAAAGATATGATCATATAAGTGCCCAAAAAGTGGACTCTCCAAGTTCAATGACATATTTAAAAAATAGATGTTATTTTCTATAGTTGAGTTGTACTTTTTGAAAAATATAACATAAATTCAATTTATGTTATGTTTTTAATTTACTTTATCACTTCAATGATTATAGTGCACTTTATGTTATATTTTGATGTTGAGTTGCTTTTAATTTTTCACTTAAGTGACTTTATCACTTTATAGCTCTAATTTAATGTTGAGGTTTAATTTATGTTTTAAATCAACATATAAGTTAAATATTGCTTTATGAAATAATGTTCGCACATTATACATTCAAATATATAGTGTAAATAGTTATTTTTTACCATATTAGACTCAACATTTAATTAGACACGTGCTAAATTGATCACTTAAGTTGTGTATTGCAACAACATATCTTCAATCTCCTACTTTTTATGCAATTGCATCTCAAGAATCCACTTTGCATGTAAAAAGAAGCTAAGACTTGTTAAAAAACATGTCTTTGCATATATGCAATCTCTTCCCAAGAGTGTGATTTACATTTGGAGTCAAAAATAACTTATGTCTTTGCACTCCTAGAGTGTGATTTGCTTGTAAAGTCACAAGTTAAGTCAAAACTCATGTAGGTGCATGTTTTAAAAAATATGCAAACACTCTCCTAGAGTGTGATTTACATGTAAACAGATTCTTCTTTCAAATGCAGCACATGCACATGCACATGCACTTCTAGAGTGTGATTTGACTAAAAGACTTCTTCTAAGACCAAAGCATGTCAAAACAAAGCATGTGTATGCCTTCCTAGACCCCGTTTTTGGCCAAGAGCATCATATACATGCCAAAACGTCATATGTTATTGCATTCTTAGAGTGCAACTTGGTTGGGAGTTGCATTGAAGGAGTGTGACTTGGTTGGGAGTTGTATGTACATGTATATATGTACATATATATATATATATATATATATATATATATATATATATATATATATATATATATATATATATATATATATATATATATATATATATATATATATATATATATATATATATATATATGCACTTACATATACATTTGTTCTTATTTTTATATACTTTATTAGCTATTTATTTATATAGGTTCTTATTCTTAGGGTTTTATTTAGTTTCTTATTTAAACTTGCACTTTGAGATTTATAGGTGCATATATATATATATATTATATAATTATATATATATATATATATATATATATATATATATATATATATATATATATATATATATATATATATATATATATATATATATTTCATTCTTCTATGTGCATATTTTATTGCTTCGTTTTATAGATGTTCTCTTATTAGTGTGTATTTTTTATTTTGTTTTTTAGCTCATTCCTTGGGTTTCTTTCATTACAGTCTTTCATTTTCTTTTACATTTCTTTGTTTTTTCTTGTCTTTATTTTCTGCTTATGTCTTATTTCTTAATTATTCACCCGCTCCTTATTTCGTTGTCCTTATATTGGGCATTTCATCCCTAGGATGTCTTAGGGGGTCCTTTCTATTTTTTATTTATTTATTTCTTCATGTTTTCTTTGTGTCTCTTTTTTACCTCTCATCTCTTCTTTGGTTTGCGTGTGCACTCTTCCCCTTCCCTTTATATTTCTCTTGTGTGAGGCTGAGTCTGCATTTTTATTTTCCATCCTTGCACTTTCTCATCCTGATGATGGATCATAGAGTGTGATCTGAAATGTTGATGCTAAAAATACATACACAATCGAATCCAAAAATTTACTGCACTGCATTGAAGGAGTTTATATGTCAAAATAAACTATGTTATTGCACTTCTAGAGTGCGACTTGGCTGGGAGGTTGTATTTAAGACCAAAAAAAAATGTAAAAAATAACATATGCGTATGCATCCTTAGAACCCGATTTGGTTGGGAGGTTACATCAAAGTATTTTCCATGCTAAAATGTAGCATGCTTATGCCTCCTTAGACCCCATTTTGGCTTGGAGACTCCATCCAAGTCTTCTACAAGCCAAAACTTCACATGTAAATGCATCATTAAAGTGCATTTTGGCTGGGCAGTTGCATCCAAGCCTTTTACATACCAAAACATTGCATGTTATTGCAATTCTAGAGTGCATTTTTGTTTGGGGATGTTACCCAAATTATTTGCCCTAAAAAATAACTTATGTTATTGCATCTAGAGAGTGCATTTTGACTGGAAGTCATCATTTAAGCTATAAACACTCATAAACATTACATGCATATGTATTGGAAGGCTGCATGGGAGTCTCATCAAAGGCATTTGTTTACAAAAAATAACTCATGCACATGCACTTCTAGAGTCCATTTTTTCTCCATATGCATGTTTCATTCTTCCAATGGCAAGTTTTGTGCATTCTCAGCCCAAAACAACTCATGCAAGGGCATCATTTTAATGTGTTTCTCATCAAAAATGTCTAGCAAGCTTTTTATTGGTAAAACATTTTGAATTGGAAGGTTTTTGCAAGTTGTTTTTTATCAAATGAATGTAAAAACATGGCATGCTATTACATCTTGAGATCATTCTTTGCAACTTGGAAGTAGTCAAAGGTTTTTAAGTTGTTGGATGCAAATACACTTCAAGAGTTTGATTTTGGAAAAGACAAGTTCATTTCAACTTCTCCTTCCTCCATTTTTGGCTCATTGAGCTCCAAGTAAGTAAATGTATTTGATTTTGCTTATATATTTCACTTATTTTCCTACATTGTTGCATTGTATGGTTCATTTGTATCCATTTATTCAAATGCAGCCCATGTAATTTGTATTTTTGTGTTTAAATAAGTTGAAATCTTCTATTTGTCAATGCATAAAAATCATCCTACACTTAAAAATGAAATTGCATGTGAAGATTAGTTTCAAGTTTGTCATGTTTGAGTTAATAGCAAGAGGTATGTTTTTTTGTTTTTCATTTTTGTTTGTTTTTTAAGAAAGTTGAAATCATTTCCTCAAGAATGCAAGTGCATCCATTCATGTCAATTCATCCTTCATTCTCAAACACATGTAATTGCATCTCCCAGATCCATTACATGTAAAAACATGTCATTCTCCATTACATGTAATCACCTCTCAAGAATCTGATTTCGGTAAAAGGTCACTCTTTTAATTACCAAAGTTACCATTTACACATATCCATGTGCATACAACTTGCATTCTTGGCCATACAAACAAATCCCCACATGCAATCCACCTTCACAAGTCCGATTTTGCCCATATACATGTGTTATTCATTTCATTTCCAGCCAACATGCGTGTTTTATGAATATCTAATCAATACTTTGAACACCTTGTTCTTCATAGATCTATCATTGCAAGCCAAAGCTTAATCCTCTCATGGATCCAATCTCTTTAGATGATGTATTTACCCTTTGAAATTTCCATGTTGCAGCATAGGATATGTCAACTCCAACAAAATCCAAAGGAAAAATAAAATATCAATATGATAAAGAGCTGGCTCATTCCACAGCCTCACTCATTTCATCATTTTTGGATCAAAACTCAAATACAAGAATTGGGTATGTAGACATGACCAATTTCTTGCAAAGGCTTGAAGATCCTGCCAACAGGGAACTATGGCACATCAAGAGGAGTAAATTCACTTGATTTCTACTTTCTTTATGGCTGCTCTGGAATCTGAATTTGTCTTTGGATGTGCACGCCATTTCAATCCCAAGGGCAAAATAGTCAAAGATGCAGATGGAAAAGTGATTTTCAATTTGGATCCAGATGTCATTGAATAAATTTTTTGGATTCCTCCAAGTCCCGAATGTGTAGATTTGTCTAAGGATATATCCATACAGTTGTGGAACCAAAATAAGTCAGATTATCACAGATACATGAATGACCAATGGCTAGTTAATAAAAGGTTAAATTTCTCCAAATGGCTAAAGACAATACACAGATCTGACTTCTCTCCAGAAGTTAATGATTTGATAACACTCCTCAGTAGAATTTGCAGTCTCAAGGAATATTGTAATTTTGAACCATGGATGTATAAATTCATTTTTCAAATTATTGAAAATAAAGATCCAATCTACTGGGGATAACTCATAAGCACAACATTGTGTGAACAATTGAGCCATGTGGCCACATCAGTGCCTTTTTATATGAACTCTTATTTGGTCTACATTATTGCAGCCAAGGGAACATTCTCTGGACTCTCCACCAAAGGTTATCCATCACTGGTACCCATTTGGGAATATCATGATCAAATCACGCTTACACAAAGAAAATATCATTATAGGAGGGTGCAAGATGCATTCTTTGGGCATTTCAGGTGCCTTTTTGATAAAGAGTTGGCAATCAAAAGATTATCAAATGTGGCTTGGGAGAAGATAAATCAGTTTGGATGCATCTTCTTGTAATTTCCAACTTTTACCTACTTAAGAGTGGGTTATTTTCAAGGAGAACCTTATACCTTACCAAGATATCCTACTAATAGGATCATCCTCATGGAATGGCGAGGCAGCTCATGAAAGTGCAATCATATCAACACAATCAACATAGGTGAGTTTTTGGTATTACCACTGCCAAATCCCTCCAAATTGGTCGATATACACTCAACTCAGTGTATAAGGCAAAAGCAATGGAAGAAAAACTTCAGCTTATCACATTGAAGAAATTCAAAGCTAGGACTAACTTTGATTATTGAGGGATGCATTCAAAAATCAAAAGGGTCTTCACCCATGTTCATCGCATGGAGGATGTGTGGATTGATTTATGCATTGAGGTGGACATCATGAGAATGGATTACTACAAGCTCACATTACGACAAATCATTAATCTTAATATGATCAAGATTCTAGAAGGCTTTGAGATTGAAGATAATGGCCTGGTCTTGGATCTAAAGTATTATAATACTCAGTTGGAAAAGCTTGTCCCTTTTCCCATTCAGTGGCAACAGAAAGAAGGGAATTTTGTCTTTGATAGATTCTAATCTATTTTGTCGAATACAAACAAATGGCTGAAAAGCAAAGGCCTCAAGAGAGTACATCCAAAAGTTGGGGTAGACTACAATCATTTTGGCCCTATTAGAAAAGATCTCAGGTAGAAATCAAAAGCAAAGATGATTCTTCTTCTTCTCAACTAGTTAAAGCTATCAAGTTACGCTCAAAGGAGAAAAAGGGTCAAATCCATCCTTAGGTTCTATTCAAACACCCCTGCAAGAGGAAGAATCAAATGAAGAAGAAGGATAAATAATGATCATATCTCCTCCTCAATTTCCAAATAGTGAGGATCCATTTAATCAGGAGGAGCCATTTCTAAATATGGTAGATAATGATGTGGATTCATTCTCCACTGTATTCACACCTACTATTGTTATTTCAGAGGTGAATATGTCTGCATTTCCTATCTCTTCTGCAGCTCCTTCCATCCTCACAACAAGGTATTGTGAGAATTTGGCAAATATTTTTGGTGACTTCTTAGCTCTCATGGAAGGTCAAGTTTCCCAACTTGATACTTCAGTTGTAGCTTTTGAAGCACTCATGACAGAGTCATATCAAATAACACCTATGATTTCTACTATGCAAATAGAGTAATGTACCATGACAATAGAGATACAATCAGGATCAATGCCTATCGTAATCACTGTTCCAAGTCCAGTAAAGGAGGGTTTCAGTTTATCACCATGGTTGGTAAAAATCACCATGAAAAGAAGAAAGGTCACATTACCCTTGGATGATTTCTCTACCAAGAAAGGTAAATCTAAGACCTCAAAGGCCAAGGTTGTCTCAAGAATCATGGTTGATGATGAGAAAACCAAATATGTTGAGATTGTAGAATCCTTGGTAGACAACCCAGCTAAGGAACTTACTTGCTCTGATTACAAGTTCACCAAGGTTGAACTTGGTAAATAATCATGGTTGGGATGTCTGCATGATGCTCAAGATGCACTCTCAAATGTGTCAAAAAGAAATCATGAGCTCTGGGAAAAGAAGAACTTGTTAAAGCAGGGGAATGCTCATCTTCAAGAGATTATTCATCAACAAACATCCCAATCCATCACCACTTCATCACAAATGGCTCGGGTGAATAGGAGAGTAGAAGCAACAAAGGCTTGGTTCAAATAAGTTGTCTCAGAAGGAGTTCAATCAATCAAAAACATGCATAAAGTCCTTGAATGTATTAGAGATATTGAGGAAAGACTCCATGATTCAATCACGACATCAGTCACCTGAAAGAAGACTTAGGCACTTGGGAGAAAATGGCCGACAATGATTTAGATACTCTTATCTCATATGACATCATTCCATCCAGGAACATGTTCTACTGAAATTAGGGGCTCATGAATCACAAAGTTCGGGGAATAGAAAAGCTTTTGACAAAGCTGCAAGAGGAGCTAGAGAGTTATTAGGCAGTGGAAGAGGATGTCACTGGTAATCTCAAGTAATTAGAATGCGAAGTTCTTACCAAAGATGATAACTTCTTCACTGAAGAAGAAATGACCACATGATATACTAACAAAGTTAATGCTGATTTTGATTCTAAAGAATTTGGAGCACGGATAATGAACAAATTTATTGCATATAAATTTGTGGCAAAACACTTGAGGGATTCTCTAGTGGAAGATTGAAAAGTTGTGAAATCAGCATGTATGACTGCAACCAGAATTGAAGCCATTTTAAAGACCATGAAGATTTCAAATCTTCCTATTATTCATGATTGCATTGCCAAATATAAGGCCTTCCTTGATAATTTCAAGGATTGATTCACTTTTCTTCATCTTTCTTTTTTAGTTTTTATGCTCTGTAGATTGGAGAAGATGAAATGCATGCAATGCAATTGCATGAATTTGATTGCATTTCCTTATGACATGTAATCCAATAATTATTCTCACCTAGTTTTAGCAGGTCAAAGTGGTTGAGTTGCTACCACTGTTTCCTCCTTTTTCTCATTTCTTTTCCTATAAAAGGAATGACCCTGTCATTGTAAAAACCATCTTTATTTTATGCAAGAAAGCTCTATCAAACTCATGCAAGCACAACTGTGATTGTCTAGTACTATTTTAGAGAAAAATAAATAGAAAGAAATAATTGGAGCTGAAGCTGTGACTGAGTGCAATTGTGGTAAATCAAATTGGATGTTGTGACTGCAATTTGGTTTTACTCTCTTTATATTTATGTGATTCTTGTATTTTTTTAAGAGCAAAGTGAATATCAAAGAAAATTGAAGTTGAAGCTATGACTAGGAGTGATTGTGGTAATATAAAACTAGAAGCCTTGACTTTAGGTTATATTACCATCTTATTTTCACGCACTTTGTTAGAATAGTTAGAAAGTCTCTACTTTTGGAAGTTTGTGTACCCCAATGGTAGAGGTATTTCTTATAGAATAGATAAATAGGTCTTAGAGCCAAGCCAATACACTTTTCAATCATCCTATGAGTTGGTGTTGGTTCATTGGTATCATTGTTTCCAGCTTTTAGATAGAAGTGTAGTTTAGAGATTAAAGCTTTGCCCATTACTCATTCTTCGGGTAAGTAGATTCCTTCTTGAAAGATAAGAAGAAGGAATATTTGTAACATCCTATTTCATAATATCTTAACTTCTTGCTTACCTTGAGTTGATCCAAGGAATGGTGAGAAGGGGGAGCCTTCCCTTTAAGGTAGGAGAGACATTGTCTCATACATTGTGGTTGGTATACCTGTTTGCGACTAAATTTTTTTCCCAAAACTGTCAGTTGCAAAATATCCATCAAACAGGGTGAATCTATTGTCTACAACTTATTAAACTTTTAAACCTTTTAATCAGTTCCACCAAACTTACTTTAATCCTTAATAAGTAAAATACGTAAACATGAAAAGCATAGCAACCATCAAACATGTAAAACACTAGATTTACATGGAAAACCATGTTAAGAGGAAAACTGCATAGAAGATTGATTCTCAAATTTATGAACACCAATTAAGGTGGTTTACAAAGAAAGGCTCACTACTCGAGGCTCACTGCTCGAGGAAAGATGACTCATTGCTTGAGGGCTCACTGCCCAGAAGAAGAAGAATTAAAGAGAATAGATCCACCACTGATATACAACTGCAACACATCTGAAATATCTATAGACACCTTTAGCTCACTACTTCTGGTACCTAACACATTGAGGTTCACATTGCTTCACACCACAGTTTGCTTACTCTTATACATACAAGGAGACAAATCCTCTTTCATACATCCTCATTGCATAAACACATAGTTTCACATAATTCACACAAGCATACACATATTCTACACACATATTTGAATGATTTATCCTTTATTTATACCAACCATTTAATTGTGGAGTCTCCCACTCTCAACCAAACAAATAACTGAACATAATTTTGAATTAGATAAGCTCTAAACATTCTCATGGTGGAAATGGATGAAAAGTAAACCACAACATGCATTAACTATGACCAAAAATATCATCATACATGTTACATGTAATATTGCATTCACTTAGATAATTAATTGAAGTCTAATCATCTAAGATCAGTCAAACCTAAAGTAAGAACACTAACAAACTTGAAATCGTGTCTCTAAAAAACAAATTCTTGTGTAAACTAGAATGAATGAAGCTAATAACATTAAAAACTTATTTCTAGAACCACAACACTAGAATCTATAATGCGGAGAAATATGAAGCATGCATTTCATGCAAGAAATATTGTCAAACATAGTTACACTTAGACAAATACCAATAGTACTCCATTGTGATCTAAATCATAATCCATTGACTTCAAACACCTTCCAATAACATACCAAAACCACATCAACTTGTATATACAACCTAAAGAATATGTGAAGCAAAACATTCAACAACATTGCACAAAAAACATGTTGACATCAATGCAATAGTATGTTGACATCAATGGAAACAATACCAAACAACCATATTGATTCCTCACTTGTCCAAACCAACTCATTTTGTTTAATTGTAACAAACTTTACCTTTGTCATTTATAGCAACACATCAACGACAATAATAATCAAAGTTCTCTTCCTCAAATGTGACTCACTCTCCTCCTTTGACATCAATGGAAAAGGCCAAATACAAAACTCAAATACTCATTCTACTCAACTCCCTCTAAGATATACAAGTCATATCACATCTATATTTAGTTCCCCCTAAGAAGCAATTACCATAATTAGTCCAAACTAAAGATATACTTGTGGTTCAGTAGACTAATGCACATCCATAAGGAGGGACAAACACCCCCTAATTCTCTTAGAGATACTAAAAAGTATCCTTAAATAATGCTTTGGTAAAGATGTTATCAATTTTCTCTTTTGTAGGTACATATTCAAGCTTTACCTTTTCCCTTAAAACGTAGTCCCAGAAATGAATAAGTTTTGTCCTTTAATGCAATATTGGATTCTTGAATTGTTTATTGCATTGATGTTATCACATAAGATATAAATTGGTTCATCAAACATTACTTTGATATCCTTCAATGTTTGTTTCATTCATAATATATGTGTACAACAAGAGGAAGTAGTAACATACTCAGCTTCAAAAGTTTATAAAGATATTGAATCTTGTTTCTTACTCGACCAAGAAACTAACTTAGATCCAAGAAAGAGTGTACCACCACTAGTAATTTTCCTACCATCCACTCATCCAACCCTATTTGCATCAATGCAAGTCATTAAAGTGAAGTCTAATTTTCTAGGAAAACATAGTCCAAAATCTTTTGTACCTTTCAAATATCTAAAAATTCTTTTCATAGTAGAAACATGTGTTTCTCTAAGATCTTGTTGAAATATGGCTACAAGACAAACATGATGTGTGATATTTGGTCTATTATGTTACAAATAGTGGTTTCCATTGCACCAAAAGATTGACTTATTAATGCCTGATACAACCACTAGACTTATAGAAGACACAGGAGCTGGTTAACCCATGTCATGAATCCTGAGGGGAGCGCTGACCATTTTTCCAACAATCTCCCCCTCAGTGTTACCTGATGAGATTTGAACCTGTGACCAAGCTCTGATACCACTTGTTACAAGTAGTGGTTGTTGTTGCACCAAAAGATCTACCTGTTAATTCTCGATACAACCACTAGACTTACAGAAGACACAGGAGGTAGTTAAGCCATGTCACAAATCTCGAGGGGAGTGATGACCATTTTTCCAACACAGTAGTAGTTAGGTATAACAATTTACCAATCATTGATCTATTTTTTTTCTAATTAGCCTTAGGATATTCATCATCATTTTTTAGTTCACAACCAATAACCATAGAAGTGCATACAGGTTTAACATTTTCCATTCCACACTTCGTCAACATCTCTTTAACATATTTTGATTGTGAAATAAAGATCTACCTTCATTTTTTTTATTAACTTGTAAGTCAAGAAAGAAATTCATTTCCCCAATCATATACATTTCAAACTCTTTTTGCATCTCATCAGCAAATTTCTTGCACATACCATTATTTCCTCCAAAAAATTATATCATCCACATAAACAACATCAAAAATCAAGATATTATTTGATTTAACTTTAAAGTAGAGATTACTATCAGCAATACCTTTTTTAAATCTTTGTTTTAACAAATATTTGTCAAGCCTAGCATACCAAGCTTTGGGAGCTTGTTTCAATCCATACAAAGTCTTTTTCAATCTATAAACCATGTCCAAATCATCTAATATCTTGAAGCCTTATGGTTTCTCTATGCATACTTATTCTTTCAATTCTCCATTCAGAAATGCAAATTTCACATCCATTTGGCATACCTTGAAGTCTTTGTGTGGTACAAAAGCCAAAAAAAATTGATTGCTTCCATTCTTGTCACAGGAGCACAAGTTTCTTTAGATCCAAGTCATTCTACCTCTGCATGACCTTTGCAGACTAATCTTGCTCTTTTCCTCATTATGTGTCCATTTTCATCTAATTTGTTCCAGAACACCCACTTTGTTCCAATTACATTCTTCTTAGCTGGTATAGGAACCATTTCCCAAGTCTGATTCTTAATAATCTAATCTATTTTTTCTTCCGTAGCCTTCATCTAGTTATAATCATTTCAAGCTTCGTTCACTATCTTTGCTTGAATCTCTGAAATTAAGCATAAGTTAACTTGATTTTCAGCAAATTTACTTCTTGTCATGACACATTTGTTTTTTTCTCCAATAATTTAATTCTCTGAGTGATTCTTTTGCACATACTTGGGAGTCTTAAGAGTTGTTGTTGAAGAAAATTTTGTTTCATTATGCACCTTGTCTTCTTCATTCTTCTATTCTTCCACTTTTCCAAATGACTCATCTAATTAATATCTATCATCTATCTCTGAGATCCTCAAAATGTCCTCATCAACCATCACATTTGTGCTTTCAATAATTCTTCTTAGTCTTTTATTATAACATCTGTAAGTTTTTCTTTTAGTAGAATACTTGAGAAATATGCTTTCATCAACTTTGTATCAAAATTTTCCAAGATTTTCTTCATGTCTTTTGATCTAACATTTGCTTCCAAAAACCCTGAAATACTTCACAAAAGAGATTATTCCATACCATACCTCATTGGATATCTTTCCAAGATTATTTCTAATCTGAACTCTATTAAGTGTGTATACTACACTCAATATTGCTTCTTTCTAGAAGATTTCTAATAGGTTCACATCCTTTATCATTATTCTGGTAGCTTCCTAAATTGCTATATTTATTCTTTCAATTACACCACTCAATTGCAGTGTTCTAGGAGAAAACAAACATCTCTTAATTATTTGATTCTCATGGAAAATATTAAATTCCTCATAAACAAATTATCCTCCTCTATTGGACCTCAATCACTTGATTCTCCTATCTACCTCATTTTCAACCATAACCTTGTATATCTTGAACATTTCTATAGCTTCAAATTTATCTCTTAAGAAAGTAACCCAAGACATTCTAGAGTAATTATCAATTAAGAGCATAAAGTACATGTCACCTTGTTGACTTCTTATTCTATTTGATCTGCATAGGTTAGTGTGCACCAATTACAACAACCCAGTATTAAATTGTTCTTTAGCCTTGAAAGTCCTAGTTTATTTCCCAACTTGACATTTTTTGAAAATATTATTAACATGTCTTATGAGTTTCAATAGATCTCTTACAACGTGCATTGAACTTATCTTTACCAAAATTACCAAAATTGGTGTGGCACATCCTCCAATTCCATAGCTAATTCTCATTGATCTAAGACATCAAGCAATAACTAGTAGCTATCTTCAACTAATAAACATTTCCACCTATCTTCTTTCCAACAACAATTATACTTCTAGATCTTATTCTAATATCATGGAAATCATCTTAAAAAACAAGATTATAACCATGTCCACACATTTTTCCAACACTCAACAGATTGTGATTCGAGCCCTTAACATAGTACACATCGTTGGTGTTATGTTTGTCATGAAAAACTTATGGAGTCTATTCTAACTATCCCGGTAGTTTGATCATCTCCAAATCTAACAAAACCTCCATCATACTTTTATAGTTTTAAAAAATTTCTTTTGTCACCAGTCACATGATTAGAATATCCATTATCAATAAGCCAATCATATATATCTCTTCTAACATGAAAATCATAAGCCATAACATTTTTAATTTTAGTAACAACTTTTGGAGATTTCCTTTGAACATTTTTTTATAGGGTTAGTAGAACAAGATTCTTCTTTAACAACCAAGAATAATAATTGATCGTCTTCTTTATAATAAGATTCACCATCAGAAATACTAACATCTTCTCTAGCATAATAAGATTTCTTATTAAACTTTCCTTTCCTTTCTTTGTTCTTTTAATTTTCTATTCTACCAGGACATTTAGAATCATAACAACCTATCTTTCCATAGCTAAAATATTTAAAGGGTAACTTACCTTTGTATTTCCCAGTTCCTTTCTTCATTCTTCTCGCAAAGTTTTCCTCAATTCCATCAAAGTCTTCTTCTTCTAAATCATCATACTTTATCATTTTGGTGGCCTTAAATGTAGTTTATGTCCTCATATTAGTAGTGCCAAATCCTCTCATTTCAAAAGAAAGTAAGTCATGATCATTCACTTGATTCTTTGTCTGATCGAATGTAATGTAAATAAAGACCCTCAACCATTGTTGTTGAGCTTGACTATGGTTATACTTAGATGCACAATGATCTAAGTAGTGCACAAATTCTGATAGGATAGATTACATGCGAGGTTATCGACTCAACTTGATTTGTTGGGATCATGCAACTATTACTCTGAGTGTTGAATGAGACCATTGGCGTAATTCACGGGCAACTTGACTTTTTGATTGGTTCCTACAATGAGCCTCATATCGTCGACTTACGTAGCATTGAGATTGTTGGATTTATATGGAGGCAAAGATCTCCAAGTTTCTAAAGATCCCGATCGGTGGCTTATTTTAATAGACCCTTTTGGGCATTGTAGGATCATCCAATATTCCAGTGTTTCATTTTTGTCAAGGCAAGCGAAGCGAGATTTGCCTAAGTGAAATTTGTATTGTAGGCTAGTTTTGTAAGATGGGGATGAGTTCAAGAATGAGTTATATGCATTGTAATTGGTTTTCTTTGTAAGGGTTTTTGGATTAGCCAAGGGTTTCTAGACTAAGTCTTTGGTACCTATTATTGGGCATTGTAATCGGGTATTTCTCTGTTTACACGGTTGCAGGCAATTTCGATGTTAGCTGACTTGCATTCGGTGTAAGTAGCTTTATGTTCTTGATTGAGATCTAAATGGTAAAGGATTTGCATTGCCCAAATACTAGTATTTATTGCATTATTGTCTCTTACAAGTTCTTGGTGCAAGTTCTTTAATTTATTGTTGCATTCTTGATTAGCTAAGTTAGCTGATTTCTATATTTCTGCATGAGTTTCTTTGGAAGCGTAGTTTGTTCTAGTATTTTTTTGAGTTTGCGAGTTAGAGTCAGTGTCACATGGGGGTTTTACTCTAACCCTATGACAGTTGGTATCAAAGCCCTGTTACAGGGTTTGTAAGGAAACTTTAGTTGTGAGTTAGAGTCAGTGTTGCATGGGGGTTTTACTCTAACCCCGTGACAGTTGGTATTAAAGCCCTGTTATAGGGTTTGTAAGAAAACTTTAGTGATGTTTTCTCATAATCAAGAAGGGATGATCCCATGGGATCAAGAAGCTTTCTATCACGGTGGATACCAAAGAGAAAAATGATGAGCAACCTACCAATGACGAAGGTGTGCAAATTGGTCATGGCTTTTCCATTAACTAGCCCTGCACCCGTAATAGGTTGCAAGATCTTGAATCACGATTAAGCACATTGGAAGTGCTTAAGTTCGATGATCGTCTCACTAATCTTGAGGCAACCTATACTGATATTCAAGATTATTTGGGCAATATGTGTGATGATATGGACATTTTGTGTAATGAGATAAAGTTCTTAAAGGATGGGCAATCTTTGCACCATACTCTGATGCAAGGTGGATCGCAAGGCCCCAAGTCTTCGATCCAGATTGGGTTGTATGGTGATGATTGGGATGAAAAATCATTGGACAACTTCTTCTAGGATGTAGAAGATTTTTTTCAAATGCTACTGAGCTATCTGTCAAGGCACAGGTGAAGAAGGCAGACACTTGCTTCACGGGTAGTGCTAAACTATGGTGGAGGACTGTATGTAGGGGAATTTGGACCTCAAATCCAACTACACACGCAACATGGTCATTACTCACATGATCGAATTACAAGAGAGAGTATGAATTACTCAATCTGAAATCCATCATGAAGCGACTTGTTGCCTCCTATGTAGACGAGTTATTTAATTACTCTCAAATTGGAGAGCCAACAACCATAAGACCAATTCTACAATGGAGGATTTTCAAAAGCTATGATGATAAGCAAAAATTGAATTTAAGCTAGAATGAGTGCAATTTAATCTAAGATGCTTTGAAAGAAATATGATAGTAATCAAGATAGCTTGGAAAGAAATATGGAATGCAAATTGTTCTAAAGAACTTGAAATAGAAATTAGATTAAGCTATGAGCAAATAAACAAACTAAATATATGAATATGCAATATTAAGCTAAATGAGAATTATAATAAAATGCAATTAAAAGCTTTGAAATTGAGACACAAAATTGCTATAGTTCAATTACTCTCAAAAATTGCTCTCCTTGAATGAATAAATGAGGCTCATTAAATAGAAAAGCCCGGGAAGAGAATGAAGGGGTTCTTGATTTGAAACTCTTGACTCTTCATTCCCATTTGAGACAAAAAAGCATTGAATTTCTTAATTAAAAGAATGGAATTTGCCACATAGGGGACTTTTCGAATATCTTGAATTATTAATTCAAAAATGAGTGTCCATTCAAATAACAAGTAATTATTAATTCCTTTTTATGGGTAATCAGCTAAAGGGGGTAGATTTTAATTTAACTCCAAGTACTTAGGACTTTAGGATTAAATTAATTTATCATAGGGGTAATTTAGCTAATAAAAGTCAAAGACTTTAGGAATTAATTTAATATATGATTAATGCAATTAGGTTTTTTGCAATTGACATCAAGTTGAATTAAGTCAAGTAGGAGAGAGAAAATTGCCTAGGAAACTAGGACTTTGGAGATGTGAAATTGATGAAAATGCACCAAAATTAATTAAAATTAATAGGTGTCAATTTTAGGGTATTACATTTGCCCCTCTTTGAATTGATGTGTGAACAACATGTTGATTCAAAGAATAGCTTGAAGTGATAGATGACGAGAAATTCAGAAGTCTAGGTTAGGTTGCCAAGACATCGAACAAATCAAAGCATGATTTTCCGAAGTCTAAGTTAGATTGTGAAGACAACGGTCTTGAGAGAAGATGAGAATCGCGGTTAGGTTTCCCCAATGCCCAGAAGATTTTAGATGCAAACTTAGGACTGTCTCCAGAATCAGGGTTAGATTGCCCTAATACAAAGCTTAGCCCTTCGAGACCTGGGTTAGATTGTCTAGATAACGGTCTAAGAGAGATTTCGAGAGCCATCTCCAGAACAAAGCTTGACCCCCAAGAATTAGAGTTAGATTGCCCCAATACCTAAAATATTTTGAGAACCATCTCCAGAACAAAGCTTGATTCCCAAGGATCTGAGTTAGATTGCTCAGATACCTAAAATATAGATGACCAGATAACAAGATGTGAGGCATTGAGATGCCCCTAGCGATGAGAACTGATGATTCAGATCAGACTAATTCAAGAATTGATTCAACAAGATTCAAAAATGATGCAATCATCCTGCCCCCTCGGGAGCGAAATCAAAAGATGAAATAAGAGAGATGATTAACAACAAGAGGTTGCAAAGCAGAAGCAATTTAGACTAGATTTGAGAAGCTGCAGAAGTAAATCAGAGAAAAGAAGAGGTCCTATTGACTAAGTTTGACCATGGTTGACTAGAGTTGACTTTGATGAAAAGAGCAAAGATCTTGAAAACATGATGCAAAGATAAGGGTCTGGCAGGAAGATGACACGAGAAGGCTGACTGCACAAGCGTTCGATCCCAAAGGGTCCTAGAATTTAAAATGTGATTTCGAGCTATCCAGAGATGTCAAATTTTGATTTCAATCCCGAAAATGGATTAAGAGCAATCGATTTAGCCAAGGGTGCAATTTTCACGTAAAACAAAGCACTTTTGAAAATTAGGTCAAAAGCTATATAAGGCCAGGAGGGGTCATTTTCAATTCATTATTCACCTTCGTCTTCTTATGATTTTGAGCTCTAGAGAGAAATGGAGGGTCTTTCGCTGCATACACATCGATTTGAGCACTCCCGATGACATGCCCAGCTTGCGGAGTATGACACACTTGTAAGTAGTCAACAAACCTCTTTGTATTTCAATTTGTACTACTTTTTAGGTTAATTTAGGGTAGATTTGACAACTTTAGGAGCATGTTCTTCTAGTCTCGTGCGAGGAAGTAGTTTCCTCGCACCGGCCTAGGTCTCCCTTCACGTGAGGAAGCAGTTTCCTCGCGCCAATTAGGTCTTCTTCATGCGGGCTCTGTCTGGAAGCTCGCGTGAGCTGAAAGGTGGTCCCGTGCGAGATTATAGTAGTTCGCGCAAGGTTGATTCCTGTCTCGCATGAGGAAATAATTTTCTCATGCAAAAATTTGCTGCAGAGTTTGAAGTTGCTTGCCAAAATTCATCAAATTTGCATAAAATAAGCCAAGTATAGCGTCACAGAGCCATGTCTAGGATAGATGTCTTGTTGCATTTGCTGTTGTGTCAAAAAACCACCATATCGAGATACTAATCCAATGTCGTCACTTGCTTTACAAGTTGACTTCCCCGACGTTGCCTTCAGGACACACAATCCTGTGATTACCACCCTAGTGCAGAGACTGACAAATGTAGAGAGTGTTCATGTTGAGGCGCTTGGTTTGGGATTCTTGCATGATTTACCCGACATTCAGGTAAATCATGGTCTTCTTAGTGCATTGGTAGAGCGTTTCCATTCGGAGACAAACACATTTCACTTTTCGATGGGGGAGATGACTGTGACTCTTGAGGACATATACAGGATTCTGCGGATACCAGTCCATGGTGCTCGAGTAAAGTATAAGACGTAGCTAAGGTAGGGTACAGTAGCCTTGAGAGAGATCTTAAGGGATGATCTAGTGATGGGTCAGGCCATCTCTTGGGATGATTTGATTAGCAGGCACGACAGTGCTCATCCATTTGCCATTGTTCTTGCAATGTTCTTGAGCTGTTACCTTGTTCCGGATCGAGGTCAGCATGGTCTAGAGTGCGGCTGGGGCACGATGCTGCAGAGGATGTTGGAGTGATCGACCGTTAGGTTCAGATGGGGCGAGTGCATGCTAGCCCACATGTATCATGAGATGCATGGGATAGTTTATCAGAGTGTGAGGATGATGGCGACAGGTGTCTTCATCTTACAGATCTGGGCCTAGGAGTATCTCCCTATTTGCAGGCCTATTTATCACGACACATGACAGGCTCTTGAGCCTTTCATTTACAGGTATGTAGTTCTCATGACTCAACTTTTGCTGGGTAAGATGGAGCAATGGAGAGGATAGCTGGATGACATGGCAGCTGTAGTTTGGAGACCTTGGGTGGCTATGGAGCCATGGGATGATGCTCGGAGAGAGCTCTCACATATGTTTGTATCTCATCCATTGATTGGACATAGCGTCACCATCATTAAGAGATTTGTTGTCACACGCATCCTGCACCAGTTTGGTAGGCAACATGACATATCACAGGAGTACTACCCCTACGCTCGCTTCTTTGATGAGGAGAAGAAGGGGTGGCATGCTAGATTGGATCCAGGGTGGTGTGCTATAGAGGCACGCATTCCAGCTGTGTGATGGGATTACATGGTGGGTGTTACCAATGCAAGGGTGACATCTACATACATGGATTAGTTGATTGCATGTCCTCATTTGAGGTTCACAGATCCAGTTGGTATAGGGGCACAACAACAGCAGGCACCAAATCAGCAGCCACCAGCCTAGCAGCCACCAGTTTAGCAAGTTGCACAGCATGGACAATAGCAGCAAAGAGTATTAAGACCCCAAGCAAGGCAGATTAGCATCCCTGCTAGGATGATGAGCTCAGATGCAGGAGCTGGGAGTAGTGGGGCCCAACAAAGATCCACCCAGTAGCGGATAGGTGGTTCATCACAGCAGGCATCACCAGACGATGATATTGACATGCCTGATATTTCGGCAGGAGCAGGTACACCATAGTTGCAGGAGGCTCTTAGGAAGAGCCATGAGAGGGTGCGACATGTTCAGCGGGAGCATGATGACTATCACTCAAGTCATCAGGGAGGAGACTCGGGTAGCTGACAGGGATGCTAAGATTAGGCAGCTACGAGAGGAGCTAGCATGATCAAGGATTGAGACTAGATATGAGGCTACTCAGGCAACTTACTAGTATGCAGCTTACTGCAGGGTTGTTCCAGATATGGTAGAACAGGTACCACCTTTCGCCAATTATGCTGGAGCTCCACAGGCACCTCCACCAGCACCTCCACAGGCACCACCATAGCAAGCACCATAGGCACCCTCTTAGTAGGGACCTCTACAACGGCTAATGCCCCTTCCCCAAAGACCATTTCCACCACCTCCTCTGGGTGATGAAGGACCTAGCTAGCACTTTTGATATACTTGTACATAGTAGTCCATTTTTGATACTGTGCTCAAGTAGCACCTCTTCTTTTTGTACATGACATTATTCGATATATATATATATATATATATATATATATATATATATATATATATATGAGATCAATAATTTGATATCATTGTACTTGTGGTTATATTGCTTTGATATTGATGTTTATGAGATGTTTTCATATGCTTAGATGTATGGATAGAAATGTATGAAATGCACATGTTTCCTTTTATGAATATGAATATACATATGGTTTATTTTATGATGATGCAGTGATAGATGGATAGAATGTATGCAGATGTGTAATGTATGATTTGAGTTATGCTTATAGTTGATGCACATGTAAATGAATATGCAAATGAATTTATGGATGCAAATGGAAATGAAATGAAAATGTAATGGATAGTAACGTATATGGTACTAATCATCTCATGCAGGATTGTCGCAATATATGACAGGTACTGATAAAAGAGATTACATGTCGAAGATTGAGATCGAGGACCAAAAACTTGTGTAGCCAAGATGGAACCGGGACAAAAGATGAGAACCTTCGATGAACAAAAAGAAATCAAGAGAGTAACAAGATATCGTCTCAAAAGCAAGCTTAGCATGAAAAAAAAATGCAAGTCTAAGCTAAAATGCAAGCCTAGAATGAAAATGCAAGCCCTAGGACTTGGTTGTTGGACTCATTGTATTTATCATCATCGAGTTCGTTTAAGCACGGGACAATCACAATATGTCATACAATCCTCACTAACATTAAAATCATGAGAATATGAATATGACATAAGTCTTAGATTTGTTGGAATGAGGTGTAAGCATTAAGGCACAAGAAGCCAGAATGACCTGAACACCTATTCCTTTTGATTTAGCAAGTTAACATAAGCATTCAAGCATGATTGCTAGAATGACCTGAATGTTGCTTGCAAACAAACACACTAGACACACAAGAGTTCCTTATTTTTCCAAAGAGTTCTCATAGTGACCCTTACGTTCACTTAGCAGAATGAGCGTTAGCCATTATACTTGTAGCAGAAAGAAGTCACTCAAAACAGACAAGGAGAAGAACCAACCTCACCAAAGCATCCATATAAAAGGAGTCAAGGTACGCATGGCCATCCAAAAAGAGATGGAGGCTCTTACAGATGGACACCCCTCTTCGATAGATTCTTTGGGTCATTGGAACTAAACCAGCAAACAGAAAGCAAAGAAAAGATCATGCCCCCAGTCTTCGCGTTTCTCAGTCAAGAAAGACATCTTAGATTCACTTGAGGGGAAATGATAAAGCAAACAAACAAACAAGGAAAGGAAAAGCTTAGCGTGCTTCAAAAGAACACAAAATCAATTTTTAGTTTCTGTTTACGTTTGTGTTCAAGCGGATTGAAATCAAATCAGAAGCAAACAACATTCGAAGTCTTGACGGGATAGCGACAGCAGGCAGACACAGTGAGAACCACTGGTGACCATCATGAGAGACAAAGTCTCAAGAGGATATTGGAGTGTGAACCAAGTATCAGTAGGTGAATGTAGTGAGAACCACTGGTGACTGATACAAGGAAGATTCTCGAAAGAGAAAAATGCAAGCGAAACATCAGCAGGCAAACGCAGTGAGGACCACTGGTGACTGATGTAAGGAAGAGATCCCAAAAGAGAGAATTTTGAACAAGAGCTAAGTATCAGTAGGTAGGCACAATGAGAACCACTGGCGACTGATACACAAGAGATCCTCATGGAGAGAAATCTCAAAAGTAGCTAGGCATCAGCAGGCAGACACAATGAGAACCGCTGGTGACCGATGCACAAACAAAGCTTCCAAAAGTGATAGGACAATGCCCCCTAGACCAGGAAGATGCCCCCATGTGTGAACCAATTCCAATCCATGAAGAGTCGAGGAAAATCTCGAAGACAACTAAAGGCAAGAGCATGAGCTAGCCAACTAAAGCAGGAAACAAGCTAAAAGCAGGAGACAAACTAAAGCAGGAAAGTGAGAAAGCGAACTAAAGCAGGAAACTAAAAGCCAAGCGATGCTGAGATGAGATGTAGCTTCAGGAAACAAGAGGCACTTGTTTACCAGGTTTTCACCATCTTGGCAGAGATTCTATTTTTGCTACCATGATGCCTGTTTACCAAGTTTTCATCAATGGCACAATGTTTTCTTCTTTTTCAATTTTTTTGTACTTTTTTCTTTTTTTTTGTATTTTTCAATATTTCATTTTTTTGTATTTTGTATTTTATTTTTATTTTTTTAATATTTTTTAATATTTCATTTTTATTTTTATTTTTTTTGTTATTACCAAGGTGCCTATTTACCAGGTTTTCACCAAGATAATAGATACATCAAAGCGCTTGTTTACCAGGTTTTCACTAAGATGATCATTTTTTTAGGACATTTTGCAATTTTTAGGATTTTTTACAATATATCATTTTTTTGGATTTTTTTAGGACCAATAAAAATGTACATGAGCATGCCAAGAATGTCTCAACTGTAGAACTCCTTCAGATGAAGAGCATTGATAGGCTCTTTGAGTTGCTCTCCTTTAGTGGTGGAGAATCGATAAGTGCTAGACCCAAATGCTGCAGTAATGACATACGGACCAAGCCAGTTTGGTTCAAATTTCCCTTTTTGGACTCACTACTGCTAATTCTTGGGGTTCTCTCTCAGGACGAGATCACCCACTTGGAATTCCCTTTCTTTGACTTTCTTATTGTAAGCTTTAGACATCCTCTTTTGGTATGCTCTTAGATGATCGAACGCCACCTTCCGACGTTCATCAAGTAACTCAAGCTCTTGAAGCTGAGATATTCTATTATCTTCATCAGTGATGAGGCCCCTCAGAGAGATTCGCAATGTCAAAATCTTGACCTCAATAGGTAATACTGCCTCTGCTCCATAAACCAAGGCAAAAGGAGTGGCCCCCATTGGTGTTCAGATACTTGTTCTGTAGGCCCACAAGGCTGGATTAATCTGGAGATGCCAATCTCTACCAGATTTATGAATTGTTCAGTGCAAGATTTTCAGAATTGTCTTATTAGAAGCCTTTGCTTGTCCATTACCCTGAGGATAATAGATGGATGACCAATGCTGAATAATTCTGAATTTAGTGCATAAGTCTGTCAGGTCCTTATTTTTGAATTGTCCCCCATTGTCAGTGATAATAGATGAGGGTATGCCATATCTGCAAATGATATAGTTTAGTATGGACATATCAATGGTCTTGCCATCAGCTACAGCTAGAGGCACTGCCTCAACCCACTTGGTAAAGTAATCAGTAGCTGTGATGATGAGCTTGTGCCCTCTTGAAGAGGAAGGATGTATCTGACCGACCAAGTCGAAGGCCCATTGTTGAAATGGCCAGAAACTGATGAGAGGACTAAGTTCATGAGCAGGAGCATGAATCAGGTTCCCATGGAATTGGCATTGCTTGCAAGTCTTGGCATAGTGAACAGCTTCATTTTCCATGTCCGGCCAGTAATAACTAGCTCTAATAAGTTTCTAGGCTAACGTCAAACCACTAGAATGAGACCTACAGATACCTTCGTGTACCTTAGCTAGCGCACGTTTGGACTCATCGGGTTCTAAGCACCTAAGGAGGGTATTGTCTAGACCCCGTCTATACAAGTCATTTGCTATGAGGACATATCATGAAGCAGTACGAATGAGGTGACACTTTTCATTCTGGGTATAGGTATCTGGAATGATCTGGTCACGAAGGTAGGAAAAGATATGGTGGTAGTGGGATGAATCATGTCCAATGACTGAACAGATCATCCTCGATTTAGGAATATCATAGGTAGGGTAGTGTAATGCCTCTACTAGGAACTCATGTATGAAGTCATTTTCTGGCATTTGTAACATCAAAGCAAGAGTGGCCATTGCATCAACTGCTTTATTATCTACCCTTGGAATCTATTGGAAAGAAATGTGTGCAAAGTATTGTTTGAGATCATCCACCATCCTTTTTTAAGGTATTAGCTTGTCATCTTTTGTTTGGTAGACATCATTAACTTGATTGATGATTAACTGCGAGTCTCCAAAGACCTTGAGCTCATCCACACACCATTCAAGGGCTATCTTCATTCCATTAATGAGAGCTTCATATTCAGCTATGTTGTTTGTGTAGGGAAACAACATTTTATATGCTTTTGGTAATGAGTATCTTTGAGGTGTAATAAACAAAATGCCTGCACCGAATCCTTGCTAAGTGAATGATCCATCAAAGAACATGCTCCAAGATTGATGTGTGAGAAGCATGATGGATTCATCTGGGAATTTAATACTCAAAGGCTAATGATCTTTCAAAGGAGCTTCCGCCAACTGATCAAAAATTGCTTGTCCCTTAATAGATTTTCTTTCCACATACTCAATGTCAAATTCACTAAGTATCATTACCCATTTTGCTAATCTACCCGTGAGGGCAGCCTTGCTTAGTAGGTACTTTAGTGGATCAATTTTTGTAATAAGCCTCATGGTATGAGCTAGCATATAATGCTGCAACTTCTAAGAAGCAAATACCACTGCTAAGCAAGCCTTCTCAATGACAGAGTAATTCATTTCATAGGCAACCAATGTTCTGTTGATATAGTACTTGGCTCTCTCTTTATTATTCTGATCTTCTTGACCTAGGAGAGCACCCAAGGATGTGTTTGTTGCTAAGATGTATAGTATAAGCGGCTTCCCATGAATAGGAGGCATTAGTATAGGTGGATTAGAAAGATACTATTTTATTTGAGTAAGTCCCTTGTCACATTCCTCATTCCATTCATAGGTCACATTCTTATGCAAAGTTTTAGTAAATGGTTGTGACTTGTCGGCCAACTGTGAAATAAAATTCTGGATAGATTGTAGCCTTCCTTGTAGTCCTCTCATTTGACTGATATTATTGGGTGGAGGCATGTCCATAATAGCTTGCACCTTTTCAGGATCAACTTCTATGCCTTTAGCTGAAATGATATAACCCAAGAGTTTTCCAGAAGTAACACCAAAAGCACATTTCTTTGGATTAAGCCTAAGACTGAATTGTTCCATGCGATCAAGAATGGGACCCAAATCTATGAGGTGATTTCTTCACTACATGCTTTTGGTTAAAGTATCATCCACATAATCCTCCATTGTTTTATGCATCATATCATAGAAGATAGTAGTAACAACTCTCTGGTATGTTGCTCCAGCATTCTTAAGCCCAAAAGGCATGATATTCCAGCAAAAGGTGCCCCAAGAACATGTAAAATTGGTCTTTTCTTGATCTTCTAGCGTGATTTTGATTTGATTATAGCCAGAAAATCCATCCATCAGGGAATACATCTCATATCATGTCGTCATGTCAACTATCATATCAATATTAGGCAGTGGGAAGTCATCTTTGGGACACACCTTATTCAGATCTCTGAAATCCATACACACATGAATGGATTTATCATGTTTAGTGACTAGAACAATGTTTGAAATCCATTCTGCATAATCAATAGTTCTTATGAAGCTAACCTTAAGAAGCTTTTCCAGTTTTGCTTTAACCAAAAGCGCTGCATGTGGATGCATTTTTTGCAGCTTATGTTTAATAGGTTTGATACCTGGTACGATGGACAAATGATGCATGATTAGATTGGGGTCTAATCCAAGCATGTCAGAGTAGGTCCATGCAAAGTTTATTTTCTTGCTCTGAAAGAATCTTGTGAACTCTTCTTTTTCTTCAGCAGACAATGATTGTGCTAGGTGAATAATCTGTGGAGCAGCCTCTGTTACCAAATTGACCGGCTGTGTCAGCTCAATCAATACTGATGATCTCTCTTGAAAGTGGCTTAGAAGCGTATCAAGTATCTCATCCTTGGGTTCCTCAGAGAGGTTTTCAGCCTTGGATATGTCTTTTATTTTTACTATTTTTGGCTCTGATACTGCCACAAAGTGGTTTTCACCATCAAAGCATCTATTTTTTCTTCTTTTAATTTTTTGACTGAGATACCTGATATCCACCTCTGTCATGTTGACATTTCTTTCACTGGTGGAGGAGATCATAGGTTCAATAGCATGGAGGTAACAGGCTAGATCATAATCATTTTGGAATGTTAGGACTTCATTGGATTTGGAAGGGGAGTTCCAGTTTATCAGATCGGGACGGCAGAGTGAAAGGGAAGTAGTGACTGGTTCAACTACATTCACAGTATAACCCTCAAAAGCATTGACGATCAAGTCGAGACCTAGGGTGATTTCATCCAAAGGAGCGTTCAAATCCTTATAAGACCTTGTGTCAAAAGTAGAGGACATGTTGACATTAGTAGTGCCTAATTCATGCGGCCTAGCGCTAGACCCTTCACCTACTTCGAGGAGTCTTTCATACATGTGAACAATATCTATGTCTACATCATAAGTAGCATCAGACAAAGAGTCAAAATCATATTCATGTGAGTTAGTACTTGATGTGGGAATTTCATTAGCAGCATCATCAGACTCATTATTATCCCTCGTAGCATTAATAGCTTGTTGAAGTTGTTCTTGTTCAAAGTACTTTTGAAAATGAGGTGGCCTGTATCGTTCACCTTGAAAAATAAGATCATCATTTAGTGTTGCTTTCCATTCCTCATATGTGAATCGGTATACTGAAGAAGTTTTATCAGAATCATTATTAGTATCAGTATATGTCTCTACCATATGAATAGGTATGATAGGCTCATCAAGCTTGGCAAAGAGTGTTGCAAGATCCGGAGGAATAGGATATGGAAATGTATCTTCATCAGAGTTGTCCATTGGGTTCACTTATGGAGTGGCATCTTCAATTTCTTATTCAGGTTTAGGTTCATGCTCAGGAGTTGACACAAATTTCTTGGTCCCCAAATGAAAGGGAGTCTTTTTAAAGCCTAAGCCACTAGTATCTTTTGTGCAACGGCCTGTAGCTTCAATGGGTTTTAGTAAGCCATTATCATTTTTTCCTATAGGACCACTCCCCTTATAACCGAAGTGCTTCATGATCTTGAAGAATTCACTGTATGGTTCTTGCTCTAAATCTGGAGATGGAGTGGTTGTTTCAGCTGTTTCTTTTCCTTTATAGATCCATGCTCTGATAGCCCTCTCTTCATCCTCATCTTCTAAAGGTGTAGAGGCCCTTACAAAGGTGCCATCATAAACTATTTGAGGAGGAGCATTAGAAATTTTGTTGTCCTCAGAAGGTCTCCCATAAGAGCGTGGAGACAGAGGTAGATCAGCCAGTGATAGCACAGGTTCCATTCCGTATTCTCCCATGCTCGTATCCTTAAGTCTCAAAGTTTGTTCTATTTCTTTCAACTTAGCATCATAAAACTCAGTGGATTCTCTATTTGCTGGAACAAAGCTATCTATGGTTTGCGCAAGAGTGTTGCAAGAGAAATTGGTATTTGTAGGTACAGTGACTTCCACTCCATGGAATGGAAACTTAATGCATTGATGATATGTGGATGGAATAACCTGCATCTCATGAATCCAAGGCCTACCCAACAAGATATTGTAGGCAAGAGGAATATCGAGCACTTGGAAAGTAACATCTCTCTCAATAGGACCTACGCGAATAGGTAGCACAACTAAGCCCTGGGACTTGTGTTCTTCCTCATCATAAGCTTTGATGGTAATCTTTTTGTGAGGATCTATACAATTCTCATCATAACCTAGCTGAGTGAGCAGTTTAGTGGAACAGATATTAAGACTAGCACCATTATCTATGAGCACTTAGCAAACGCACTTAGGACCTATCATGACCTCTATATGTAAGGGAGCATTATGTGGGTGACTCAAAGAGTGGTCATCTTCTTCAGAGAAGGATAGATAGTGAGGCGAAGTCAAATGACCCACCATAGATAGGAACCAGTTGAGATTGAGATCCTTGGGAACGTTTGCCTCAGCAAAGGCCTTATCCAAAATTTGCCTGTGAGCAGGCGAGATTTTCAACAACTCAAAGATGGTAATATGAGCATTGGTTCACTGGAGTTGATCTAAAATGCTATAACTAGTTGAGCTAGCTATAGGAACATATTTCATTTTTTTGTTGGTAGGGCCAACAACAGTCTTATCCATGATTTGCTTCGGAGCGGATGTGGAAGTATTAGGTCTCTTATCCACAGTTTGCTTTGGAGCGGATGTAGAAGTATCAGGACCTTTCAACACAACTCTTCCTCGTGATCGAGTGACAACATTAGCATAGTCTTGAGATTGTTCAGATTCAGACGAACGAGATGTAGAGCTACACAAGATAAAAGGAGTCTTAGATTTGGGAGCATCGTCGCTCCCTCTAGAAGTGATCATGTCACAATACTCTATCTCAACAGGTTTGATCATACCAATAACATTGTCATTATTAGTGTACATGTAGTTGACTTTAGCATTGGTATTCTTGGCATTTGAAGACTCACCCTTCTCATGAGGAGGGAAGGGATCCTTAAAAGCTTGGTGATCTGAATTCTTATTATGGTTCTCCACAAGGATGTCACCATTGTTAATGAGATCTTGAACTTTATGCTTCAGTTGGAGACAAGTAGAAGTCTTATGACCAATGTTCTGGTGATAGTCACAGTAAGCATTATCATTCCACCAATGAAGTCATGGTTGTGGGTCATAAGTACACTTTTCTAAAGGAGTAAGAACCTGACCCTCTATAAGAGTTTTATAGACCACATCAAGAGGCTCTCCCAAAGAGGTGAAATCGCACTTGGGTCGAGAGGCCCAAGGTTTGTTCCTAGTAAATTGTGAAGTTTGTTGATTATCTGTTGTGGTCTTTTTGACAGCCTTAGCCTCTTGTATACTGGAAGTAAGATTAAAAGTAGGCTTTGAAGGCTTTGCAGTAACATTATCCACCACTCCATCATTTACTACATCTCTGTTCTTATTGGTAGTCTTTCCTTTATCCTTATTTGTGGAGAATCCTTGTTTATTGTCCTTATTCAAAGTTAATTCTCCCTTCTTGATCATAAAGGCCTCTATCCACACTTCTTGTTTGATCATACTATCAAAAGTGAGAGGACCTTGCAATTGTACTTGGTATTGAAAGTCTAGGACAAGATTGTCCAAGAAAATGTCAAGTCTCTCAGACTTCGGTAGCTTATGAGGACACTTCATACATAATTGTCTCCACCTTTGGACAAATGTTAAGAAAGATTCTCCTTGTCATTATTTTAAGTTGCAAAGATCCTTGATGTTGACTGGATGCTGAATATTATGCGAGTAGTGTTGGAGAAAAAGATTAGCCATTTCGTCAAAATTTTTAATACCACTAGGCAATCTAGAGAACCATTCCATAGCTGGTCCACCCAAACTACGAGGAAACAAGTGCCTAAGATATGTCTGATTGTGCCTGAATTCCATAGACAAGGCACCAAACTCCCTTAAGTGATCTTGGGGATCGGTTGCACCCAAGTATTTGTCATATTTAGGGAGTTCTGCACCTTTGGGAAAAGGTGGCATATGAAGACTTCAGTCAAAAGGGAAAGGACAAATACTTTCCATCATAAATTGTTGAGCTGGTTTGTCTTTATTTCTCGCAAGTTGACTAATCTGATCTTACATTTCTCAGACCATCTTTTGCAACTTTGCAATCTCAGTTTCTTCTTCCTTAGCTACAAGTGTTTCAACTTGATAGTCTCGGGGTAACTTGGCCCCTTGTTTAGCTAGCTCAAGGAAGTACTTTTCTTTCTCCTCTAGGAGAAGGATCTCCATCATTTTAATAAGACCCTTATTATCTTTGGCAACGTCTATATCCTATTGAGTTATCACTTCATTTTCATTCCCAAGAATCTAATAAATACTCAGAATCTGATCTTGTTGTTGATCATCTTGGTTTTGATTGAATGGAGGAGGACGATAGAAATAGGCGGGTTGTCGATCGCCTTGAGGTTTGCTTTGAGATTGATCATCATTGTGGGACTGATTTTGGTCATGTTGAGATTGACCATGAGGTTGCTCATTCCAAGGTTGAGCATGACATGGATCATTAGAAGATTGACCATGATATTGATTGTTTTGAGATTGATCAAAGGTTTGACTATACTTGCCTGGTTGGAAATCAAATAGATCTCCCATCTTGTTGTAAGCTTGTGTAGTACATGAATTCTCAATGAAATGATATGTCTAGTGATGAAAGAGCGTGGCCACGATAACCTTTGGTGAGTGAACAGGATCAAAAGATTTAACAAATTCAGGTGAGAAGATATCTTCAATGGTATCACTAGGTTCAATGATAGAACTATTCTCAGTAGGATCAATAGGTATGATAATAGGATTAGTCCGAGGAAGAGGTCTTCCAAAGTTCTGAAACAATGAGTTATTTTGGAAGTACGAGTTGTCTTGGTCTTGAAATGAGAAACTAGGTTGCGCTTCAAACAATGGATTAAAAAACTCTTGAAACATCGGAGGTGATGGTTGAGATGGACTATCTTTCGAAGTATTCAATGAGGAAATCAAGGATATCTCACAAAGTTCAGATTTCACAACAGATTAGGAGGATCTATTTCTTGATTAGGAGGTTTGCTTCTACCTTGATCAGGATTCTAAATGGGATAAGTCTTGCCACTCATAGTTGTGACAGTCATAGATGAAGATGAAATGAGAGAGGACTCAGGATAAAGCTAGACTTGATCTCTAAGAACAACGCAAAGGAGATAAAGGCTAGAACAACCAAGATGCGAGATGAACCTGGTATGAATCATCAAAAGAGGTGGCTAGAACAGCCAAGATAAGACAATCACAACATGAGATATAAAAGGCATAAAGAGATAAGGTAAACCAATGAGAGATGACATGAGTCAAAGCAAAGATCAATCGATTCCTAACTCAAAACAACTAGTTTCTAAAAGTGAATGATAGGAAAGCGAAAAAATAGACCTTAGACAAAAAGTAGATTAGATAAAAAGTCAAATAGTCAATGGCAAATAGGTCTATGTTTTTGCAAACTGGGCTATAGTCTTGCGCAAGAGAGTACCAGGCCACATGAGAGAACACCAACCTTCACGTGAGAGATTAAAGTCTCACATGAGAAAGTGCTTTGAAGTGTGAAACTTCGCGCAGGAAAAGTGTAAAATCTGACAATCTGACATAGTTTTCGAGGTTAAAGTTGAATTTTAAGGTACAACCTGAATTGATGTCTGATAGAAAATCCAATTCCTAACAGGTTTGAAGAGCAGTTTAATCAACAATCTCATTTTAGGATTTCAAGCATTTGTTTAAAGACACAAAGGTTCAAAGCAAGCAGTTGTGATACAAGAAGTAGTCATTAACAAACCTATCAAGGACAAAGAAACTTGAAAGCATCAGGGGAGTCTTTATTTGATAATGATTGGACAATGTTTAAGACTCGATAACAAACACATAGCTTAGCCCTACAAAAAAAATGGTGAGAAGACAAAACCTTTGCCTTATTGCTTATGCGCATATGTGCACCTCACACAGTCGTGTCACCCCATAGAGGGCGCCTGTGTTTTCAGTGTTTCCAAGGACTCAATATTGTATGTTCAAAGGTTACCCTTATAGTAGGGGCCAATGTTGCAACCACCTTCAAGCGTCCAGGTGTATGCCTATGATGGGAATCTACGGGAGAGATTCTTCCCCCTCCCTACACAAAGATTATGACTCCTTTCGGAGGTGAATCGGGTAGGCCACTAGCTAAGGAAAGTTTTTAATAGGCTTCCATTTACACTAACCTTCAGTGCCCCTAATACAGGGTTGAGGCATCGCGGCCACACCAACACCTGAAAGTCATAAACCCCTGCAAGTAGGGCTAGGAGTGGTGCCGCTTAGTATAAAAGATGGAGCCTCCTCAAGATGATAGTCAAAGTCTTGAGAAGGAAGCTAACATGGTTTTGGAGTCTTTAGACTCAACAAAACGTTTTTCATTAGAGTGAGGTGGAATCATCGACGATAGGTGCGTACTCACTTGGGTTGTTCTTGGAGGTTCAACTTTCGGTAGGCCCTCTAAAGGTGACACTGGACTTGGTTTAGATTCGGGGGTCAAATTTTCTAGTTCTCCCAAAGGGAGAAGAGCATACTTATCTATCTCATTCCTCACCCAAACATGTCAAGAAGATTCATTACTGAATTAGCTTCACTCCACCACAACTACAAGCTTTTGGGTTTCTGTTTCTCTCAAAGAGAGAAGAGCATAATCCCCTAGCTAATAGAAGCGTAAAGATTCACTACCTTTCTTTGCTTCCCCAAGAATTTGTCATATTAGTAAGATCATTAGGATTTTGGGTTCATTCATGGTCATCACCTCCATGTAAAGAAGAGCCAAATTCCCCACTCACTATCAAAATCCTCAAGAAATTTTAATGGAACCCTATTTAGACAATGTGAATGAAAGCAAGAAACAAACACAACATTTTAGCAAGTCTTCGACTATCATCCTGCAATCAAACCATTAGCATGTTTTATGTTCTTGGTCAAACGTCCTACATAAAATTGTTACGCTATGAAAATAACAAAGAAATAATAAACAACAGCAAACAGGAAACCATCAGAAATCTGAAACAAAAAAGATAGAAACAAAAAATTTTAAACCACTATATCCAAATCTCACATGAGGAAGTACTCCACAGCGCGTGAGAAAGTACAGGGCACTGCGCGAGGATGCATCAGCTCATGCGAGAGAGTGCTACAAGGAGCAAATCTTTGCACAACTTGCTCTGAAATCTCACGTGAGAATCCATACACAGACAGTACGAACGCACAATAGAGCTTAAATTTCTTGTCAGAAAAAAAATGAGAATGAGGCCAGAAATTGATCTTTTTGCCCCATGGTGGGCGCCAAAATGTATGTAGGGGAATGTGGACCTCAAATCCAACTACACACGCAACATGGTCATTACTCACATGATCGAATTACAAGAGAGAGTAAGAATTACTCAATCTGAAATCCATTGTGAAGTGACTTGTTGCCTCCTATGTAGACGAGGTGTTTAATTACTCTCAGATTGGAGAGGCAACAACCATAAGACCGATTCTACAATGGAGGATTTTCAAAAGCTATGATGATAAGCCAAAACTAAATTTAAGCTAGAATGAGTGCAATTTAATCTAAGATGCTTTGAAAGAAATATGATAGTAATCTAGATAGCTTGGAAAGAAATATGGAATGCAAATTATTCTAAAGAACTTGAAATAGAAATTAGATTAAGCTATGAGCAAATAAACAAACTAAATATATGAATATGCAATATTAAGCTAAATGAGAATTATAATAAAATGCAATTAAAAGCTTTGAAATTGAGACAGAAAATTGCTATAGTTCAATTACTCTAAAAAAATGCTCTCCTTGAATGAAGAAATGAGGCTCATTAAATAGAAAAGCCCGGGAAGAGAATGAAGGGGTTCTTGATTTGAAACTCCTAACTCTTCATTCCCATTTGAGACAAAAAAGCATTGAATTACTTAATTAAAAGAATGGAATTTGCCACATAGGGGACTTTTCGAATATCTTGAATTATTAATTCAAAAATGAGTGTCCATTCAAATAACAAGTAATTATTAATTCATTTTTATGGGTAATTAGCTAAAGGGGGTAGATTTTAATTTAACTCCAAGTAGTTAGGACTTTAGGATTAAATTAATTCATCATAGGGGTAATTTAGCTAATAAAAGTCGAAGACTTTAGGAATTAATTTTAATATTTGATTAATGCAATTAGGGTTTTTGTAATTGACATCAAGTCGAATTAAGTCAAGTAGGAGAGAGAAAACTACCTAGGAAACTAGGACTTTAGAGATGTGAAATTGATGAAAATGCACCAAAATTAATTGAAATTAATAGGTGTTGATTTTAGGGTATTACAAGGACCTACCTTGTAGATAAAAGAGTTGGAAAGATGATGAGGCCTATTACTACTTGAATCAAATTAAAGGCATCTCTGCAAGATCAATTCCATCTAGGAAATTTGGATTGGGTGATCTGAGCATGCTTTGACGAACTGATGCATTCTAGAAAAATTCATGATTATGTTTATGGATTTCAAGTGTTGGACTTGGAATGCACTAAGCTAAATGATTTGGAAAATCTTTACTTATTCATGAAGAATTTGCAACCTTGGGTCGCTGAGGAGTTAAGGTGACAACATGTTCAAACGCTGATTGAAGCTATAACCTCTGTCGATAGTTTGCTTGACTACAAAGGGGATTTCACTAAGGGATTTGGTGGCGCAACTAAGTTCGACTATGGAAACAATAATAGGAAGGCATTCTAATTCAAGAATGAGCATTGCAATAATGGGCCATATCAGAGTAGTGTAGATTAAAGAGGCAAGCCCAAGAGCAATGTAGGTTATACCCCCAAGAAGGTTAAGAAACCAACTGCATCGCCTGAGAAGAAGAGTGACAAAGGTAACATTTATTTATTTGTAGTCGTCTGAATCACTAAGCATAGGAGTGCCTAGAGTGAGCAAGAATAAATGTCATGCTCTTTAATGAAGAAAAGATTTTAGAAATGGGAATGTTGCAAATCCTGAATACATTGCAAGGGACGACAAGCCCAAGCTCTATGAATGCTAATCAACATGACCTATGTTATGTGGAGGCATTCTTTGGAGGTAAGAAAGTCTTGGCCATGGTTGATTCAAGGGCATCTCATAACTATATTTTGGATAGAGAATGACTTTGAGGTTTAAATTTGGTACCAGGGGACACATGCTTTAAAGAAATGAATAGCCCAGCCCAGAAGATAAGTGGTGACATAAAGAATGCAGTGATGAGGGTAGGTTCTTGGCAAGGCCCTATTAATCTTGTTGCCATCAAGATGACTGAATTTGAAGTGATTCTTGGTCAAGATTTCATAATGAAAGCATCGGTCGTGATTGCACCCCACTTGGGATGCATCTTGATGTTAGATCTAGTGAAGGCATGCATAGTTCTAGTGGTGGGTTCTAAGGAGGCAAATCGGGTTTTGAGCGCAATGAGCTTGAAAAAGATACCAAAAAAAGAAGACAACAAGATGTTCTTGGCTGCTATTATTGGTGATTGGGATGAGGAAGATATTCCATAGTATCAGATCCAATTGCAGTATAAGAAGTCATCGAAGCCTTCAAAGATGTGAAGCTTGATTCACTCCCGAGTGAGATACCACCAAGGCATTGTGTAGATCATGTAATAGAATTAGAAGTTGGAGATAGAGCCCTAACATGAGCTCCTTATCAACTTTCTGGGCCATAAATGGTCGAGCTTGAAAAGCAACTAGAGGAACTTGTCAATGAGGGTTACTTGCGGCCTTCTAGATTGACTTATGCTTCACTAGTACTTTTTTAGAGAAAGAAGGATGGGACTCTTAGATTATGAGTGGACTATCGTGTGCTTAACAAGCTCACAATCAAGAATAAGTATCCACTACCCCTGATCGTGGATAGTTTTGTTTGTCTTGTGGAGGCAAGGTATTTCACAAAGTTGGATCTGCACCAAGGGTACTACCAAATCTGAATAACTCCTAGAAATGAGCCAAAGATTACTATCACAATAAGGTATGGATCGTTTGAGTTTCTAGTCATGCCATTTAGTCTGACTAATGCGCCTGCTACCTTTAGCACTCTAATCATATTCAAGTCACTTTTAGACAAGTGTGTAGTGGTTTATCTCGATGATATCATTGTATATAGTAAATCTTTGTAGGATCATCATGAACACTTGGTTAAAGTGTTTTCTATTTTATGAGCTAATCAACTCTATATCAAGAAGGACAAGTGTTCCTTCGCTTAAGAAGAAATTGGGTTTCTCAATCATTTAGTGGGTCATGGCAAGATTCGAACCGAGCTAGAAAAGTTGAATGCAATTAGAGATTGGGAACCATTGAGGAATGTACATGAGGTGCAATAATTCCTTAACTTGGTGAATTACTATAGATTTTTTTTGGCTAGATACTCCAAGATTGTATCACCTCTCAACGATCTTCTTAAAAAGGATAGTGGTTGGAGATGGGGAGCAAAGCAACAGGAGGCATTTGATGCACTCAAGCACAAGCTGAATGAGGAGCCATTCCTAGACCTTCCCAAGTATGGTGAACTCTCTGAGTTGCAGACTGATGCTTCAAACTTTGCGATAACCGATGTGTTCATACAGGCAGGTCACCCTGTGGCCTACGAATCTTAGAAGCTGAGATCTACTCTTGATCAAAGTAATTAGGAATTATCACTTTGAATCATGTCTTATAACAATGAGACTTTGAATGATAAATAATTGCCTCATATAGGTTTTCAAGGTATTTTCACATTAAATATGGCTTCCAATGGTTACATGAAAATATCAAGATTAGATAACAAATAGTAATAATTGACACTTGCACATATTTTAATTTGGGCCACTTTTGGAGGGAATATGATGCCTGGTTCCCTACTCCACTCTAAAATGGACTAGAGAAGGTGGTGTTAGAGAATTAAGGTCTAGGACATAGGATTTGGTCTCAATAAAAAGGTTCCAAGTCAACTCTAAGGTACCTCGATGTAAATGTTGTCTCAAGCACTAGTATCATTCTTTGCAAGAGCATAGAGCATGCATCAATTGATGGGACAAGGGTCCATGGTCCAACAACTAGGAAGTTGTAATATGTTAGTGATCCATATACATGTCATAAAATACATTGGCCAACAATGTGTATTATGATGGGTGATTCACGTAGTCTAACAAAATAATCACACTACCAAGCCAAACCGTACTAGGTAATCAATGCCTAAAAAATCATAAATAGTAAAAATGACAATCATGCTAATATGTGTGTTATGTTATATGACTAATGTTCGAGGAGAAAAATTGATAACAAAATCAAAGTAGAAAGCCTCACTATACTAGTTGACCAATGCTCTAGAAATCGTAAATATGTTTGCAAAGAGGATCAAGCTAGTAATCCATACTATTCTACATGGTCAAAAAAAGTTTGATATATTTCTAACCATGACTCAGGGGGTGTTATGAAACACAATAACTATTAGTCTATTTTTCCCCTTAGTCAAAATAGTCACACTAGATAGCTTGTTAAGAGTTGAAAATGTTTACAAAGGAGAAGCTCGGTAAGTGTTCTTCGTACTTATAATTCACAAGTCACGCCTTTTACTCCAATTGTGAAAGAATTTTAATATTAAAAAGAATCCTAAACTTGCAAAAAAAATCTCTGAAGTGCTTTATCTTTGCGATGTGGTCAATGTGCATGAGCATGAAATCCACACTACAAGAGCTTTTGGAGATTTTTACATGTGTGAGAAGAGTTTGTGTTTGAAATGAATAAGGTAACCTTTAGTGTTTAGGTCTCTTTTGTGAGTTTTCAAGCTTTTATGGCACAACCAAAGAAAGGATAGGGGTTAAAAGCATAACCACACCAACATGTATTTTCATTATGGTAGTTTTCATCATGGGAAGTGAATATAATATTTTCTTTCTTCATCATTTATAATTTTCCAAATGCTACAAACAATTTCTCATGCGAGATCATCCACAATGAGTAAAGGAGATGTAATGTCCCAAAATTAATGGATAGTGAATTAATTAAATTAATTAATTAGGTGGTCCCAAAATTTAAATAATATTATAAAAGGACTTCTTTAATTAATTAATTTAGTTATAAAATAAAAGGGGCCAAAATAATAAAATAATAAATAAAGTTATGTTGGGCCATTGTAACTTTCCAGAAACTTCTTGGAGGCCTTTATAAGGCATTGGATGGAACCATAGGTAATCATTGTGGAGTTTATATTTTTTGTTTATTTGTGATTCTAGTTGGAATTGAGTCTTTGTTTGCAGTTTTGGAGGTGCAAGACCCTCCCTATTCTGTATTTGTAGTTTCAGTGGGAGTCATTCCTCACCCTAGTCTACCATTCGAGATATTGCTTCAGATATTTCACCTTGTACTTCATCATCAAATTTGTGTAATCAAATAACTATCTATTTATCATTTTTGGTGTATAATATGTACAAATTCATTCTGTATATCTACCAAATTCATGTGGTGTATCGAAGAACATAACTGGTCATAGATTACGAAGGTTTGAAGATATATAATCTTAATTTCAATACATTATCGTTGGGTACATTGTTGTTGGGTACTTTCCCTTGGGTAAATTATTATCGGGTATATTGCCATCAAGTACTAGCCCTCAGGTACATTATCATCCAGTACATTATCGTCAGGTACTTGTCATTTGGTACACTACCCTCAGGTACATTACCATTTGGTATTTTCCCTTGGGTGACTTCCATCATTTGGTACATTACAACATTGTAATCGGTACTTTCCCTCGGGTACATTGTCATTGGGTATTTGCCCTCGGGTGACTTGTCGTCAGACTACTTCCATCCTTCAATACATTACAACATTGTCGTCAAGTACTTGCCCTTAGGTACATTACCACTGGATATTTTCCCTTGGGTGACTTCCATCATTCGGTAAATTATAGGAGATGTTGAAATGCATGTATGAGCCTTCTGAGTCACACTATCTTTTTCATGCAAGAGCATGTTGGGACTTTCAAGTGAATCACATAATGAATAGTAAGAGTTAGTCGAAGAGGTTTAGAAGTTTTTTCATTGAAATCCATTTTTTCAATGATGTTTTGTTTCCTTGGAAGCCATGAAGATGAGGTGCATAATGAGATGGAGTACTCAAGATAAATGAGTTACAAATATTTTTGGAAGGCTAGAACAATACATTCATTACTAAGGGAAATCTTCTTAAATTGAATGTTTTCTTTACTTTTGTACTCAATATCAAGCTAGAAACAAAGGAAAATGTGTCAATTCAATGTGAAGACCACACCTAAGAGGAGGGGTGAAGAAAATATAAGGGGGGAAATGGAAAGAAGAAAAGGAGAACATATGAGAATACGAGAGAAGGGGAGATGGGTCACAAAGATAGGCAAGTGGAAATGTGTGAGGTTTGATAGTAGAGGATTCCAAGAAAGATTAAGATTCCATCCTTCATCTTGGTTAAGGTTGGAGGGTTCTTTTTTATTTTTATGTCTTCCTTGAGTTTTATCTTGAATATGTTATCTTCCTTGAATAAGACTTGCATGCTTTCCAAATAGGTGTGGTTCTTGGTGGATGATGAGTGGCTAGCCAAGGCATGTTTAAGGATGTGATCATGGTTAAAGTTTGCACTACACTCCTTCATTTTGGCATTGAAAGATTGTGTATTTTTTCCTATGTAAGGTACATTACAAGAACATACAACCTTGTATAATCTTAAGTCTATAAAGATGCCTTTGGGGTCTTTGAGGAAAGATATTTTATTTTTCAAGGTAGAAAAGTGTTTGAAGGGATGTTAACGACCTTTCTTTTGAGAAGGATCTTGGAGAGTCCTTGCAAGATGCCTTCGATACAAGGAAGGGTGGTACTTGGTATGATTGATGGTTGGGTGGTTATTGAGTTGAAAAAGAACCTTACCTTGGCTACATTGAAGGCTCCATAGTTTTTCTTGCTAGAGTATCCATGCAATATGGTATTAACATAACAAAGATCTACATTGAAAATGTTATTGACTCTCAAGGAAAAGGTTTTGAGGAACTATTTTTTTTGGCTAGGATGGTAAGTTGAGGAGAGTAGGTAGATGTTGGTATGGGTAGCTTTCTGAAACACTTGATAATGAAGTGAACCACCTAATACTTTAAGGATAAGAATATCAATGAAATGAAGTTTGTTGTTTGATTCAAGATCCTTGGCGAAGTATATGCAATGAGCTATGTTATTGCTCAGTGTGTATGAATTTTTTCTAACTTGCCAAGACCATGTGACCAACAAATATTGGTAGATCATCCACATAGTATTTCCACCACCTCAATTCGAGTGGGAAAGAGTGAAGGAAAATTTCTTAAAATCAAACCTACCTAGAGACACTAATCTAGAGATGTTGAGAATTTAACATTGTCAGTTTGTCAACCAAGATGAGTTGTTGGATTTGGCATGGAAGTTGGAGGATGTTGTGAGTTGATTCTAGTTTTTTGATAGTGAGGAGTCTATGAATTTGGTGCACTATGGATACCTCCAAGAGATACAAATACATGCACTTGTTTTTTTCTTAGGTGAAGGAGAGGGATGACTTGTATGAGTTGATGGAGACAGTTACTTAGAAAAGAAAAGAAGTTTCAAGGCATTGAGGTGGGTCAAGTGGTTATGTAGAGAGGGGAAACTAAAAGGAAGGTCAATAAGATGGTGCAAAGAAGTTGAAGAGTGACAAATAAAAGAATTTATGCAATGGTTGGAGAATGGGAAGAGAGATGATAGGCCTTGTTGTTTGAGGTAGAAAGGTGATCATAACACAATTCAGGATGGTCCAGAGGAGGTTGGCAAAAGTAGAAATAGGAAAATATCGAAATCTAATTTTTTGGTATTTTTCTATGTTTTAGTAATTTTCACTTTCAGAGGTCTTCGGGGCATTTTAGGGCCTTGAAACCATACTTTTCCATGACTTTGTCCTTTAGAGGATGAATCTAGAACTCTTGGAGATCTTTATAGCAAAGTAAATGGTTCACAATTATGAGCTAGGAGTAGAAAGTTATGACTTCTCCAAGTAAACATAATTTTGTATATAATATTTTGATAGTTTTTCTAGTTTATTTTATAATAAATATTATATGGAGTTTTTATTTTCATTTACAAGAGATGTAGGTGACCCTTGGGATCCATTAGACTTTGTATAAACTCTATTTTGAATGGAATGGATCACTTTTTGGCTTGCAAAATCTTTAGTAGAATTTTGTTGTTTGCATTTAAAATAACAATATTGCATGCATCACACCAGGTATTGTAATTCGGTTCATAGTTTGGATCAATGGTATTAGAGATTATTTACTCATGTATGTACCATATCACATGGTCAACTTACCAAAGGTTGGGATTGAGCGCAAGAGATCCATCAAATTACCTTGCTTTGAGACGCACACAGTTGCGGGTGGAAAAACAACAAACTAACAAGATGGAAGAACCCTTCAAAACACTGGTGGAAGAGACATTAAACAAACAACATGAAGAAATGATGGAGCAGTTCTCACCTATACTTGAAAAATGAGAGTCATGGGTTAGTCCAAAGAATTCAACATTTGGTGGGCAAACCCCATTCCAAGTCCAGGTAAATATTGATAGTCCAACTTTTCAAGGGAAAATTGATGCAGATGTTGTAGATGATTGATTATCCAAATTGGAGAGAGATTTTTGTGTTAATAATTTCTCCAATATTGAAGAGATCACCTATGCCCTCCTCAAAGCCGAGAATGATGTGAAATTGGCTTGGGAAGTTCACTCAATAGCTAAAGAAGCCCAAGATAGACATGGATCTAGTGTGATATTTTATAGTAGACCCACATGGGAAGAATTTGTGGAGCATATAAAAGAGAATATTACCCTAAAGACACCTATGAATAGAAATATATGCAATGGCAGTTGTTTCGATAAAAGAAGGACCAATCAGTTCAAGAGTATACCAACACATTTCATGCTCTCTCTGTGAATCTTGGTTTCAAAGACTCAGAGAAACATCAAGTTTTGAAGTATCAAAGTGGTCTTCATAGATACATTCAAACCGAAATAGATTTCCTGAATATAGAGACATTGTCTAGTGCTTTCAAATATGCATCAAAAATTGAGGAGAAGTTCAAATAGAAAGGGAGGAGGGAAATTTCCATGAATAAAATATGGAAATGTGAAAGTAGTAAGCTTGTAGGAAAACAAACAACCAAGGAGTAATATCTAAATTCACCAACAAAGAGGACATGGGGTGTGAAGAAAACCAAACAAGAATCATGTATGTGGTGTGAAGTCCATAAAAGTATCTCTTATAACACTAAAGATTTTTGAACTATAAAGAATTTAATGACAAAGACCCATGACAAAACTATTGATCTAAGGTGACAAATTCTTGTGAACAAAAGGAAGAGGAACAAATCATTGAGGCTAACCCATATGCTACAGTAGCCACTGCAAAGGTATTTCCCTAAGAGGATGAAGAGAGATTATTCCATTTGCAGATGTGGGTCGAAGGAAAGGCCTTGCATTTTATTGTTGCCAATGGTAGTCAAAAGAATTTGATATCTGTTGAGACTGTAAAAAGATTGAACCTAAAGACAAAATCACACCCACAACCATATTCTATGGGATGGGTGAGCCAAGGGTGAGATATTCAAATTTAAATAAGAAATGCCATCTTTCATATTCCATAAAACCATTCAGAGATGAGGTGATCTGCAATGTAGCTCCTCTTGATGTGTGTGATATTTTGTTGGGGCATCCATACATGTATCCACACATGTATCACTCAAAACATCCTTGTACATGGGATGGAATCCTTCCCTATGTACAATATAGCTACAACAGGGCAATTCATGGTTCAACTAGCCATAGCCCGTTTGAAGTTTGTCTTGGATATCAACCATTAGCACTAATAAATATTTGTATACTAGTTATGCATCCTAACTTAGTACAATGCTTGGATAGGGAGAAGGACATATCAATGAAGTTCATTGATAGAATTCATCATTTGCAACAACATGTTCATGAAATTTTGGAGCAGACCACTAAGAAGTATAAACAGAGGCATGATGAGCATCTGACTCCTCATAATTTTTTAGGTTGGGGATAACGTATGGTTGTGTTTTCAGAAGGAGCGATTGCAAGGCCCTCACATGAAGCTTCGTCCTCTTTGCCATGGTCCATATAAGATCATCAATCAAGTTGGTGAAAATGCATTTGAACTCAATTTGCCTCCATTTTTGGGTATTCATCCATTCTTCAATGTAGAGCTGTTGAAGCCTTATTTACCTCTGTTACTAGACATTGTAGATGTTGTTGAGGAAATCAGTCATACAAAATTAAATCTAGAAGCTTCTAATCCACTCCAAAGTGATCAAGTTGTGGAGTTTGTTGTGAAGAACTTAAAGAACCAGACTAATTACTTGTACTGTGTGGTGCAAGCTGGTCAGTTTGCCCATCAAGGAAAGTGGCTTATGTGTGAACAAATTCAGCTTTGTTTTCTACACTTGCTACAAAGTGAGGATACAACGGGGCCCATTACCTCTCAAGGGGGGAGGAATGATTAGAACATAGTTCAGGATGGTCTAGAGGAGGTTGGCACAAGCATAAATGGGAAATACCAAAATCTATTTTTTTGGCATTTTCTATGTAAATTAGTAATTTTCATTTTCGAAGGTCTTTAGGATATTTCAGGGCCTTGAAATTGTGAAGGACTTTTTTCTTGATTTCGTCCTTTAGGGACTGAAGCTATAACCCTTGGAGATCTTTCCAACAAAGTAAATGGTTCATGATTCTAAGCCAGGAGTAGAGAGTTATTACTTCTCCAAGTAGACATAATTTTGTATATAATATTTTGATAGTTTTGGTAGTTTAGTTTGTAATAAATATTATATGGACTTTTCATTTTCATTTCCAAGGGATGTTGGTGACCCTTGGGATCCACCAGACTTTGTATAAACTCTAATTTTGAACGGAGTGGATCACTTTTTGGCTTGCAAAATCTATTGTTGACTTTTAATGTTTGCATTTAAAATAACAATACCATGGGTATCACACCAGGTATTATAATCTAGATTCATAGTTTGGATCAAAAGGGGACAAGAATTTCCAATCATGGTCTCCTCTCAAGTAAGATAGTTGGAAGAGGAAGGAAAATGGTTTGGAGGTTTGTATTATAGATACTGTTTAGAAATGTGAGATGGAGGTACAAAACAAGAGAGGCTAATATGACCAAGAATGAAAGACAAGAGTGCACACTTTCTTATGAAAGTGAAGAAATGTAGGAAAAACACTTATGCTATAGATTATCAAACTTTTACTTTTGCTTTCCAATGCAATCTTCTTGCCACATTCAACTATTGCATGAGAAATTGTATCCAAATGGATCCAAAGGTCCACACATAGTAAAGCAAAAAAGTTCAAGATGGAGAGAAAGAAGTATTGAATATAAATTATCAACCGATGATCTTGTAGTTATAATGATCGTCTTAGAAAGGATAAACCTATACAAGAGAAAATGTGCTTGTGTTCGTGCTTTAAAGGTGATGAGAAACTAAATGGAAAATGGTAAGATTAATCTAGATTCCCTGCATCTTTTTAGAAAAATTAAGTCTACATTTTTCTTTGCTAGTTTGATACTTAGCATCTCTAATTGTTTAGATTTCCAACATTAATCCCTCCCACCAAGGGCATCAATTAATGATACTAGATTTCCAAAATCCATAGTGTTGATACTTATTGTTTCTAGATTCCATCATATGAGTTTTTTCATCAACATTTCAGATCACACCCCATAATCGATCCTCAAGATATTAGATAATTAAGGAAAATAAAAATGATTAGTTATAATCCCCAAAAGACAAAAAAATAAAAGGGAAAGAAAGGAAAGGGAATGATATGTTACACATGGAATGAGGTGAAGAAAATAGAAAGCAATTACAAGAAATAAATGTTAATAAGCAAACTTCAACATATTTTTCATATGAAACATTTTTCTTGTTTCTATATCAAATTTAGATTTAATTAAAAAATTGTGTTGAGTAGTTTACTAATTTTTTGTTCTTAAAATTAAATTTTATTAAATTCATGAAGTTTCCACAATCCATAATGAGCAATAATGCTTTCTTTTGGATTAGGCCATGTAGATTTTTTTTGTTGTTATTAAAATTTCTTTCAAATATGGGGCGACCTATTTAGAGTAACAGTTGAAACACTTCATTTGCGAGGCTGTCACCAACGTTTAAACCCCCATTGGGCCTTTATGCTTGTAGACCTTGTGCCTACATTGTTGTACTCTTACATTTGAATTTGTGGAATGTTTGATAATTTGATAACTTAAAGACTTTCTTTTATTCAAATTTGTAATGTTTCCATGATCCATAATAAAATTTCCATTTGTATATTAAAATTTCTTTCTTATAATTATTTTCCATTCAACATGCTACACATTATTTTTTTTGTTAACTCAGGAGGTATCCCCAACCATGCACTCATATCCTTATGTGTAGGTTTGCGACTCAATCTATCGCCCAACCTATCCTCCCCTTGATCTTACAAATTGTCAACTTGAAAAAGGAAGGGACAATCTGAAGCAAGACTAATCCTTGTAGAATGTACACAAACAATTGCAAACCACATTATTATTACTAAAATTTACAAATAACAAATATTATTTAAAAATAATTTACTAGAACAAAATCATACTTCAAGTTTGAAACCATTTGAAAGAGCTTGATATCGAGTCATTTCAACGTTTCTCCATGTTGCACCCACTTCTTAAGAGTAGGTTATGTTTGGATATTCAAATGAAAAGGACAAACTTACATCATTTTTCCACATGTAATGTTCCCTTTCCACATGTTCCCTTTTATCACATGTCTCCATCACAAACACTCTAGGCAACTAGTCAATGCAAGTTGGAAAAAGTGAATTTCTTGAATTGCTTACGTACCCTAAACTATATTAACTACCTTGCAATTTCAATAAAAGATTATTTAATTTTGTAACTACTACATTTTTAAAATACATTAATTAAAGACTATTAATTCAAATAAACAAATAAAAATCTTAATTAAAAATAAGATAAAAATAGCTAAAATATTATTTTAAATTTTTAATCAATTTAAATAAACAAATCAATATATAAATTGAATAAAAAATAAATTAAATAAATAAAACAAAATATAAATTATAGTATTAATTAATTCAAATAAATAAATCAAAGTATTAAATGTACAAAACTAATTAGAAATAAGTAATAAAGTAAAAGATTAATTAAAGATTTAATCAATTTAAATTATAAATTAAATATAAATTTAATTGAAATAAATAAATAAATAACATAAAATATTAATTGAAAATCTAATTAAGAGTTGTTTTTGGAATGAAACCTCACTAAATTGACATTGACACGTTGTGATAGTTAAATTGTGGCGTTCTTATTTTTGTTATCAAAATGCAAATTTCATTAAAGATAAAATCACATAGCTTCCAACCTAAAAAAATATAAAAGCTAAACTAAATCAAATAAATAGATCAAAATATTAATTAAATACAAAATCAATTAAAAAAATAAAAATATAACAATACATTAATTAACCAAGAAATTAAAAAATTAAAGACTTATCAAAAATCAAATAAACAAATCAAAATATTGAATTGAATACGGAATCAATTTAAAATTATATAAACAAAACAAGACCAAATTATATGAAATTAACAAATTAAAATAATAATATAATCCAGCTCGCCCATTGGAATCTAGGTTAAGCTTAAAGTGCCACGTGGCAGCCATGCAAATATTTATAAATAATTTAAACATTAAATTAGAAAAAATCAAATCAAGATTTTATTGTTTTTTCTAAACATTGAAAACCTTTGTAACCTCCCCAATAATTTAATCATTAAATTAGAAAAAATCAAGATTTTATTGTTTTTTTCTAGATTTTCAACAGTAATAGTACCCAATATTAATTAATTATTATTTTTCAAATATTAATCCAATACCAATTAATAAATTAACTGTAAATAACAGAAAAATTATTAATATAATACCAATCTTTTAAGGCGCTCTCTCAGCCGTCCGATCGAGAAAGACGTTGGAATAATGACCGTTGGAATTCTAAATATTCTCCGCCCAGTTGTCTGACAATTAAAAAATAATTAAAATATTAGGAAAAATAATTGGGAGCAGCAGCCAATAGGAAAACTCCCACATGGTCAGGCGCGCATATCGGGGTCGCAACAGACTGTTGCCATGTGCTCTGCCAGCTGTCAGTCACTGTACGATGCAACCGGTTTGGAGGGTAAGCGGCATGCACAACAGTTGGTTTTGTTCTATGATGATTGGCGGTATTCCGAGATTTACGAAAAAAAGCGGTTTTGGGGGGTTTATATTGGGAAGGGTCTTGGCCTGTATTTATTGTATTGTTGGGAAGCTTCGGTGCAACCAGACGGAAGGAACGGAGGATTTTTTTCCTGTCTGTTGACGTGATTTGCTTAACAGACATGGCGTCCTCCATGGCTTTTACCAATGTCTTGCTGTTGATTGCTCTGGTGCTTATTGTCCTTGTACCTTTGTGTAGTGCCGTGGCTCCTGCACCTGCTCCTGAGAGTGATGGTAAGATCTGGTGCTTTGGCTTTTTTTTGGAGAATGTAGGATGATGGTAGGAAATTTTGTGTTTTTGGTTTGAATGGTGGGATTTGTGGGCTCCTGGGTTGGATTTGGATAATGGCAGTTGTGGGCATTTGCATTGAGTTTAAAGATTTGCTGGTATTTTCATTTTTGAAAAATGTATGATAATGGTTGAAACTTATGTGTTTTTGGTTTGAATGGTGGGATTTGTGGGCTACTGGGTTGGATTTGGATAATGGCAGTTGTGGGCATTTGCATTGAGTTCAAAGATTTTGTGTAGAATTTTTTTTTGGTTTAGGTCATTTTGGCCTGAGGCAATGATTGTTGGATTGGATTGGTGGTTTTTTGGTTTAGGAAAATAATATTTGTGGATATCAGCGAGGGTGATAAGTATTGAGGTTAGGATCGTGTATGAAATGAGTTTGGTGGAATGGTATCCCTTGGATTTGTGAAATCCTGACTCGGGATAAAGTGAAGGGATTTGTGGGATCCTCCGCCGGATTCAGATAATGGCGGTTATGGGCTTCTGCATTGAGTTCAAAGATTTGCAGGCATTTGTTTTTAGTCCAGTTTGTTTCTTTTTCTTTAGTTTAGGTCATTTTGGTTTGAAGCAATGATTGCGGAATTTGTGGGTCTTTTGGTTGAAGAAAATGATATACGTGGATAATGGTGAGGGTGATCGTACTTTTTTTTGATTATGCAGATTAAATTTGGGATCATGTCTGAAATGAGTATATTTCTTAATTTTAAGAGAAGAGGTTTCAGCATGAGAAGTTTATTGCATAGAAAAAAAACATCATTTCATTTGATAGCATGATGTTATGTGTGTGCATTTGGCTCAAGTTATGGGATTTGTGAAAATGTGGTGAGGTTAATGTTATATGATTTGTGGGCTTTTGAACAAAGCTGAAATGATGTGATTCCTCTCAAAGATGATGGGACCTTAGGTAATTATTGTGGGATTTGTGGGTCTTGTTGTTTAAGAAAGTGATATTTGTGGATATTGCTGAGGGTGATGATGTGTTGTTTGATAATGTGGATTATTCTGCAGAAATATGATATAAGTAGTAAGATTGAAATTGTGACTGAAGTGACTGGTGAAATAGACATCCCTAATGTTAAGCTTTTAACAGAAGAGGTGTCAGTCAGCATAAACTTCCTATATTGCACAGCAAAAAAACAACATTTGATGTGATGTGTGAGCATTTGGGTCAAGTTATGAAATTTCTTAAAATGTGGGTGAGGTTTATGTAATGGGATTTGTGGGCACTTGACTAAAAGCCTAGATGATGGGGTCTGTGGGCATTTGGCTCAAGCTGAATTATGTGATCTCCTAGAAGAGGTTTGTGGGCAAAATTAGCTGAGTTTAAGATTTGAGTTGTAGACTAGTTCAAGATAATCCAAGATAATGGAATTTGTGACCATTTGGCTGAATTTGATTGCGTTTGGTTGGATTTATGGACATTTGACCAAATTTTATATAACGCGATTTGTGGGAAATTGTCCAAGTTTAAGGTATAATGTGATTTGTGAACATTTGTCCAAGTGCAAGGTAAATATGATTTGTGAGCATTTGGCATTTTTGTTTAGTTAAAATTCTGTGAGCCTTTTTGTGAAAATATTAGGTTTTGTGGACATCTAGGTTAAGATAATGGAACTTGGGAAGATCTCTGCGCTTCTGAATTTAGTTGGCATTTGGCCGAGTATAAGATAATGCTGGGATTTTGTTGGCATTTATGTTTTGTTAGTGGGGATTTGTGGGCATTTAGGTTAAGAAAATGGCTATCCAGCAGATAGAATGTCTAATATCCTTATTTAAATAAAAATCATAAGGCAGTTGTATAATAATTTTAATTTAATTATTAAATGTAAATAAATGTCTAATCACAGGCATTGCATTGGCTGAATAAAACCCTACCCTAGGTTAAGATAATGGAACTTATAGAATTTAAGTTTGTTAATTAGATTTCTATGTTTTAATCTAATGGAATGGGTGATTTCTTTGGTGCAGGCACTGCTATTGATCAAGGCATAGCTTATGTTTTGATGTTTGTGGCGTTGCTATTGACATATCTGATTCATCCAATGGATGCATTTCCATATACTCTGTTTTGAAGGGGAAGGGGGATTTGTCATCTGTATTATAGAACCTGCAGCATTATTTCTTCATTGGGCACAGGGGTGGTGGTTTTTCTTTTATGGGGTCTGTGATTCATACATTTACCATTGGTGCAGATTGATTTACATCATTTTGTGTATGTAGATGCTTCTGATTTAAGAGGATTTCCGGTTTTGTAACATTCTTTTTGGCAAATATTGAGTGGCAACATCCTATTCTTTGTTCTTTTGTTTGTTTAAGCTATTATTCACCGCCTGGGTGTAATCTGCCATTCTTATATTCAATATTGCGCATGTTAATAAGCAGGATTTTTATTTAGAAATGATTTCTTAAACTTTTAAACATGAATTTAACGAGGAATATAAATTTGTAGTTTTGAAAGGTTCGATAACTTCTTAGCGAGTTTCTATGTTTGAGATCGACTCTTTTTAGATATAATGAAGTAGAAAAAGATGTGAAGCTCATCAATATTATCTTTAAAAAGTTCCGTGTCGACAAATGCAGTCAAAATCACGATTTCCAATGCCTCCCTTAAAAGAGTTCAGGAGTTTCTTAGACAGCCTGCCCGGGCAACAAACCCAATGAAGTTCTTTTGGGTTAATCTTAATGGAATGAATGAAGAGGTTTTAATGTTTCTCCAAGTAGGTCTTTTAGGAAGGTAGCTGTTTTGTCAAACTGTTCCAAATTGTTCCGCACACTCCTTGATAAATAGCTATTCTTTCTTCATGAGCTATCTATATTTTTGACCAAGTAATTGACAAATTGTTTTAATGTTAATATATGCATTCTAAAGTGTTAATTTCTACACATTATATAAATAATTACATTTAGCACAAATCATAATATTTATAGAAATTATGAAAACAAATAGTTAATTTTAATTTATACATTATATAAATTATTATGTTTATTAAAATTATAAGTATCAAAATACTATATTTCGATGTGAGCCATTCAACTTCACTAGCAGATCAAGGGCCCATTGACTTTCTCTTTAAATTTGATAACCATTGATTAGATAGTTTTGACTGATTTAGAACAGCCCTTGTATCAAGATCTATTGGATCTTTCTTTGTCTCGTCTTTGGGGCACACATTATTCATCCACTTGTTTTGTCTCATTCAAGTCTTCTTTCCTTTGCTCAAACTATCATGGCAATAAATATCCTATGAGAACCATGTCATAGTAGCTGCTGCCTTCACCAAGCAAAAACATAATAATGTTCTTACTTGTGATAAGTGCCTTCGAAATTTCTCAATTTGTTTCCACTTTGTCATAGAAGTACTGCTAGCCCACAATTCTAATCTAGCATAATTTTCCTATCACAAAGCTTAGCCTTTCTACACTTGTTTGAAGAGCATACAACTCTTTATATCATCTTGAAATTTTCCTATTTTGTTGTTAAAGTCAAACCTAGAGATATTTCTTGAAGTGGTATTGCCTTCAAATTGGAACTCATGCTGACTTTGCTTTCTTTTGTTAGAGAATCATGATTTTAGTTTTGTTGATTTTAATTTGCATCACTACACCCAAAAAATGCGCAAGGGCATATGAGTAAAATCTGCAATCAAAATGAGATCATCAGCGTAGATTAGAAACCTTATCACAACTCACACAAATGAACTCTATCTCCACTAAATTTAACCATTCCTCAAGCTTGTCAATATAAATACCAAAAAGACTAGGGGATAAGGACATCCTTTCTTGACCTCAATGTTGCTCCTAAATTTTTCTATGGACAATTGCCCTAAGATGCAAAGGAATCCCAAGTTCTTTTGGTCTATGTTATTATTTATCCCTAAGAACCATCTCATTGCAATAAAACAACAACAAAAGACTTCTTCCCTTTTCTCTCAAGCTTTTAAGATTAAGTGCTTCAAAGTGATGCTATGGTCAACTATAGAGTGATTAGGTTGGAAACTTGATTGCCCTTTTGCATGATTAACTTTTTCTTCCGCCCATGAGGTGATTCTACTTTTTGTCATAGTACCAAATAGTTTTCCAAACAACATATTTATCATAATAGTTCTATAGGTGTAAGGATTATTGAGGTCAACACTCTTAAAAAAAGAGGTATTGTCTAAACTAGTTATCCACTTCTTAGGGAACCCTTGTTGAATGATGTTGTTGAATACTTTTTATCACCTCTTAAAAAAAGGTATTGCTTAGACTAGGTTGTCCACTCCTTAGGGAACCCTTGCTAAATGATGTTGCTAAATATTTTCATTATGTGAGGTGTGAGAAATCTCACCCTCCACTTTATAGATACTCAATTTGAAGCTCAACCAAATCCATAGCTTTTCCAACCCCCCAACTTCTTAATACCCATCTCTTAAAAAGCCTCTCAAGAAATTTCTTGAAGGTAATACAATTTTTGTGAGTTCCTAGTCTCATTCTCTACCATTGCTTTGAATGCTTTAAATTTTTCAAATGCTTCAAATTTGTCTTTTAGAAAAGTAATCCAAGTCATTTTGGAATAAACATTAGTAATCTTCATAAAATGCCTATGGACTTTTTTCCTCATTGGTCCAAACAGATGTGTGAATAAAATCTAATGGTGTTGCAGTGGAATACTCCTTGGTTGGAAATTTGGTTCTTGTTTTCCTTCATGACATGGCTTGCAATTGATAGATGGAGGCTTCTTGATTTTAGGTGTGTCTCTTACTACTTTTGAGCTATATCTTACAAGATCATCAAAATTGATATATCCTACCTTCTATGCCAAAGCCAATGCTCTTCCCTTTGTATGGCAACATAGTTCTTCCCATTAATATCACTATTGATGATACACATAATTGTCGGTTCTTCCTTTTTCTATTATTTAATCATATCAGTTTTCTTGTATTCACAATCCTTTACATTAAATGAGAGCTTTTAGCCTTTGTCACATATCTAAGCCACATTAGAAGACTATGTTTTGAACCTTCTACATATAACACATACTAGTTTTTTATCTTTTCACCATCAAGACACAAAGTACCCTTACCAATAATCTTGTTCAAAAAATTATTAAGTGTAACAACTCCTGTATGAAACATTTTGAAGTTAATGAATTTACTCGTCTCCTATCACATGATCCATCCTTTTTTCTCCATCTGAGCATAAAGTGTAGTTTGCGCAACCATGAATTTTTCTAATCTTTGTCCATCTGATTTATCTTGCCCCTAGCTCGGGGTGTGAAGCGGCCCTCATGTGCCTCCACCATCAATCACTCTAGATCTGTGAGACCTCGCAGTGCTTCTACCCATCAGCGACATACCACCAACAGATCATGGCGACGACACCATACCCATACTCTTCCGGGTCTCTATCCTTCTGTGTTGGATTTCTTTCCGCAAGGGAAGGACCCCTAGTCCTTGCCTTGGTGGTTCTGTGTCCTCTGCTTCTTCTTGTCTGGTTCCTTGTTCTTTCATGATTCCTGTCCCATAGACCCGTGTTGGTCTTTCATTGGACATTAATAAATTTATCTTATCTTATCTCTTGAATCACCAAGTTATTCTCTTTTATATCCATCGTAAGAGGACTTATAAATTTACATATGCAATTTCTTGCAATATGCCCAAAATTGTTGCACTTATGACATAATATTGAAATCAAACAAATGTGTAACAATGCTCCCGTGATGCCTGCCGCTACTGCTCCCATGAGGATTCCCACCTAGCATTTTGAACGCCTGGGTGCTGTGGCTAGATCTGATGCCAGCGTTCCGCTGCCGTCTGCTGGCCCTTTGCCTGGGTTTGCTGGCTCTGCACCTGGGTCTTCTGCTTAGGAGTTTTTGGGTGTTGTTGCATCTGCCGGTTTGGGTGTTGCTGCTGGTGGCTCTGTAGTGTCCTACGCTGATGTAGTGGCTTATGAAGTGGGAATCCATGGCCCTGCCCCTGCTGGTAGGGGGGATTCCCGGTCTCCTCTCGTGCAACTGGTTTCGGTATGTAAATCCATTAGGGTTAAGCTTGATTTTGAAACTGTGGATGAGATTGTAAAAACTGCTGATGATTTCTCTTCCCATGCTGCTATTTTCCGTTTTAGGGGCTTCTGGCCCTCGCTCTCTGATTTACATGCTTGGATCTCCAAGCATTGGGAGCCCATTCTATTTGATGCGGTTTAGATATACCCTGTGGCTAGGGGTTTTTTTATTGTTAAGTTTGAAAATGCTGAAGATAGGAAAATGATTTTGTGTGACAGCTGCTTCACTTGGGAGGAGCGTTTTCCCTTGATGGCCAAACCCTGGTATCAAGGGTTTGACCCTCTCTCAGAGTCATTTAATAAAAGACCTTTATGGGTAAGGCTGCCGAATCTTCCCCTCCATCTATGGCTGGATTCGGTTTTGGAAACTGTGGGTGAGGCTATAGGGGATTTCCAAATGGTGGATTCAGACTCCTCTGAAATTTTTAAGACTACTTATGCTCGTATTCTAGTGGAGGTTGATGTTTCGTAGGGTCTCCCTAAGCAGATTGCTTTGGATTCTCCTTTGGGCTCTTGGATTCAAAATCTGGATTATGAGAATATTCTGTTTAGATGTAGGAAGTGTCACAAGACTGGGCATCTTGCTGCGTAGTGCTTATCTAATAAGATTAAATCAAAGAAATTGCCCTCTTGGTGGGTGGGGGCCTCTGACCACCACTATACGGTTTGGAAAGCCTCTAAGGATGGGGACTCGAGTTCAAGCCCGACTCTGAATGATCATGCTTTGGCTGGAGCTTCAGTTGATGCTTTGGTTGCTTCTGAAGTTGTCTTTGATGTTGCTGGTGATGGCTCTGATGTGACTCTGACTCATGATGTTGTTGCTGTCCCTTTTGGCGTTGTTTCTACTACACCTATCCAGACTGCTGTTGCTGCCCCTGTCCAGTCCGCTGGTGCTATCTCTGGTTCAGAGGCCTTGTCCACGGACGCTGCTGGTTTTACTGCTGTCCTTGGTCCAGTCGCTGCCTTGTGTGCTGGAGTTGCGAGCTCTTCTGTGACCTGCCCTTTAGTGGGCTTGTCTAGCTCTTCAATGGCTTGGCAGAAGGATGCTGGTAAGGTGGAGGATGGTTGGACAACAGTGAAGGGAAAAAAAGTTAAACCTTCCACTCCTTTTGACATGAACTTACGTTCACATAAGGATGGGCATAAATGTAAATCTTGACTGCCCTCAGTTGTTTTAGGTGTGGGCTTCTGTCCACTTGGTAGGAACTCTGCTCTGTTCCTTTGGTTTGTTTGGTGGGGCACCACAGTTGTTTTGGTCTTTAATTGCCATATCTGTTTATGCTCTTGTATAAGGTTTCGGGTCCTTTCAAAACCTGATTTTACACAATCAAAACAATGATGTTTCTTCTTGTAGGAGCCCTTCTAGAATTCATTGCTTTATGACCATATTGATTGCAATAAAAACAATAATAAAAAGTAATTGAACTTAATATTATATGCTTGTCCTTTTAAAGGCTACTTTTTGGATAGATTCTATTTTGTTTGCGTACATTAATGAAGACATCACCTTCCTTCTTGTTGTCTCTAGTTCCTTAAAATTGCTCTGATCTTGAACTTCCAGAGTCTCTTCTAGACTCTCAACAATTGTCTTCATGGAATTCTTTACCACTTTATTACTTCGCATCTTACTAAATTCAATATCAATTTTGGTATGTGGGGATCTTTGATTACTTATTATCTCATCCAAGATCTCAGTGCTCTTACCAAACTTCAATTTTAGTTCATTATTTACTTTTTCCAGATACTTTTGTTACAACCCTCCTAGTGATGTTTTTAATACTTTTCTTGCAAAGCTATTTTTTGGTATATATATGGATGCGGTTTATGACCTTGGAAGATTTTTCATGAGCTTTTATAAATGAGATGTTCAATTGTAAATGATCATTGATGTATGCTCATTGTTATGTTTCCAATGTAGTGATAATGATTGTGTTAGGGGTTAACTAAAATGTGTTCTAAGATGTATGCAGAATAAACACCCCACCCCATGGGAAAAGAGATGGATAACATCACTAGAGAGAGGAATAGATACATGTGAATAGGTTAGAGTATCGATTGAGTCTTCATAAACACAATCACTTAGATCAAGTGGTCCCTTGGTCATCTGGTTTGTGCTTCAAACGTTGCTAGGGGTAAGTATTGCCTGTCTTGTGTTGACCTTGTTGATCCCTAAGAGGCTCACACCTAAATATGGGCAGTCAAGAAGTTGCACAAGAGTGGGAGTTGATGTGCCTTGTGAGACAACCTCTGGGATTTTAGAAGCTAACTCTTGTTCTTTGGGGTTTGGAAGGGAGAAGGAAACCTTTTACAACATGCAAGCTAAGTTAAAAGGGCGATGCACCAATACAAAGCTTGTGCAACACTTAGAGAATTCTCAGATGGCTTCAACAACAAGAACTCTTCAGACTGGGGGATCTATCGCCTTCTTCTGAAAGATACATGATGTACCACAAACCCTTCATTATTGGAAATGAGACACAATATAGGGAGAGTATTTTTGAGTGGAACCTAAAGAAAAAATATCCTAAAGTGTTTCTCTACCTCATACAAAATTAGCTCCTACAAAGGTCTGACAAGATCACATATATCACAAATTTTGTAAAAGTTAACCATTCTCTAGAATGATCTATGATTGGTACAACTTATTCTCCATTATAGAGGATAATGGAAGAGTAAAAAGGCTACATGATCCATTGTTCTTCAAGCTAAGTGGAAGACAAAGAGATCGACATAAGTAAATTGGACTAGACATAATGAAATAAGAATAGAATACCTTGATAAACAAAAGAAGAAAGGCAAAAGGAACACAATCTCCATATTTTATTAAAATAAAACATGCTAAGGTTGGAAATCAAGCTACATATTACAAATGTTATAGAATATATTTAGAATGATCAACAATGGACTCTTTAAGCCACAATTAAAGAGTTTTGCTATCAAAACTATCTTCCTAGATTTCTATTTCCAAACTCTTAGAAAAAAACTTCTGACCTCCTCATTTTAATTATAGATTGGGGTTTTAAAGATCCAACTCCCTTATCTTTTTACAGGCTGGTCGTCCTATCTTCTAATTATTACAACAATTATAGCCACCTTCATGCAGAAGATTTCGACATGATTAGTTTGTTATGCAATCGATATGGGTGCCAATTGTATTTTCCTTAACTATATCACCATCATTTGAAGGTATCCCTCAATTTCCTTTCGTGACAAACAACCTCCCCTTGACACTTATCATAAATTTCTCTCTAAAAATGACCCCATGATGTCCTTTGAGAATATCCTTTATTCATATCGTGTGGGGCCAATTTTTTGAAAGACAAGACCGTACATTGACATGTGTCACATAGGTGAGTGCTCTTGAGAATGGTTTGAATCTATTTCCTTTAAGTTCCACTATATCACCATGTGTCCTAGATGCGGGCTATGGGGAAGAATCAAGTAAGGCTTGAAAATAAATGTGAGGGTGCCACATGTTTGCACCAAGAAAGAAAGGGAAGCCTTAGTCAATAAAATTGGATTAGAAACTGACTACTGTAGAGAATATCTACAAGACCTAAACCGCAATGTTGAATCAATTATGCCTAAGTTTAGTTCATTTCACTTTGGTGAAGATTAAAATATACAAACTATAAGATAAAATCTTCAAATCACTTTTATTCATAATTACATGTGTATATATGGATGTATAATTATGTATAATGTAAATGCACATATGCATACAAATAAAAAATAAATGTATAAGTATGCACATGGTCCTATATATGTAATATGTATGTATACGTGTTCATGTTCAAGCAATGTTCTTTTTCTTTCCCTTTTTTTGATTTGGAAGGACTTGACTCCTTCTCTTTTCCTTTATTTGATGTATTTGAACTGAAGGAACTAGAATTTTCACCCTCTTTTTCCTTTCCCTTGGATGTCGAGCTTGAACTAGAAATCTTTTCCTTGGTTTGATCATTTGATACATCTAGTATGGAGACTTCTCTATTGTGTGGTTCCAAAGAGTCTGTAACTGGTTTCACATTATTACAATATTGAAAGGGGTTGAGGTCACCACTAATGGTTATCTCTTGACCGAGATAAGGAAAATTTAAACATTGGTGGTATGTTGAAGGTACCACTTGTATCTCATGTATCCAAGGTCTACCCAACAATATGTTGTATGACAAATTTAGATCTAGCACTTGGCACACCATTTCCTTTTGGATTGGACCCACTCTGACCGATAAACAAGACCCTTAGATGACCTTTCTTCATAAGCTTTGACGATGATTTTTCTCTTAGGATCAACAATATTTTTAAAATAGCCCAAAGCTTTAACCAAGTTCAAGGTACAAATGTTTAAGCTATCCCCTCCATCTATCAAGACTCTTTTGACTCTATGCTTGTGAATAAGGACTTCAATGTGCAATAAATTTTTTTGGGGATGATTTAATGACACGTCACCTTCTTCATAAAAGGATAAATAATGTAGTGCAATGAGATGACCTACCATGGTTTGGAATTGGTTTACATCCAAGTTATTAGGAACCGTCGTATCATCGAGGCTTTTTCCAAGATATCTTTGTGGGATGGAAAGATTTTAATTAATAACTTCAATTTTGAGATTTGTGTTGGAGTCTTTTGAAGTTGATCTACCAAGTTGTATTGTATTGAAGAGGATGGAAGATCATTCATGATTGTCTTGTAAGATGTTCCTTTCAAGGTTACTTTTGTTGCTTTCCCCCTAGTGACAATGTATTGACAAGTTCTTTCTCTTATTTTTCTTTATGACTATGACATTAATGATGTTGTCAAAATCAAACAATATGTTGATAGTGTTGTCATATCTATGAGTAAGGTTGACCTTATATCCTTTCTTATTGTTTTGAGCTACATTTTATGTTTCTCCTTTTTCATGATTTAAGAAAGGATTTTTAAATGCCGCGTGGTCCTCATTGTTTTTGTGTCCATCTATTTCAATGGTGCCATTATTAATTAGATCTTGAACAACGTTTTTCACCCTCATGTAGTCATTTGTCTTATGACCTTTGTTTCGATGATACCCACAATGGTATGAGTCATTCCGCCATGAAGGCTTCACTTGTGGTTCATAACCTCTTGATTCGGGTAGGGTGATGATCTTGTTGGCAATAAGAGTTTTTAAAGATATCTCAAGAGGTTCCGCAAATGGTGTGAACTTCCTTCTAGGTGAAGTGAATTGCGAAGTTCTTGGTCTATCATTACCTTGATTGTTGGTGTTGTTAGATGAGGTGTTGTTTGGTTGGTTGATACTATTACTTGATTGTTAGAGTTTCTCGAAAGATAGAACAGTCTTGGTTTAAGATTATTAGCCTCTACTAATCCATCATATATTCTTTTTGTTATTTTTCAACAAAAAATTGGTTTTGTCATTGTTGTCGCCGTTGTTGTAGTTGTTGCTGTTGTTTGAGAACCCTTTTTTGTCCTTGTATAATTTTAGTTACCTTTCCTTATCAAGGCATCCTCTATTTTAACACCATTTTCAATCATTTTATCAAACAATGGAGGACATTGGAATTGTAGACGAAAGTTCATCTCGCTAGTTAAGTTGTTGAAAAAGATATCCATTTTCTCCTTCTCTGGTACACTTCTAGGATACTTAGCGAAGATTCCTCTCCATCCTTGTAGAAAGTTTAAGAATGAATATCCATTTATTTGTTTGGTGTTGCAAAGGTCTAGCATAGTAACCTCATGTTATATGATACATAAATATTGGGTGACAAATTTTGAAATCAATTCTTCAAAGGTTTTAATACCTGGTGACAATTTGGAAAACCACTCCTTTGCTTGCCCACCTAGACTCCTTGGGAATAGTCTCATTAGGTATGTTTGATCATGAATGAATTCCATGCTTAGAGTGCAAAACTCCCTAATGTGATCTTGAAGATCTATTGTTCCCATGTATATTTCATACTTTAGAATGTCTATGTTGGGTGGGAAAGGTATCATATCCAAAATCTTATCAAATAGGAATAGATAAATGCCTTCTAAGGTATATCTCTTTGCATAATTTCCCCTTCAAAGATCATTGAGTTTTTGTTGGAGAGATTGGATATGTTTTTTTAAAGCACCTATGGGGTTTACCTCATCTTCATCTTGCTTTAGTTGTGAAACATCATAGTTATGAGGTAACTTAACCCCTCGTTTTGTTAAGGTCATAAAGTAGCTTTCTTTATCTTTTTTAATCACCCTTTCCATTGATAGGATTTATGTGCCATCAACCTTGTAAATTCTTAATTTATTATTTTCCTAAATATCTTTTGTAATTTACCCATAAGAGGTTGAACCGTTTAACCAATGGTGGTGAAAGAGACCATGGAAAGGCAAAGTTACTTTTACCATTTGTCATTTAGGAAAAAGGAAAAATAGCTAGGTGTCCCCTCTTGGAATCCTCTATTTTGAGGTAATTGGATACTTGTAAGAAGTTGTAAGAGCATCTATGACAGTTATGACAGCTGTCATAAGATTCTATGACAACACTTATGACATTTTATGACAAATTCCTTACATAGGTGGCCATGCATGAGAGATGCCTTATGACAGCTGCAAGAGAATATGTAAGAGGCTATTTTGGGGGTGGATGCGAGTTTTTTCTAGGCGTCTTTGTTGCCTATTATTTTATGATACCACAATGGTATTCATCCTCACAAATTTCTATAAATTGGGGCCTTGAGCTAGAGTTATTGACAATTCAGTCTTGTTCAGTTTTCAGGGTAACAAAGTGCTACTGGATTTTCTACGTGGGTCTACATAGAAGTTTATTTATTTTGTATTAATCATTGGATTTTTAATATACTTGCCTCTCTTTCTGTGGTGGATTTTTTTTCCCGAAAGGGTTTCTCCACATAAATATGGTGTTTTTCATGCAATAGTTTTCTAGTTCTTTTAAGTTTGAAATCACTTTATTAAGGGTTAATCTTTGGTTTCAGATTTGCATGAATAATCAATTTAAGTTCTTATTGCAAGCTTTCTTCACCTTGTTTTACAACATTTGGTATCAGAGCTAATGGTTCTATTGAGGGAGGGACACCTTTCTCTTTAAGTGTGGAAGGTTTTTTGTTGTAGTGGGAGCTTTTGTTTTGTGGGATTTTTGCAAATCTGAGAAAGGTTGTATACCTTGGCCTCCACCTCTTGTCAAGATATTGATAAGTTCAATGGTATTGGTTATGAGATGTGGAAGTTTAAAGTTGAGGATCTCCTTGAAGAGAGAGATCAATGGTTGCCAGTTTCAGAAGAAAAGAAACTAGAGTATTCTACCTTATCGGATATATAGTGGAAAAATTTAGACAAGAAGGCATGAGGAACCATTCAGTTGTGTCTTTCAAACTCTGTCCTCCTAAATGTCTTGGCAGTAGACACAACCTACAAGCTATGAAGGAAAATAGGTGATATTTATCAAACTAAGAATTTGTCTAACAAGCTATATTTGAAAAGGCATTTGTATTCTTTGAAAATGAAAGAGGGTGACTCTATTGCTAAACATTTGAATGCATTTAATTTGATTTTAAGTCAACTTGCTTCAATAGATGTTAAGATAGAAAATGGAGATAAATGTATCTTGTTGATTTGCTCTTTGCCCAATTCTTGGGAAAATCTAGTTGTTGCCATGTGTAGTGGTGGTTGCGAGCCTAATATGGATAATATAGTTCCTCTTCTTTTACAAGAGATGAGGAGAAAGACTATGAATGCTAGCTCCCAAGATTTCCTTCATGTGCGAGGAAGGCCTAAGGAGAAAGAGGCTAAAGGGGATAAGAAGAAGACATATAAGTCAAAAGGATGTTCTAAGACCCCCAAAAAGAGTAGAGTGAAGTGTTGGAATTGTGGTAAGAGAGGGCATGAGAGGAAGGAATGCAAAAATAAGAAAAAGAGCACTAATACTTCCACGGATAAGTCCTCAGATGATGGTGGTTTTGATGCTTTACTTATTTTAGCTAATTTTTGTTAGTAATGATGCTTGACTTGTTGATTCAGGGGCTTCCTAATATATGACTCCTCACAAGGAGTGGTTTAATGAGTATAAGGAATATGATGGAGGAGAATTTTTCCTTGCTAACAACACCTTAGTGAATATTTTTGGCAAAGGAAAGGTAAATTTGTGTTTCAGTGATGGGAGGATTGTTTCCATTGATAATGTTTTACATATTCCAGATCTTACAAGAAGTTTACTTTCAGTCTCCAAGTTGAATGATTCTGGAATGCACGTGTCAACATTTGATAAGTTTGGTTGCAGATTGGTAAGGGGAAGTTTGGTAGTTGCTAAAGGATCTTGGACATGGACTTTGTTTAAGTTGCATGCTTCTACTCTTTGTAATTCATCTTTTGTAACTAGGACTGAAAATGAATGTATGTTGTGGCACCATAGACTGAGTCACATTGGTGAAAAAGGTCTTAAGACCATTCTACATAAGAAACTAGTTGAGGGGATTTCTGATTATTCTGTTAGTAAAAGTGATTTTTGTGAGCATTGTGTGTTTGGTAAACAAAATAGATCTTCATTTCCTAAAGGAGTTAATAAAGCTAAGCAAATTTTAGAGATTATTCATTCAGATGTATGTGGTCCAGTGGATGTTGACACTTTGAATAGATCTTAGTATTATGTTTCCTTCATTGATGATGTCTCAACATATACTTGGATTTATTTTATGCATTCAAAATATGAAGTTTTCACTAAATTTAAGGAATTTAAGGCAATGGTTGAAAAGCAATCATATTATAAGATAAAAGTATTGAGATTTGACAATGGGGGTGAATATTGCTCTAGGGAATTTGACGAGTTTTGCAAACATGCAGGAATTGTTAGGCAAAAGACTACACCTTACACTCCCCAACAAAATGGGGTAGTAGAAAGAATGAAATGTGCATTAATGGAAAGAGCTAGGATAATGTTAAGTAGTGCTAAGATAGATAAATGTTTCTAGGAAGAAGATGTTGGTACTGCTTGTTATTTGATTAATAGATGTCCTTGTAAATCTCTTGTTGATAAAACTCCTTATGAAATTTGGTTTGGTAAAAAGCCTTCAATTTCACATTTAAGGGTCTTTGGTTGTGAGATTTTGGTTCACGTGCTTCAAGAGAAGTGATATAAATTGGATCCAAAAGTACATAAATGAACTTTTGTAGGCTATGGTGAGAATGTAAAAGGTTATAAGCTTTGGAATCATCTAACCCAAAAAATGATTTTTTTCTAGAGATGTGATTTTTAGGGAATTTAGAGCTAACTTAGGTGAAGAACAACCAAAGGAAAAGTCAAAGACAATGAAACTAAGCAAGAAGATGAACATGAGGAAGAACCTCTTACTCCACCTTTGAAAAGGTCCAAAAGACAACAAAATCTAGTTGAAAGGTATAGCCCATCAGATTTCCATTGTAAATTTGCTTTACTTTGTACTAATGATGATCCTAGATCTTACAAGGGGGCACTCTCTTTTGAAGAAAGTGAATATTGGATGCAATCCATGCAAGAGGAGATGGAAAATTTAGATAGCTGTGACACCTAGGATCTTGTTAGTTTTCCCAAAGGAAGAAAGCCCATGAGATGCAAGTGGGTATTTAAGAAGAAATTTGGAGCAGATGGTCAGTTAGAGAGGTACAAGGCTAGATTGGTTGCCAAGGGCTACTCCCAGAGAGAAGGAGTTGATTTCGGTGAAAATTTATCTCTTGTTGCTAAGTTAAATTCTATTAGATTCCTATAATTGGTGTTGCTTGTGATTTTGAGATAGAGAAAATGGATGTTAAAACTACTTTCTTGCATAGGGATCTGGAAGAAGAGATTTATATGTGACAGTCTGATGGTTTTGTTGAGAAAGGAAAATAAAACTTGGTTTGTAGGTTAAAACGGTCATTATATAGTTTGAAATAGTCACCCAGGATGTGGTACCAAAATTTTGATGCTTTTGCATTAAATTTGGGTTATATTAGAAGTGAAGAGGATCACTGTGTTTACATTAATATTATTGATGACCAATTATTAATTATTGTCTTGTATGTTGATGACATGTTGTTTATTGGTAACATCAAATAAATGATTAAAGAACTTAAAACTCATCTTTCTGGCACATTTGATATGAAGGACTTCGGGGCTTCTAGATATATTCTTGGGATGGAAATCAACAAGGATTGAGTTCACAAAAATCTTTGGTTAAGTTAGAGTAAGTATGTTGACACCATTTTGTAGAGATTTAAAATGCAGGACTGTAAGTCAATGAGTATTACATTGCTAGTTGGTACTAAGTTGAGTTCAAACATGTGTCCTAAATTTTATGATGATATTGAAGATATGTCTAATATTCCTTATGCTAGTGCCATTGGCAGTTTAATGTATGCAATAGTTGGTACTAGACCAGATATAACCCAAGCAGTGGGAGTTCTAAGCAAGTTTATGTCTAACCCTGGTAGAGAGCATTGGACTTTTGTTAAAAGGGTTTTAAGATATTTGTGAGGTAATTATAATTACTATTTGGTTTATCATGGTACTGATGATGTGGATTGATGTGGATAAGTCATTGGACATACAAGGTTTTGTTGATGCAGATTGGGCATGTGACTTGGATAGGCGAAGGTCCATAAGTGGCTGTGTTTACTTTGTTTGGAAGTGTAGTGAGTTGGATGAGTAAAAGGAGACCTACAGTTGCATTTTCCACCACCGAAGTAGAGTATATGGCTGCTACAAATGCCTCTAAGGAGGCAATTTGGTTACAAAGACTTGGTAATGGTATTGGTTTTGATTGTAGGAAAGTGATAATTATATGTGACAACCAGAGTGCCATATGTTTGGCCAAAAATTCTATGTATCATTCTTGTACCAAACATGTTGATGTTCAGTATCACTTTGTGTGAGAAATGGTTGAAAGAGGACACATCTTGATTGAAAAAGTTGACACTTTGGATAATGTTGCAGATTATCTCACGAAGCTAGTAAGCATGGATAAGTTCTCTTGGTGCATAAAAGCCATGGGCCTTGATCATTATATTTGATTTGTATTTTTGTATCTCTATGGGGTAATTTACAATGTATGATGTCAAGTGGAAGAATGTTAGGATTTAGGTGCCATCAACCTTGTAAATCCTTAATTTATTATTTTCCTAAATATCTTTTGTAATTTACCCATAAGAGGTTGAACCGTTTAACCAACGGTGGTGAAAGAGACCATGAAAAGGAAAAGTTACTTTTACCATTTGTCATTTAGGAAAAAGAAAAAATAAGTAGATGTCTCCTATCGAAATCCTCTATTTTGAGGTAATTGGATACTTGTAAGAAGTTGTAATAGCACCTATGATAGTTATGACAACTTTCATAAGATTCTATGACAACACTTATGATAGTTTATGACAGATCCCTTACACAGGTGGCCATGCATGAGAGATGCCTTATGATAGCTGTAAGTGAATTTGTAAGAGGCTATTTTAGGGGTAGACATGAGGTTTTTCTAGGTGGTTTTGTTTTATATTGTTTTATGATACCACAATGGTATTCATCCTGACAAATTCCTATAAATTAGGGTCTTGAGCTAGAGTTATTGACAATTCAATCTTGTTCAATTTCTAGGGTAACGAAGTGTTGTCGAATTTTCTACATGGGTCTACAGAGAAGTGTATTGTTGTTGTATTATTCATTGGATTAGTAATATACTTGCCTCTCTTTATGTGGTGGATTTTTTTTTCCCGAAAGGGTTTCTCCATGTAAATCTGGTATTTTTTGTGCAATGGCTTTCTAGTTCTTTTAAGTTTGCAATCACTTTATTAAGGGTTAGTCTTTGGTTTTAGATTTGCATGAATAATCAGTTTAAGTTCTTATTTCTTCACCTTATTTTACAACATCTGTAAGCTTTTGAAATAAAGGACTTTGTTGAGCTTCTCTTACCTTTTCTTATGTTATTTACTCACCTTCCTCATTATTGTTGTTATTGTTGTTGGTCATAGCCCATTCATTATCTTGTCACTCCATACTTGGCTGAATTTATTATGTTTGATCTATGTGTTGGATTTGATTCATGTGTGGTTGAGATTGAGTTTTCTTTTGAAGTGGTATTTCTTCTAGTGTAACCTTACCATTAGGATCTTGATATATTTTGAAATGGTAAGACGTTATCCTTGTAGGCATGAAACTAACTTTGGGTCACCACTTGAGTTGAGGTCTTCTTGATAGTATTGGTTAAGTTTAAAATCCCAATTGAGTTTATCAAACAAGTGAAATGGTGAAGTTCCAATTGTGGTTTATCAAATTGAAGTGTTTCCAAAGGATGAAGTCTACTAGAGAAAGATATATCCCTATGATGAAGACTTTGGGTTGTGACCTTGATATCTTTGGTTCTAAGAAAAGGACCTCCAATCCTTGATAATGAACTTTTAGAAATCCAAGATCAAGATGCTTGAAAAAACTTACCAATGACTTGATTTGAATGGAGCAGAATGAATATTACCAACTTGTTTGACAGTTTGAAAATAGTAGATTTTTAAATCTGTATTGATTGAAAAGAACCCTACTCTGAAAAGGATATCCAAATCTACTTTTGATTTTGATCCAATATGCTTGGAAGTACTCTCTATTTGGAAGTGACGTTTCAAAAATGATGAGATTGGAGCAAGAAATAACTCTGCAATTTTTGATAGTAATTTCAAAAGCGATGTTCTAGAGGTTAGAAGCGATGTCTGATATTTCAAAAGTGATTTTTTGTTGTTCAAAATCAACTTTAGACACTTCAGAAGTGACACAATGTTGTTTAAATGCGATGTAACATTTTTTAGAGGTGATGCAATATGTCTCAAAGGCAACTATATGCCCAGTTTTCCAGAATTCGTGAGGTTTTAATTTTTTGGTTGTGGTTTTTATTGAAAATAAGCAAGTTATTCTAATTTTTAGGATCATGAAAACATGTAAAACACACTCAAGAACTTGTTTTTTTTCCTAAAATCTACAACATTAAGTTTATTTTCTTGAACTGCTTGCATAGGTCTTGCACAAAGAAATCAATTCAAACAAGCTACCTAAGGACATTTTTGGCTTCAATAGAGAAAAAGGTAGGCTTGCTACTTAACCAGGTTGTAGATAGTATTCCTTTAGAAAAAAATGAGTTTACCTCCCTTTTACACGAGCCTCCCACTGCCATAAAAATAACATTTTGCGCAATTTTAGAGAACTACTAGAGGAGGGCTATTTCTCAAAAGATTTCTGTCATTCAACCCATCAAGGATGAATGCATTTTATTTTAGAGAGGGTCAGATGGCCATGGATTCTTGGTTGTATCCCACTTGGGTCATTCCCTCTCATCGGCCTTGTAAGGAAAATCTCGGGAGGAAGACTCGGTATGGCTAAAATGCACTAAATTAAAATTGAAATTAAGGTTGAGATGGGTCTGGTATTATTATCACCTAAAATAGGTGTGAGATCATATCCCTACCATCTTTGGCCTCCAAACACATAGAGAGCATGATTCATTTTTTGACCTTATCTAACTAGGTAGGATTTTGATAGGTTTGGCAACCCAAGATAGGGGGGATCATAGGCCTACTATTTCAATCCACAATAAAAAGGTCTTTTTAATATTACTTTATGTTTTAAAAATAACGTACCACAAGATTCAATTTCAATGGAAATAAATGCAACACATAAGATTGAGAGATTTTGAGTGTGCACCTTTGACAATTTTAGCGCATTTTTATAAATATTTTTTATTTTTAGCAATAAATCCTTAGCATCCTCAACAAGTTTCACAAATGTTAGTTTCACCACACACAACCAAGGTCAATGAGATTAATCATGTTGAGATGAGCATTCAAATCGATGTCCACACCATACCTAGCTTGATACATGTTAAGCATTTTAGTAAATCTATCATAAGCTTTGGCTTCTTCACTAATCTTAACCATTTCATTAGCCCATTGTACCTTTTTCGCATAAGCGTTCACCTTCTTGATAGCCTTTTCAAAATAATGATTTGGAAGTCTATAAGTAATCTTCCTCAATTTCAAGACCTTTTCCATTTGCAAGTTGTCATCAATCAGAATTAGCTCTCTATTTTACTTATTTTAATTCAATTTTAAAAGCAATATAACAGGGTGTAGAAGCGATTGAATTTGAATCAAAAGCGGTTTTCTTTAGTTCAGAAGTGATGTTTATATATTCAAAAGTGACATCCTTTGATTTAAAAGCAATGTTATTATGTCTAGAAGTGATCTTCTTCATCTTAAAAGTGACACACTTTGATCCTGTCAGAAAACATGAAAGAAAAAATAAGAAATATTCAGAGAACAACAAATTTAAATGCAATGCTATTGTATTTAAAATAGATGACAAAAAAATCAAAAGCGATGCAATTTGCATCAAAAGAAATATCTTTATGTTTATAAGTGACATGATTTGGATCAAAAGCAATATTATTTGTTGCAAAAGCGATGATCTTCTAGTCAAAAGTGATCTTCTACAAATTTCCTATAACTTGCAAGCACAAATATGAAAAAAGGAGCTCAAAAAATGATTAGGATTGATGAGGCAAGGGCCCGATGATGGGCACCATTTGTGTGTGTGTAATTTGAATATCACAAACCTATATAGGACATTAGTATGATCTTTCAAACCAACAAGATATAAAACTATTTAAGAACAATGAAATGAAAGACCTCATGAACATCCTATTGCTCTATATTTCTAAGGACTTGATTAATTCTCTCAGATACAAACTGATTCTCAAGTGACAGCCTAGAAAATGTGATTATGAGATGAATTATGCTATGATGAATGTAAATTTTATACTAGATGATCAAGATGTGAAGACAATGCCATTTCTCCATTATGAGGATGCTATCAATGATGAATCTAAGATAAAATGCCTATAATAACAATGCTCTCAACAATGAATGCACAAACTAACATTATGTAGATATTCTAAATGAAAATGGATCTCAATTGCTCTAATTATGCATCCTATTTATAAAATTTTTCAATGTGTAGGGTTTAAGTTTGATTAACCATAGTCAAGGTATAGTTTGGGTTAGGGGTTGATGATGTGTCCTGTTTAGATTGTCAAGATTCCCTTTCAAGATCGAATGGTCAAGATAGTAAAGCTTCTTGGTGATCCATGTGAGCTTGTCTCTTGTCTCCCATTGGTCAATTTGATTTTGTCATGTAGTGGTAGATGAGACATTTTAGGAGGAATTAATTTAAAATAATTAATTAAATTAACCACGTGTAATAGATGAATATGTTGGGATTAATTAACTAATGAACCATATAATCAAATATTAATTCAATTATATAATTGATCAATTTTGATTTAATTAATCCAAATGGCTTGAATTTAATTATGTTTTCTCTTTGACCATTTTTAGGCATAATATAATTGATCAATTTTGATTTAATTAATCCAAATGGCTTGAATTTAATTATGTTTTCTCTTTGACCATTTTTAGGCATATACAACTACTATCTTCACCTATCTTCTCTGTACTTTAGGCTCTACCAAGCCAAGGGAGGTATACCTATGAATTTACCTCACTTAAAACTAATGAACTTCAAGGAGATGCTAAAAATTGAACCTCACACTTTGAGTTAAGAGAGTGCAAAGTTTGGAAATAGAATGTACAACTCTGACAATCTTTTAACTTCTTTGTGAGATAACAAAGATCAAGAAAAAACAAAGATAAAAAAATAAAAGAGGACAACATCTATAAATTAATGGTGGGTGTGTAGGAAATGATGCATATGTCTAAGGTATGCAAGTGAGATTAGTGCCTTGGGAAAAAAGTTATAAGGAGGTGCAATATTCATCATCTGCAACTAATTCACAATATGAAGATCATAAAATGACCATTGACTTACAATGGTGCAACCTATGCAAGGCTTATAATTCAAGCATTCTTAACTAGCCAATTGCAACATAATTCATACCATATAATGTTGGGGAAGTTCCTCTTCTACCCCTTGAGTAGATGACAACTACAACATAACATAATGGAGGAAAAAATGCAAGGCAACATATTAATCCTTGATTGAATACCACAAGTATGCAAACATTCAAACTTGGAGGCACTCAAATTAAACTATATTAAAAAATAGAATTAGGTTAAATTTACAAATCCAAGACACATACGAAATCATAGAACATTTCCTTCATACTAGATACAACATTACAATCCAAAAACTATAGTGGAAATGCCCTCCCTTTCTTACAATATTACAAAAATGCTTTTTAAAGTTAAGACATAACTTTTATCTGATGGTTATAATCATAGGTCAAACCCTAACTTAACCAAACATAGACAATCAAATATTAAAAATATTTGATTTTGTACATTCTCAAAAATCCCATGATGATGGTGTGACATAAGGATGTGGCCCCCCCTAAAAAATAACCTTAGAAAACCAGATTAAAATTGTGTTGATCTGGAAGAAACAATAGAGTTTTCACCATTCACAAAGGGGCATGGAAGTGATCAAAGCTCACATATGCATCTGGAAGGCACCTTCTATTAAAATCAGGCCATTTATATATGCAACATCTTGGGAAATGATTACTCAACCTCAACCATGAAAGAACACCTTGAGAAAGCCATTATCATTATTCTCCGATTGTGGCTTTATACAAGTACAATTTGCAGCTATAGCTACATAGTAGGATCTAGTAGAAAAATAGAAGAAAAACTTACAAGCAAAATAGAGAGGAAAAAAAGGAGCTAAATGCATATGAATCGACTTCTTTATCATTAACCATTATGAAAATCTACGTAAATTGCAATGAATACATAATATTAGAAATTATGATTATGGAGGTAACGAAGGAAAAGATAAATATATCTTAATTACTATTCTCTTTACTTACTAATGAGACAGAGAGAAATCCTCTTCTCATTGGTTAGCCTAAATTTTAAAAATGAGTATGACTATAGTCTATCACAAATTACAAAATAGACAATGTGTAATATTTTGCAAAAATGGTGAGTTCTTGAAGACAAGATATAGTCCAATACCTACATGCAATAATTCTCCCCTTGTGAAGAAGATAAATCAAGTACAAATGCAAAAATGCTTCCCATTTTAGATGGGAATTGGTAGGAATTGATAAACTACAACTGATTGAATATCTTGAAGGAAAGTTTGACAATGGAATGGATAATTGAAAGATAATGATTGATGATCACCGAGCTACTAAAGTATATGTAAGACAATTAAATCATTTAATGTATTGTCATTGATGTCAACTAGTTTTGACTGTACTTATCATGATGGTGACAAACATTTTAAGAAGGAAACATGGTAAAGGAAAAAGATATCTACATGAAGATGAGATGGATGAGAAGGATATAGATATGGTATACATTGGGTAACTTAATGATGAGTCTATGGCATTATGTTGATGACTTGATTGTATTACATGATTCTATTATGTATTGAAGATCAAGATTGAATAAGTTTATGTGGTCGATAAATGAAGATTTTTGTATACATTGAGCAAGTGTAGTGTATACCGAGTATAGTATTAACCGAGCTAGTAATCATCGACACATTACGGTATTGACTGAGTGAAAGAAATAAATAGAGTTTGTAACAACCGACTAAAGATGATGAGCTGGACAATTATTTATGATTTTGAGGTAAAAGATAATGTTTGTTATGATGATCAAACGACTGCCAAAATTCAAAGATGATCAGATGAAGGAGAATGAAATGTGTTATTGACACAACTATCAAGGAAGGTTAAAGCGACAAAATCTACGATGAAGATTAAGAGACAAAATCTATGGATGGAAATAAAATGGTTTATGATGTCTATATATGGAGACATGAGATTCATTATTGAGTCTGGATTCTGGATGCTGCAGGAGAATTCATGTGAAAAGGATTGATTTCATGCAACACTGATCAAAATGGTTGAATACAAAACTGAGAAAAACTGTAGATAACACCGAGAGTCAGAGAAAGTAATTACTAAGAAAAATAGAGTTGGAGGAAATGAAGATGTTGAACTAATTATTGATCAAAGGCATTTTGAGCTTAGCATAGATATGGAAATCTGCAAATCAAGTTGTATTTGAATCAGATCATTATTGTATTAGTTTAACTATTGTTACAGATAAATCTCTTAATCGAGTGGGACTTAACAGTCTTTATATTTCAATATGACATTCAATGAATGTTGATTGTTTTCTTGTTGACCCCATAGTGAATGTTTGGTCAAGGGAGAATTGTTAATAATAAATCCTCTAACCAGGTCACACCTCACAGTGTTTTTTGTAACCTTTAACAGGGTTAGCTCCTAACCAAGCTCACTTCAGAAGAGTGAATTATTTTGGGTTACCGGTCCCAGGTGGTTTTTCCCCTAACAGGGTTTTCATGTTAAAATCTGTGTTATATGTGTATGGATGTGTTGAATTTATATTTTACTTTATGTATTTCTATAACTGGATAGATCGGTAAACACAATATTTAATTTACTGGTAATCGGTATATGAAGAGAAAGACAGTTGATATTTTAGTGAGTTGATTAATTGATTTGAAAGTTTTGATATATAAATCTGGGAGTCTGTAGGACTGTAGGATAACGAGACTTAACTGATTCACCCCCCCTCCCAGTTATCTAATAATTGGTATCAAAGCATAGAGTTCTTGGAAGGAAAAGTTTGAAGGACTTACGCTAAAGATAACAAGATGTATAAGAGAGAGGTGCCAAATCTGAACAAAGAAAACTTCTCGACATGGAAAAGTAGAATGAGATTGCATCTATCAAGAATTGGAGAGTCTGCAATATACTAATTAGATAATGAATTCATCTTGCCTACTGTACCCTACAATATACTAATTAGATAATGAATTCATCTTGCCTACTGTACCCTTGACTTTTGATCAGATGAGAGATAGACATGAACACAATACTTCAATGATAGAGCTTGCTGCTTCCTTATCAGATGTTGAATTTGAAGATGTTAAGACATGTACTTCTGCTAAACAGATGTGGGACAATCTTACACTAGTTCACGAAGGAGATGTGAATGTGCTAAGGGATAAAGCTGAAAGTCTTGGAGGAAAGTTTGATGAGATGAAAATGAAAGGAGAGAACATATCATAGTACAACAACTGAGTTAAGGAGATTGTCAATGCTATCTGAGGAGCAGGAGGTATTATTAAATAAGACAATACTGTTGTAAGTAAAATTATTAGAACCTTGCTGCCTACTTATGCTATTAGAGTCTCTGCAATTCATGAGATGAGATCAGCTCCTGGTAATCATCTTACACTTGATAGTCTAATCGGTAGATTGACTGCTTTTGAGTTGAATAAATTTGATAATAGTGTTGTTCCTACTATTGAGTCTGCATTTATGTCATCTTTGAAAATTGGTAAATCAAGCAGTAAACACATGATAAGAAATGAGAGTGATAGTGAAAGTGATGAGGATGAACTTGATGAGCTTGAAACATTAATGGCTAGAAGACTATAGAAAGGCAAAGGTCGATATAGAGGAAAAATACCTTTGGTATGCTTTAATTGTAAAGAGATTGGCCATATTGCAACTAGATGTCCTAACATGAAACTAGATGAGAAAGACAATGAAAGATCTAGTGAAAGGAAGTCTAACAGAAGAGATAACCGAGATCACAGAGGCAACCGACATTATGAGAGAAGAAGTAATTGAGATTAAAAAGACAAAGGCAAGAAGGCATGTTACCTTGTTGAAGAAGATGATGATGACACCGACACCAACACTAATGAAGACATTGAGGTGGTATTCGTAGCTTTGAAAGAAGATTCAGAAGAAGAATAAAGTTATGTTGAAACATCACCAATTTCTAAATTTAGCAAGAATGATACTTGGATTATTGATAGTGGGTGTACACATCATATGACTGGTGATGAAGACAAATTTGAATACCTTGAACATTATAATGGTGGATCTGTTAAAATGGGAAATTATACACCTTATCTAGTAAAAGGAAAATGGTCAATATTGTTGAACAATAAGATCGGATGTGAGAATGCATATTGGGTGAAGAGACTTAATCATAATCTGCTGAGTGTAGCACACCTGAATAACATAGGTCATCGAGTTGCATTTGAGAATAGAAAGGTGAAAATCTATGATGAGACTGGAAAGTTGGTCGGTATTGGTGAACAATCTAAAGGTAATCTATTTTATCTTGATAATGCTGAAAATTCTTGTTTATTGGCTAGAACTGAAGATGTGTGGTAGTACACAAAAGGTTATGTCATGTGAATTTTGACAACATGGTTAAGATTAGTAAGAAAAGGAAAGTTAGAGGCTTACCAAGCATATCTAAACCCGACCATGTCATGTACAAACAATGTTAAATGTGAAAACTATCAAAATTTAGTTTTAAGAGCAAAAAATATTCATCTAATGCTATTTTAGAGTTGGTTCATACCAACTTGTGTGGTCCTATGAGAACTCAGAGTTATTATGGAGACATATATTTTATCTTGTTTGTTGGTGACTACTCTAGAATGATGACTGCCATGTTATTGAAAGAGAAATATGAAACTTTTAAGATGTTTAAATGGTTTAAAGCTGTAATCACCTGAAAATGGACAAAGATAATTCAATGATAAATCAAGTCAAATCAAAGAAAATCAAGGAAAAAATTGAAGTAATTGAATCACAATGCATAATTAGCCAATCAAAATTAAAATCAAGTCTTAATTCAAGATAAATCAAAATTGAGAGTGTTTTAATAAAATGCAATCAAATAAATGTGCAATTAAATCAAATAATTGTATAGTCTTGGATTAAATCAAATTCAACCAATTCAAGGGGTACATGGCTAAAATAAATCAATTAAATCAATTAATAAATCTTAATTATTCTCAACAACCCAAAAGGAGAGGAAATTCAATCAACCAATAGGATTTGAGGAAAGGCATTCACATGGATCAAGCCTAATTCAATCTCAATCACTCAAAGTGAAAGAGAATCTTGTTCATTGATCTTGTCTACTTGTCCCAAGTTTTGAGAACACAAACTTTGCATTGTCTTCAAAGGGTGGAACCAAGGACTCAACCAAGGCTTAACCATGATCAACTACACTACACCCCCTACCATTGGGAAAATCTATAAAAGGAAGACCAAAATCCTCATAATTCATAACCACACATCTGAGAATTGCATTGACCCTCTTGCATTTTATATCTAGAAATGCATTTTGAGAGCTTAATTAGCATTTACTTTGATCTAATTGTTAGCTTTAGCTTAAATCTTTATCATTCTCATTCTAATGGTAGCTTGCTGAGAGCTTCTATTAACACTCTTAGATAGAGAGCCATAGGATGCTCAATTGATCATTAATTTGCTAAATAGTTTCTCTATTGTGGTTTATATATTCTCCAAATCCATATTGGGCCCTTATATTCCTCCATCAACCTTTCCTACCATCCCTATCCCACAATCCACTTACCCTATATCCTATCAAGATCAACAAAGACATACATACTTGAGAAACCAAACACCCATCCATATAAACCCTCCATATGAACCCATCCATATAAACTAGCTATATCAACCTTATTCATCCACCAATCCCAAGTCTTTTGGAAGCAGTTTGGATGTGCAACATAAGAATCAGAAAATCAAGAATCCACTTATGTATGAAGATCACTATGTCCAATCTAATCGACATGTGAAGGAAAGAAAAAAAGAAATATTCAAGAGATCGCAAAGGTCCATCAAGAAAAAAGAAAAATCAAAGAAAATGTGGGTTCCTAAATCCCTCATTGAAGAAATGCATTCTAAAGCATCCAAATGGAAAGACAAATCAAAGAAAGTGTGGATTCCCAGGTCACTTTTGAAGGACTTACACATGAAAGATAAATCAAAGTTGACATTTAAGCTTCCAAAGGCTTCCACTTCACATTCTCCCAAACAAATTCCATCTCATCCATCCATTTTGAGTCCTTGTGTCCCAAGATCCATATCCTCTCTTACATCAAAATCCCAAGCTATCTCACCCATTTTTCCTTCATTATTTCACTACCCTTCAAGGTGTGTATCGATGTTGATCTTGATAATACTTCATATCCTCTTATTCATTATCCTTCCATTCCCCTTTTCACGTTCACACATGGAAAGACTTATTATCCTCTCATTCATTATCCTTCCATTTCCATTATCCAATCCATTACATAAATCTTTAGCCACCCTTTACCTTATCCACCATACCACCTTTCCATCACCATATCAACATGTTTGAGCATACCTTTCAGAAGCCTTGGCTCATCATATCATACCCTATCAAGGAGTATCCAAAGAGCATGAGGCTTGAGTCCATCCAAAAAGAGAAAAAAAGAAAAAGAAAAAAGAAAAAAAGAAAAAGAAAAAGAAAAGAAAAGAAATCCATCCTATGGCACAAACCACTTCTTGTGGCATCTTGGACAAGTACCATGATGAAAACCTGACAAACATACGTCATGCGTAATTCCTCTCTCTTGCACTCTATACTTGGGGGCAAGTTTCATCCATCATATCCGCCATCTTTCTACCATTTATCTCACTTGAATCTGTACTTCATCTTTCACCTTTGATCTTGACAAGGTTGAACATATCCATGAGCATTAAGTATCTTGACATGAGTTATCCTATCCATCAGCCTATTCACTTGTTATGTTCATGCTACCTTCTCATGATCTTGCTTATCCTAAAGCCACCTTCATTATTTCTAAGAAGCCTTCCCATAATCCCAAACCATTCACTCATTGCCTTCACCACCCCTTTATCATGATTATGTGATCCTATCCACATTGATCCCTTAATCTTGATCCAATTGAAGAATAAAATAAAAGAAATGAAAAAAAAATGTTAGAGAAAGTCTCTTGATATGTCCATTCATTTGGACCATTGTCATGATACCAAGTCATTATTCCATATGCTATCCAACACCACATCATTAGCCTATATTGAGATATTATTTTTTCTAGCTTGGATAATCTTGAGGAGATGGTCCTATGGGTAACACACTTGCTTCATCCATCATTGCCTATTCATTGTTAAATCATCAGTTTGCAAATCCGTCTTTCATGTCCTATACCTTGCTAGACATTCAGGGAAATTCAATGTGATCTTGTTTGAGAACTAGTAATTTCTAAAAATCTTTACAAAAAAAAAGTTGAAAATGTTCCTAAAAAATCTTTTAAAAATCCAAAAACATAAAAAAATATTTAAAATTCAAAAACATTGAAAATCTTTTAAAATTCAAAAACATAAAAAATCTCTAAAAATCCAAAAAAGTTAAAAAATCTAAAAAATAAAAATAAAATAAAAAATTGCAAATCTTAAGTAAACACTCAAAAGTTGCATTGACCAACAAAGCACTATCTTTTCCAAATCAAAATGGGGGCACCAATCCAAATTCAATGAGCTTAGCAAAGCAAACATCAATTGGCTCAAATAATTGCATCAAGATTGAAAAATGGCTACACTTGAACTTCATGATCAATATCACATTTCAAACATCCAAATGCTTGATCTAAACAAAAACAAAACAACAAATCAAATCAAAATCTAAAAGGCTTAAACATAACTAAGGATCAAAGTGGATGAAGTTTTTGAAATATGGATCTACAAAAAAAAGCAAAAATGTTCAAAGTGATTACTTGATTGGTGAAATCATGTCTTTTTAGCAAATCGATGATGTTTGACTAGATGAGCGATGATGAAGACATGATATTTTATTGATTTCTTCTTGAGTGCTTGTCAGGTTGATTCACAGCAGTATGAAAGTTAGTCGAATGACATGATCATCAAAGAATCATCGAGGACATTTGTATATGAAAGGGATCAATTCTTTGTCTATTTACTTGAAAATTTTAAAATCCGAGGAAAGAGGTATTCATATCATCATGGTTAAACCAGTGAGGGTTGTACCAATTTCATGTTCCAAAAGCTCGATGATGAAAATAAGCTTCTAAATTCTGAATAATGACAGTTAGCTGCATACATCTTAGATTAAATGCATTTAATGTTTTTACCTTTCTTAGCTCAAAAACTAATTTGCAAGAGGAAAGCTAAAGGGGGTGGAGTTATCATCATCAAAAGACCAAATCAAGATACATCAAATGATCAAAGATATCATCAATGGTACATCATCAAATGTTTTGAGATCTACATCATCAAATGTCCATCAATATAGAGTCAAAGTCCTAATCAACATCATCAAATGTACATCAATATATAATCAAAGTCTTGACTAACATCATCAATGTCTGAAGTATCCATCATAAAAAATCATGTTCAATCTGATAATCAAAAGTACATCAATGTCATCAAGATATATCATCGAAATGATTCATGCTTCATCAAGGATATCATCAACAATCAATCATGCTAATCAAATAGGGGCAACCTAATTCTGTTCATCACCTTCTCTTCTATCAAATCCCTATTTTTCATCATGAGAACATCCAATCAACCCCATATCATCAAAACATCTAGCTAATCATATCATGACATATCAAATATCAATCAGTCAAATCATCCAATTGATCATCTAATGTTAATCAGGTTATCCTATCATCCATTTGCTCATCTTGAGTGCATCAAATCTCCTAAATCTATATTGTGAGGAAGGAAAATCATTGTTTTGTCTCTCTAGATCCTGAGAGAAAAATATCAACCCATCAACTTATCCTATCAGATTGACATCAACATCAACCAAGTGATTCTGACTGACATCAAATGATACCAAACCATCATCAACTTATCCGGAGCATCAACATCTTATCAATCAAATATTTTCTCATCAAATTCTCTCATGATCGGGGCATTTTCAAATTTCTATATCGGGAAACAAATCAAAATTTCCCATTCTCAACCAAATCATCCAAAATCATTTCGATTCATTTCCTAAGGGGGCATACCATTGGAAATATTAAACATCAGCAACATCATCAAGAATCGAGAGACCGATCATCAAATCAAAGAAAAAGCTTTTATCAGGAAATTTCTCGTAATCAATCGAATGGGGCATCACATCAAGATCAATCATCAAATCAGGTATCATATCAAAATCTTTCATTGAATCAAACATTATATCAAAGATCCATCATCAGAAACAATCATTAGAACGACCATCAAATTATCACACCAATTAAAGGAACATCATCAGAACTGCATCAATCTCATATCAGATATCAAGGATCGACCATCAAAAGACATCAAATGAACATCAAAGATCGACCATCGACAGAATCAGGACCTATCATCAGCAAGATCAGAGTATTCTTTGAATCGACATGCTTCACACGTCAACTCAAAGAGGGGCATTTGTAATCACCTGAAAATGGACAAATATAATTCAACAATAAATCAAGTCAAATCAAAGAAAATCAAGGAAAAAATTGAAGTAATTGAATCACAATGCATAATTAGCTAATCAAAATTAAAATCAAGTCTTAATTCAAGATAAATCAAAATTGAGAGTGTTTTAATCAAATGCAATCAAATAAATGTGCAATCAAATCAAATAATTGTATAGTCTTGGATTAAATCAAATTCAACCCATTCAAGGGGTACATGGCTAAAATAAATCAATTAAATCAATTAATTATAATAAATCTTAATTACTCTCAACAACCCAAAAGGAGGGAAAATTCAATCAACCAATAGGATTTGAGGAAAGGCATTGACATGGATCAAGACTAATTCAATCTCAATCACTCAAAGTGAAAGAGAGTCTTGTCCATTGATCTTGTCTACTTGTCCCAAACTTTGAGGACACAAACTTTACATTGTCTTCAAAGGGTGGAACCAAGGACTCAACCAAGGCTTAACCATGATCAACTACACTACACCCCCTACCATTGGGAAAATCTATAAAAGGAAGACCAAAATCCTCATAATTCATAACCACACATCTAAGAATTGCATTGAACCTCTTGCATTTTATATGTAGAAAGACATTTTGAGAGCTTAATTAGCATTTACTTTGATCTAATTGTTAGCTTTAGCTTAAATCTTTATCATTCTCATTCTAGGACTGTCATTAATGGTAGCTTGCTAAGAACTTCTATTAACACTCTTAGATAGAGAGCCATAGGATGCTCAATTGATCATTAATTTGCTAAATAGTTTCTCTATTGTGGTTTATTTAGTTACTATTTCATTTATTATTCAACACTAATTCTATGAAGATACTATTTCTGGTATACAAAAGCTAAAGTGGAAAAAGAAAGTGGTAAAGAACTAAAATGCTTGAGATCAGATAGAGGTGGTGAGTTTATTTATGATGAGTTCACTAATTTTTGTAATGAGCATGGAATTAAGAGACAAGTTTCTACACTGCAGACACCCCAGCAGAATGAGATTGCTGAAAGGAGGAATAGGTCTATTGTTGATTGTACTAGAACACTAATGATTGAAAAGGATGTTGTACATATATACTGGAGAGAAGCTGTTAGTACTGCTATATACACATTGAACTAAGTTCAATTGAAGAAAGATTCAAACAAGACACCCTATGAATTATGGTATGGTTACACACCGAATGTAAGTTATTTCAAAATATTTGGAAGTAGATGTTACATTTAGAAACATGATAGAAATGAGAAATTTGATTCAAAAGGTGATGAAGGAATATTCTTAGGATATTCTACTAAAAGCAAAGCTTACAAATGTTTGAATAAGGCTACTAACAAAATGATTGAAAGTGCAAATGTGAGAGTTGATGAATTTGATGAGAAAAATGATGAAGAAATAAAAATGAACCGAAAGATTATGGTAGATTTATTTACATTGAGCAACCTGACACTCTACCTGAGCAACATGGTAATGCTATTGAGCAATAGGGTAATGCTACCGAGCATCAACTTATACAGACTGAGAATCAACAAATAGTTACCGATGAAGATCATGATCCTACATCGAGTGAAGAACACAATGAAGATTAGAGAATTGAACCAATACTTACAAAATATGTGAGGAGACATCATCCACAGAATCAGATTATTGGAGATAAGAAAGCTGGCATGATCACATGAAGTAAATTGAAAGACAACACATGCTTAGTTTGTGAATTTGAACCTAAAACTGTTAGAGATGCACTTGAAAATGATGAATGAATTAAGGCCATGAATGAAGAAATTGAGTATATATTGAAAAACAAAACGTGGACATTGGTACCGAGACCAAATGATAAAAATGTAATTGGAACCAAATGGATATTCAGAAACAAGTTGAATGAAAATGGAGAAGTCACTAGGAATAAGGCAAGACTTGTATGTAAAGGGTATGCATAAGAAGAAGGGATTGACTATGGAAAGACTTTTGCACCAATTGCTAGACTTGAAGGAGTTAGAATATTGCTTGCTTATGCTACTTACAAAGGATTTAAAGTCTATCAGATGGATGTCGAATCTTCATTTTTGAATGGGATACTTGAGGAAGAGGTATACATTGAACAACCTGAAGGTTTTGTTGATCCTATTAAGAGAAACATGGTATGTAAGTTGCACAAAGCATTATATGGATTGAAAAAAGCACTGAGAGCATGGTATGAAAGACTGCACTCCTATCTTATTAGTATTGGATTTGTTAGAACAAGTGACAACAACAATTTGTACTTGAAAGGTGAAACTGATGACAAAATTCTTATTGTTGAAATTTTTGTTGATGATATCATATTTGGAGGACATGATAATCTATGCAAATCATTTGTTGATGAAATGAGAAAAGAATTTGAAATGTCAATGTTTTGAGAGATTAATTTTTTTTTTGGCTTGCAAATTTTACAACAAAGTGAAGGCATATGCATTACTCAATCAAAGTACATAAAATAAGTATTAAAGACCTTTGGTATGGAGGATTCAAAATCGGTCGGTACACCTATGATCATCAGATGCAAATTGACAAAGGATGATCAATCAACTAAGGTAAATCAGACACTATACAAATTAATGATTGGTAAGTTGATGTATGTTGTGCATAGTAGACCAGATATTGCACATACAGTTGGAATTGTAGCAATATTTTCTGCTAATCCTAAATAATGACATATGAATGCTATAAAAAGAATTTTGGGATACTTGAAGAACACTGAAAACTATGGTTTGTGGTACAAGAAAGAGGGCAATTTTGAACTAAAAGTTTACACAAATGTGGATTGGGTTGGAAACATTGATGATAGAAAGAGAACTACTAGTGGAGCATTCTTTTTGGGAGAAAGATTAGTTACTTGGATAAGCAAGAAACAAGGATGCATTTCTCAATCCACTGTAGAAGCAGAATATGTTGTTGTTGCTGCTAATTGTTCGAATATTGCATGGATCATTTTTTTTGGCAGGTATGAATGAAGAGAAAACTGACCTAGTGGTAATATATTGTGATAACACTAGTGCTATAAACATTTCTAAGAATCCAATGATGTATGCAAAGACAAATAATACATCCACAAAGTATAACTACTTGAGGGAACAAGTACAAGAAAAAATGGAGTTTGTGAAATCAAAAGAGCAACTTGCATATATATTTACTAAACTCTTACCTAAGGATACATTTGAGTACTTGAGGACTAGACTAGGGGTCCATCCCTTGTCTATTGGTCACTAAGGTGATTAGGAGGCTGCATCAACCTATACTTTATTAGAATATCAAATGATGTTGATGCATGATGTTCACACTTTAGGTTTCCTGAGGTTGTGAACGCTAAAAGATGAAAAACAAACCGAAACTGCATATCGATACATGAAAGGTACTTGATTTGAACCGAACACTAGAGATAATATTTTGGCTATTGAAGAACTATTTATTCTTTTTGGAATTGATGTTAAATGGAGAGAAGAATCAATGAAATATTATAAGGTAGAGAAGAATATTTATCTGGAGAAGACAATAGGAGAAGAAAATACAAACACATGGAGAGAAGATCAAATCTGCAGGGAGATACTGCATGGAATATTAATGCTATGTAGTGATTAAACATATTAAATGTAGAAGCTAGGGAGAGCTTACCGAGTTACAATATTTTCTTACAGAGTTGTAGAACAGATGTTTGGTATTCTATGACATATTTCATATTCTGTTGCCATCAATGTCAAAGGGAGAGATTGATAAACTACAACTAATTGAATATCTTGAAGGAAAGTTTGGAAATAGAATGGATAATTGAAAGGAAATGATTGATGATCACCGAGATACTAAAGTATATGTAAGACAATTAAATCAGTTAATGTATTGTCATTGATGTCAACTAGTTTTGACTGTACTTATCATGATGGTTACAAACATCTTAAGAAGGAAAAATGGTAAAGGAAAGAGATATCTACATGAAGATGAGATGGATGAGAAGGATATAGATATGATATACATTGGGTAACTTATTGATGATTCTATGGAATTATGTTCATGACTTGATTGTATTACATGATTTTATTATGTATTGAAGATTAGGATTGAACAAGCTTATGTGGTTGGTAAATGAAGATTTCTGTATACACCGAGCAAGTGTAGTGTATACCGAGTATAGTATTAACTGAGCTAGTAATCATTGATGCATTACGGCATTGAGAGAGTGAAAGAAATAAATGGAGTTTGTAACAATTGACTAGAGATTATGAACTGGACAATTATTTATGATTCCGATGTAAAAGATAATGTTTGTTATGATGATCAAATGAATGAAAAAATTCAAAGATGATCAGATGAAGGAGAATGAAACATGTTATTGACACAACTACGGAGGAAGGTTATAGTGACAAAATCTATAGTGAAGATTAAGAGGCAAAATATATGGATGGAAATAAAATGGTTTATGATGTCTATATAAGGAGACATGAGATTCATTATTGAGTCTGGATTCTGGATGCTGTAGGAGAATTCACGTGAAAATGATTGATTTCATGCAACACTGATCAAATTGGTTGAATACAGAACCAAGAAAAATTGCAGACAACACCGAGCGTCAGAGAAAGTAATTACCGAACAAAACAAAGTTGGAGAAAATGAAGATGTTGAATTGATTATTGATTAGAGGTATTTTGAGCTTATCGTAGATTTGAAAATCTACAAATCACGTTGTATTTGAATCAAATCATTACTGTATCAGTTTAACCATTGTTACAGATAAATCTCTTAAGCAAGTGGGACTTAACAGTCTTTGTATTTCAATATGACATTCAATGAATGTTGATTGTTTTCTTGTTGACCCCATAGTGAATGTTTAGTCAAGGGAGAAATCTTAGTGATAAATCCTCTAACCAGGTCACACCTCACAATGTTTTTTGTAACCTTTAATAGGGTTGATTCCTAACCGAGCTCACTTTAGAAGAGTGAATTATTGTGGGTTATTGGTCCCAAGTGGTGTTTCCCCTAATAGGGTTTCCACATTAAAAATCCATGTGTTATATGTGTATGAGTGTGTCGAATTGTTATTTTACTTTACACATTATTATAACTGGATAGATCGGTAAACACAATATTTAATTTAATGGTAATCAATATATGAAGAGAAAGACACAATTGATATTTTACCGAGTTGATTAATTAATTTGATAGTTTTGATATATACATCTGGGAGTATGTGGGATTGTAGGATAAATGGACTTAATTGATTCACCCCCCTCTCAGTTATCTAACAGGAATTAGAACCCAAATATATGATGATGTCTCTGAAAACTGCTCATGTGTTAATACCAAGTCCTTGGATGATGAAGATAACACAAACTAATTAGGTGCACACCCAATATTTATAGAAGGTGACAAGGAAGGAATTAATGGAAAATATTTTGAATAAGTTCCACAGATAAAGATAAAGTGACAACATTGGTGCCACATATGTCATCAAATAGGAGAGGTCACTCTAAAAATTGAATAGGATTCTCCAAGCTTGAAGAAGCCAACACATGCCCATGATTAGACTAAACCATGAAATGTGACAAATCAAGTGGTGAAGGAGACTTGTAAATGTAAATCTCCAAAGACAATGTAGATTAATCTCCAACTATGATTAAACTATGATTAAAGAGAATACAAATCCCCTCAAATGTGTCCTCCAAATCTAAAATGCGAGACTCCAAAAATAATGAAGGTTTAATAACCATATTTGTAAGTGAAGGAGTAACTTGAGACTTTGATGCACTCTCAAAAAAGAGTTGAAGAGTGTCATGTGAGAAATTAGGACACAATTCATGCCCATGTTGATTTCACCCATAACATCTACATCTGCAACCCTTATAATACATGATTTACTCCTTAAATAATATCCAAAATGGTACAAAAAATATAAACCCTCAATACAATGGAAAGTCTATTCTAAAAAAAATTCTAATATTTAGCTGGTGCAAACAATTGTTTATATTCATTCCTAGCTCTCATTCTTTGGTACCATGTAAAGTTTGTAGTTATAGCTACATAGTAGAATCTAGCAGAAAAATAGAAGAAAAACTTACAAGCAAAATAGAGAGAAAAAATAGAGTGAAATGCATATGAATGGAATTCTTTATCATTAACCATTGTACAAAAATATATAACTTACAATGAATATATAATCTTAGAAGCTAAGATTATGGATGTAGCAAAAACTGTAGTCCACTATAAATTATAGAACAAAATCGAAGTTATGTGCTAACAATACCTACAAGCCACATCACCAACACAATTTAAATGTTGCTATAGAAAAAAAATAATGGAAGGTCAAGAACAAACATGGAAAAATCCAATCCTCAACATCGATCTTCTTTCCAATATTGATACCTTTGCACCCATCAATCATTAAAAATACAAGTCAAATAAACTATCTCCATCTGTCTTCAAAAAACCACTTACAACCTCTAATCCAAGATGACAGATGTAGGACATTCCTTTGGAATGTAAATACCTTTGAAATCTTTGCCATTATCTTTTCCCCCCCACTTTAAATCTACTTACAACAAAAAAATAAGATTCTGCAAAAAATCTAGTGCTTAAAGAAAAGAGGTGAGGGGGGCACACAAAGAACAAGAAACCTCTACATGTGAAGTGTTGTAAAACTTAACACAACCAATGAAGGATGCTAAACTTTTTAGATAAGAAATGCACTTGAACACTAATGTAGATAAAATAAGGTACATTTCTAATGAAATTCGACCTTCTTGCACACTTGTACCCTAACTTAGGGTTTTGCCTTCACAATTGTAGAGTAGTGGGGAGAAAAAGGAAAAGGAAAGGTATTTTTAGAGTCTAGAGACTAGTCATTCATTTTTGGGGCTATATATAGTGAGGAATTTTAAAACCAACATAAAACATTGTGAGCATTTCAAATGTATTTAAAAAATAATTTATCAATCAACATGTTAATCTTTCCGCACACCCAAAGGTAATTTTAGGGTTTCTTACCTTTCTTGCGGGAGTGTGTGGGGGGTGGCTTCAACTTATACGAGATCCACAGTTTTCAACACCCTTTGCAATTTGAAAAATGTCAATCAACTTAATGTGTGGTATAAAATTAGTATTCAATTGAAATTCAACCAACACTCAATAAACCATTAGCTCAAAAATTTAGTTGCAAGAGTTCAAATCAAATGAACAATTAAACCCTCAAAAAAGTGGCTTATTGCTTCCTAGTTGAAGCGAGTTTAATCCTTTTGTGATGCTCATCAGATTGGAATGAAGGATTAGTGACTTGACAACTCCAAAATGGAAGATTCAATTCATGAATGAGATGCAATACTTGCATTCACCATTCCAAGATGATCTAAACATGCAATGCAAAGCTAGAATGAAGCTATAATGAAAGATTAAGCTAACAACAATGATGCTACTATGAAAGCAAACTAAGTAACAATGCAAGATTATTCTAGAAAATGAGCTAAACTAACAATGCAAAAGATCTATGAGTGCAAGAAACTATGATGAAAGTAAATAAGAACTTAAGAACTCAAAATAGCAAGATTACTCTAGAATGCACAAAGACATGAATTTCCTCAAACGACCAAGATGGAACTCTTGAGCCAAGGGAGATCTTCCTTTCACTAGTACAAAAACAACAATATATGACTAAATAAACTACTAAAAATTGCATATAAATGACTAATTTTGGTCACGTAACCATTAGTAGTTTATTGTCGGCCATTTATCTCGTGACCAAATTTATAACTAAACTATTTTAGTCATTAATTTGGTCATTGGTTTAGTCATTAATTTAGTCATGGTAGTGATTTATTTAGTCATATATTTAATCATTTATTTAGCCATTAATTTAATCATCAATTTAATCCTTAATTTAGTCATATATCTAGTCATTAATTTAGTCATATATTTAGTTATATTAGGGCATGATGGAATCGAACCACCATCCTCCTGCTTGTAAAGAAGGTGCTCTTCCATTGAGCTAGTACCCTTTGAAGAATAATCATACCATGTATCCTATGTCAACCTTCCAATGGATATACAAATAATATGCAAGTGAAGAACATAAGAGGTGTTTTAGCTAAGGAATATGATTGGATATACACTATCATAAAGAGAAGTGAAGCACAATCATTTTAGCATATCTCAAAAGAAGATGATCCATTGATAATACCAGGGAAGAAGGAAACCAAAGTATCATGAGGCTATCATGGTGATGAATACATGGTCTATTAAGGAGTGTGAAAGAGTAAGATGAGTACCAAGATCAATATGGAAATTTTTAGCCAGTGCAATAACAATTTGATCTGCAAATGTAAAAATAAATCAATAAATGAGACCAAATTTCATGTTCTATAATTTAACTAAATAAATATTTTTGTGGTGCATATGCAAACTTTCATTTTTATACCTGTTATGAACACACAACCACATAAGTCCATCACTTTTAGCTTGGGGAACGATTGTGCCAATCTTGTAACACCAACATTAGTAACCCTCTCACACTAACCCAGATTCAAGGATTGCAAGTGACAACAATTATGAGCCAGAGAGTCACAATGTACATGCAAATTTTAGATACCAATCACAAGATAGTGATTTTAGACTACAATTGATCCTAGTTGAACTACTAAATTAGTAATGAAGAATAAACTTGCCTCCCATACCATCATGAAATATACAAAATTACATAACAAAAACCTTTGATTTCCAAGAAACATATAAAATCTTCCACACTTACCAACATACCTACCAATAAAGCTCTATCAGATGCAACTCTAACACAACCACATAAATTTAGATGCCTCAATTTGTTGCAATTCTCTGACAAAAAGATAAGTGTGTGATCATTGACTCTGGAACATCCACTTATATTTAAGCTTTTCTTGTAGATTGCAACCACATGCCAATGCCTCAACAGATTTATCTGTCAGTTGTGTACTATTTGAAAGATCTATAGCACATAAATCATGGCAATTCTTTGCAACCATATTGATTGCTTGTTCATTGATTTGGTGCTGATTATATGGCATAAACTAAGAGATTGAAAATTGGTAAACTTGGGAACAACTAATAGGATTGCTTATGTTCTTCTTACACGTACATTGAAAAAATATAATAGTTACTTCATTTGGCATAAAAACACACATGATGAACAACTTTCAAGCTTGTAAGTTACCTTAATCATGGAAGCATTCAATCCTATAAGTTCACAAGTAGGATTCAAAGATTGAAAAATGCTTAACTGATTCAAAATAATTCTTACTGTATAATAAACTTGATTAATAATTCACCAAATCCAACTCTTTTATGTAAAAAGTATGCTTTGTGAGAAACAAACATCCCCACAATTCACTCTACCCAACACTTTTAGGTAAAAGGATATGATCCATGCAGAGAGAACCTGCATGCAGGGGAACCCTGTGATTCCCTCCCACCCTGTGCATGCAAGCATACCCAATTATGAGGTGAAATGCTAATTAGCTTCAAGTGAAGTTTCTTATAATACTTGGAAAAATGATGCATTAAACACGAGTGGATCCTTTATAAGACTAGAGTGAGTACAAAGATAGATGAGCTTTGTAAAATAAAGAAAATATGGTGGACACTCAACACATAGTGCTCTCTACTTAGAGAGTGGTAAGATATTGAAGGTAACATCCCACCAGTAATTTAAAAAAAAAATTTAGAGTCGAGCATTAAAGATCAACTCAAAGTCAAGGAATAAAAACTAACATGCTTTAAGTTGATGAAGGCGATTCAAACGGAAAATCTGTTGCAATCATCTTCCTTGGGGACTGATCAGCTACAAAAATACTGCATTTGTAGTTGCACCTTCCGAATCGCATTCACTTACCCTATTATGCATGCCAATGATACTTTCTTCAAGATGATCTGGATAAGGAACACGCAAGGGAATCTAATCAATTCGATTGGTGCTATTTTCATCTGGATCACTCAGCCTTGCAGTCTACTAAAGTTGAAGGGCATACTCCAAGTTCCATAAAACATTCCCCATGGAAGGCCCGTCGATACCTTGGTCTGCCAAACACTTTTCGGAAGTCTCTGCAAATTTTCTCAAAGAGCTAGAATTGATGCTTCCAACAAGCTTAGGATCGATTATTTGGTCAAGCATGCCTCTTTTCTGCCAATGCACAGACGACTCCACTATATTTACTTGGTCTCTTGGCAGCGCAAGATTAATAGCTGGCCTAGCACATAGTACCTCCATTAAAACTACTCCAAAAGAATAGACATCAGATTTCTGAGTCAGTTTCTGCTTTCTAAAGTACTCGGGATCAAGGTATCCAAAGCTACCCTTGACAACAGTACACACGTGGGTCTGGTCCAGAGTAGGTCCAGTCTTTGAAAGCCCAAAGTCTGCTACCTTGGCAACAAAATTTTCATCTAACAGAATGCTTTTTGTCTTCACATCACGATGAATAATACCCTGATCTACTCCAGTGTGAAGTTAATCAAGACCCCTTGCAAACCCTATGCATATATCAAGCCTTCGTTTCCATGACAAAGTAGGAATATTAAACCCATATAAATGACTCCTAAGAGATCCATTTTCCATATATTCATACACCAAAATCATCTGACAATGCTCCTCACAGAAACCAATAAGAGAAACAAGATGATGATAACGAAGCTTAGACAACATTTCAATTTCAGTATGAAATTCAGCAATCCCTGTTCGACTGCAACTTTGGTACCATCTTCAAGGACACCCTCAAATACCTTACCAAACCCACCAACACCCAGTATTAATATTTCATGAAAGTTTTTAGTGGTTTCTTCTATCTCTGCAAGTGTAAAGTGACGACCAAGACTTGAAGGTACAAAAGAACCATGGCTCCCTGTGCATTGTTTACTTTCTTTGCTTCCTATTGTCTCTGAGTTTCTGCCATGTAGAGGGAGAGGCAACCAAGTTGTAGATGTGATTTTTGTATGAGATTTTGGACACTTAAAAACCATGTAGATTACTATTAGCAACCCCAGAGCTATAAAAGTGCCTACAACAGACCCAACTATTGGACCAAGCTTTCTTTTCCTATTTTCCATCTTAAAGCCATTTGGAGAAAATTATCCAGTAAGACTCTTGTCAACGTTGCTCATCTTCATGATTTCCATCCCATTTAATATGGTATTGTTAACTGAATCAGTTGACGCACTGGGAGGCCCAATTCTGACATAGAGATTGTTTGATCCAAAGGAATTGGCTGCAAAGTCTCTATAAGGTTGTCATGTGTGCTTTAGAAAAGTTTCATCAACATTTGATTCCCTTTCTCTTTTAACTTCTCAAGACAGGGCTGTAGATCTATATCCTATTCATGGAATCCTTTTATTCATTAAGACAAGGGTCATCGGAGTCGTGACAGGTGATCTAGGGGTTGTAAGGATAGCAATTCTATAGAATTCATAGTTGTGTCAATAGAATTTATCTTTCAAATGACAGAAAAGAAAGAATGGAATACATCCTAAAAGCATTAAGTACTAACTACAACATAAGGGGGTTCTCAAATTAGTACCTTGAGCCTGTGGTGTAAACGCAAGAGCCATAACCTGTAATCAGAGATACAAGATAGACATTATTAAGATAAACCAGTCCAAAGTCTCAATAACATTAAAATAAAAAAAGTGCTTGTTTAAATTCCACTTTCTTTTACAGTTTTAAACTACATAGATATTTCTCTTACTCAGATATGCAAAAAAAAAGTTCATTGTGCCTTTGCCTGTGATTACAGATGGTTGAACCAATACAGCTGAAATAAGTCGAGCTTCATCTTGGTACAAAGGCACAAAGTTTAAGGGCTTCAAAGCCTTACTCCACAAAAGAAGCCAGACTTAATCTCCAGGCATATAGCCAACGATCCAGAGGTAAGGAATGTACCTATTGTGCTATATTTGCAAGTATGGTGCTGCCAGTTTTGTTGGTTGTAGATGTCACTTTTCATCCCAATTGTAAAGAATTATTAATGCCATAGGAGAACATATATTTTTATTTGAGCATATGAGAAGTGTAGACATGATGAACTATTCAGACCTGTATTAACATCAACCTTGACCAACGACTCCCAAATTAAATCATCCTAGATATGAGAAGGATTGATCAATTGGAATGAACTTTGGATTATGAATATGGCCATTTTGCGTAGATTTTGTCCACAAGGAAAATTGAAACAACTTGAAAGTGATTTGACCTAGTGATAAATAATGCCAATGAAAGAGATCAAATGAGCTGGTATGAGATAGAGAGAAGAGCCGTTAAGAAAGCAAGTTTCAAAAGGCATATACAAGAAATGCAAGAGATGTGAAATTTTTTATTATTCCATCCTTCTAATCCTTATGTAGTTTTGATGGAGTAAGATAAAATAACTACCAAACTTGCAACCACATCAATGAAAAGGTAACTCTAGAGGTCATAACTAGCAGTCATATAATTTGTAATGGTCTTCAAGAGAAGAAAATGTCAACACAAGAAACCACATTTAAAGTCGACACAAACTTTACTCTTCCCAAGTCAATCCCTAAGAGCCTTTAGATTTGGGAATCAACTAGAAGTAGAGATAAAATAAGTGTGTCGTGAGGATGCATCCTGAGGAATTTTTTGATGTATCTTCATTTGGTGGCATCTTGAGGATGTAGAAACAAGAAAAAATGTCTTGCCCCTGACCCCACTCTTTGGAAAATATTTCGGCCATCCATTGGATGTCTTTCCATTCTAAGGGCTTCTCTTGGGATGTCCTCCATATATGGAATGTGTTTTGGTGGGGGACACGAGTTGTAGGACATCACCATCTGTTTACAATTTTGAAGGCATAAAAAGGCCATAAAGGAGAAAACCCTTAATTATCTTTTGGAGGCCCACAAGGAACACACTCACTACCCCCCACAAGACACACACCCACTACCCCCTACTTCGGCCCACCAACGACCAACCCAACCAATTTCTATTTGATGCCTAATAAGTGCATGCGTCATGCAGGTCATATTTGGTTTTTAAAACTTGAAAGCAAATTTTTTTTTCCCTACTGCATTGGATGGAAAGATTGCACTCTTTCCTGATTAAATCTTCAGTACTTTAATATTAAATATGTTTTAACATCTATGCTTTGACAATCAACATTGAATTATAAATTATCAGCTATGTTCTCAATGCTATGTTTAACTTTGTGCAATACCCCACCCACACACACAAAGAGATATATGTGTGTGTGCGTGCACATGTGGATCATTATTGTGTTATTTAACACCTCTCCAAGATCTGCACCAATACTCCTAGAGTGTCTGCTAACTTAGTTCACAACTTCATAGAGATACAATTACTAGCATTGCATGAAAAATATGAATAAAAACAGAAATTTATTTCTCTAGAAAATCATATCAATGCTATTCTTATGTCTTTCTTCCAAGTAAAATGGACTTTATATACCCATTTTTGTAACATGACACCTTTTTATTATCTCAAACGTTGCCCCTCTTTTGTGAAAGGGTTTTGTCTTTTTATAAAGTTTCTGTTGATACAAATGTGCCTTATCTTTATTAGTAGCCCTCCACATAGATCCAACTCAATAGTAATTATAGGTACATATATCCAACCTAATAGGTACAATAAGAAAATTATGTGATGCAACTGGGTGATTCTAGGGCTGGCACTTCAAAGCAGTTAAGAAAGTTGGAGAGTATCAAATGAAGGAGGTGACAACTTTGAGAAAACCGAGTTTCCCATTGGGATACTCTGAACAAACTAACACTTGGGTGGCATATTTGCACTGTTCCATGGGGACACATCCCTGTGGATCTGGGTAACATGCCAGAGATCCCAGGGACTTTGGGAGCTGGAGGAGATGTCTTATTTTTCAGGACTGGACATTTATTTGAAAAAAATAAAAAGGTGCTTCTTAGAAAAAAGGGTGCTATAAATCCCTAAAAAGATAACACTGGGGGGGATAGTCATTTTGAACTAAGTGCATTGTATTTAATTTTTAAATCTTTAGCAGATTTTAGCTTGTAAAGTTATTTGAATAACCATCCCATTTCCATCCTCAAAAAATGTTGAATTTCTTTTTCTGGCCCAATATGTCCTCATGTTGTCTTAATTGGACAATTCCAAGAACACTAGATTTGTTGAAGATAGGCTATCATAATAGGAATGTCCTTAGTAATGTGACTTATTGGCTGACCATTGTGGACACTTAAAACAAATGCTTCTAGGAGTATCAGAGAAGGGTTGTACATTTTTTTACCTTAGTTGTTCATGTGCATCTTGGATATTTAGGACTATGGACCTAGTTCTTCCAAGAGCATGTATGATTTCAGAGCAAGAGTAGCTGCCTACCTTGTCAAATTTACGAGTCTGGGATCAATAAAAATTATGTATGATTTTGGAGCAAGAGTAGCTGCCTACATTGTCAAATTTATGACTCTAGATCAATCACATCAGTGACACAATGTTGCAAAGCTATCCTGTTGAACTATGATGGTCAGGTTAAGGGAATGAATCGAATAATGTTGTCTTTTCTAAATAATACAGATTGATGGCATGCAAGCTACTTCAGCAAGCATCTGGGTCAGCTTCACGTGAAATGCTACATACAACAACTCACAGGAATCCACAACTACTTTACGAAAGGTTACTTGTTGTGGGAAAACTGTCATGAGGGTGTGCTTGTTGTATAGTTGATTACTCTTTAGTCTTTAGTAATATATGTTTCTGGACAACTCATACAATCCTTATCTAAATACTATTGCATATCATGATTCAAATAGGATGATTTCAAGTGGTATCTTAGGGGACCTTTATAGCAAATATTCAGGTCTAGATTCTTGAAATAGGTGTTATTACTGACATGGAGAAAAGTACTCCATCTAATGGTCAGTGTGGTGTACCACAATGGGTGCACCAGGTGTAAAGTTTAGATGGATTTGATAGAATAAATAATATGTCAAGATGAGAAGTATTTGATCAATAATATGTTTATTGAAACCAAAAAGAAATGCTCCTAGACATGTATCAGCGACTGATAAGCTTCCCAATGAATGTCGGTAAATGTCAAATTACATTTAGTGGGAGTTAGAATCCACTAAATTCAACTTCATATCGACAATAATGTTTCATTTGAAGATTGTGATACACATAAAAAAATAAAAGAGCACTCTTGGAAAAATTAAAATAACTAGGAATTTATGTTTCACCAAGAATTGGAAACACTTATTCTATAGTTGTATCTAAGGTTTATAAGTCAATCCAGAGGCAACCACTAAAACAGTACAAGGGCAATCTTAAATCTTCAAATGTGCTGACAATTTCTTGAATACAAATAAATGCTAAAAATTATGTTTCTATTTGCTAAAGCCTGATGCATGTAAGGCTTCTAAGAGGAACCCTTGTTTACCAGAGATAATCACATGGAGAATATTTAAAACAACTTTCCCATGCTAATTACGTGAGCATATCTATTGTGCGTTTTCTTTTTTAGTAAGCTATCTATAATTAGAGATTTTCTTGGAAAACCTTATACTAAATCTTGGAAAACTTGTGTTATTACTTAGCCACTTAAGATTGAAGAGAGAAGAGACATGGGAAAGGCACAAGAATAGAAGGAAGTCGATGGATGCATAGAAAGGTTGGATGAGAGATCTGGGAAAGAGGCTTTATTGGGACTAATTGCAGGAGATTTGGAAAAGGTATATTTATAAACTCTGAAGATATTTTAAGATTTTATTGGACTTGATAGTATTTAGTTTCTACTATATTTATTATCTTTGGAACAAGTATAGATTTGAGTATTTTTTAATCTTAATTCTTTACTAATTTGGTTCAAACTTATGCTTAACTTCTTTGTTGAAAATTGTAGGAGTCATCTAAGAAGTACTTTTCTGTAGATATCAACTTTCCTCTGTAAAACACAAGCCTCTCAATTTCAAAAATGGGCATGGTTCCTTTTGGGACATGGAACTTGCCTCATTCATTAACTTACACCTAGAGAATATCTAGATAATCCTATTATGGATGCAATATCATCATTTGCGAGGTCTTATTCAACAAGAAAATATGCATTCATGCAACTAATCTGATTGCCAACTTTCCAAATAATTGATTATTTGTATTTGTATCATGCACTAGCTCCTACAATGCAAGACATTTCAAAATAGAAATGTCAGACTAGGCTCTTGCATCGTACCACTGTACAAGCCTCCGACAATCTACAAACACATATGGAACCCAATCACAGAACAACAAATAAAATAATATTTGATCAATATCTTACATAAGACACCTGTTTCTTAACCCTCTCAACTTAGAAACATAAAACAAATCTTTAACAAAATTGAATAGTGATTGGTATATTAGAGCATTAGATAATGAGTAGTTAAAGTAGAAGCCCTCCAAAATAGTTCCATGCAGGATGTGCCAAGATACCTTATAGGCCTGCACCAAGAATTTAATAGGCTGGAAAGAAACTAATTACATATTAGAACATGCAATAGTCTCCACAAACTGAGGTAAAAGATCATTAATTATGTTGCCAAAAACAATGGAGCTAACAAACATATACTACCATAAATTGAAAGCAGCAAGATGACGCCACAAACTTATCAATTATATAGCAGGTCACTTGCCCAGTGGTCAAAATCCTGTGAGGTAGCCAAGTCCAACAATACCCTCACTTAACTTGGGATTTTTAATCACTTCGATCTTGTCTTCAGATTTATTGACCCCTTCGAAATAACCTTAGCTAATCCAATCATGCCCCCCTATTACCTCATGACTCTCTCTATAATTATATAGGTAAAAGTACTTAATTATAAATGTTTATGTTTGAAATAAGACGGCTATGTCTCCAATTATGAAGACGGTTGTCTTTGTGTCTAACAGTTGAGTGCCATGTGCCAATTAGGTTTTATTAGTAAGATACTTGCATATTATAATAAGGCATGGTGTGTGTAGCATCACACCTGTTTTTAACAATTTTTTGTTTAGCTAGAATTCGAATAAAGGAGGATGTGTGGTCAATCAGCTAAATCAGCTATTGGAACTACCACCAATTAAGAAGATTAATAACTATTTGAAACTACATTTGATTGAGGATTGATTTTCAATTATTGAAAAAGGGAAGATTATAAAATAACACACAAGGAAAAAGGGAGGACACTTGATAGAAAATTTGTATAGGATGAATTCAAACTTGGAAAAGGTAGAGTGCATCAAAGTCATCAAATGTAGTCAATTCTATATTATTCAGTATAGAGTTTGCATGTTAGGACTACCCAACAAGGAATATTATGTTTTTAGGCTCAATCTTAATGTACATCTATGACTAAACAAAATAATAATAACGAATATGTGTCTGTATGTTGGTTAGAATAGTTTTGGGTTTGTTTTTCTATTTTGTTGGATGAGGTAATTATAGTAGTACATACAATTTAGTTTATTACACTTTATAGTGAATATAATTTATTAATTCCAAGCATTATTTCTCTACTTCACATTGCTACCTCTGACTCACTAGCTCTAGCATTTATCTCATACTATTTGAACAATGATGTTGCCCTCTAGTTTTGACTTATCATGTACCTTAAATAACACATAGATCTTCTCTATGCTCTTTCATTGTTACAATAGTGACCTTGGGTTTTCTTTATGATATGCCCACTCTCATCATTACTTGATATCTAGATAATGTTGTTCATACCTTTTTTGTTTGATGATTTGCATACCTTTCAACTTTTCAATCTTTATTGCCTTTGTTATCATGAGCAACTTCATGCACTACCATAGAAGATCCTTTATCAATTTAGGATATTTATTCTCTTGTCACTATTTTGATACCCTCTTTACTTCTCTTTGACACTATTGATGTGATTTATACTTTTTGACATCTTTACTATCATCTTCTCATTGCCACTATTCAAATTCCACTTAAAAACCATTGTCAAAATACATCATTTTGATCATTATTGATTGTTTGCATTTTATCACAATAATTTTTTTGCCGAGGCTATAGAATCCATTATCTTGAAACCCCAAAATAGTGAATGGCATATTATTTATGCCATAGAACCTTTTATTCATTCTCTTTGGGCCTTTGTGAAAACAACCTCTTCATAGACACTATGAGAATTAGAAACGTGCCTAGCTGCTAAGTGCGTGAATAGATTTCATGAATGAAAAGTGTATGATTCTATGAAATAATGCATGCTCTAATGTAAGCCTTCCATTGACCCGATTGACTATTATGATCCAATTGCATGCTCTAATGTAAGCTTTCCTTTCCATATGACTAGGCTTTCAAGGACAATGAATGAAACCTAGCCTAAAAGAACAAAAACCTATAATAGCTGGTATATTTTCTCAAGAAATGAATGGACAACAAAGGAATGTATAAAAAAACATAGGACTTGTGGATTTCTCTTGAAAACCTACCTTAGTATGCAGATCCTTTCTTGAAAAACATAAAGAAAAAGGGTTGATCTCTTTCAAGATTTGTTGTTCTCCTTCATTCATGGCATTCAATTTAAATGATCCACTTCTCTTTATTAATTTGATCTTCTCTTCATCTCCCTTACAATTGCTATTCTTCTCCAATAAACTTATTGTTATTTTTCACTACATAAACTCGTGCTTTTATCTCAAATTGTTGTTGTTCTCTTTATCTTGGCATGAAATGCACTGGAAAAGATAATCCCTTTAAAAATATGTTGTCCAAACATGGAATCTATGCGTTAATGCCTTTGTGTTACTCCTAAAGAGCATTAATGGTTGTCATTAGTATCATTCAGTCATAGAGTTGGTAAAGGAGACAAGACAAAGCAATCGGTCAATACACAAAGCCTTTACACCATGCAGAACATAAGGTAGATACCTAAGATAACGAAATATATCTTTGACCGAGCACTCTCACCGAGCCATATGATCACTGAGTACTGAGCACAGTAGTCACTGAGCATTCATATGAATTGAGGATCAGTTAATTACCGAGTGATGAATGCAGTGAATACCAAGTGAAATAGGAAAATGACATAGTAGTTTGGAATGACACAAACATCAAAGCAAACAATTTACACCGATCAGAAAATGGTTTACCAAGATCGAGAAAGAATTTAATATGGATGTAATAATTGAATTGTTGATGATTCCTATGTATTGTTGATCTAGGTTATTTATTTCCACTGTTGATCTTAGGTTTTCTAAGATATTCTAAAACCCTAATTAGGTCAAGGTCAGTTTGATATAAATTTGTTAAGATATCATTTGAAAATTGTATCATCAAGAAGTAGCCGCATTCAGGACATCGGGAGATCAGACAAGGTTTTGACAGAAGTATTCAGTTTACCAGAATAGACATAAGGCTACCAAGCAGTACAGAAGGACATACACATCACAAAAAGGTGATATCTTTATAGTATTTTACAAATCTGAATTAGGAAATTTTGAGTTTCTATTTGCAGATCAACTTTATTGTTACTCTTTAACCATTGTAGAAGATTTCTAAATCTCTTAATAGAGTGAACTTTAACAGTTCTTTTGTAAATCTCTTAACCAAGTGCACACTTGATTGTGTTGCTAAAATCCTCTAACCAGGTAGATCTAGCTGATCTTATTGTTACTCCTAACAGGGTAAGATCACTAGAAGTGATCATAATCTTTGTAGCCTTAACTGAAAACTTTGTTACTGCAGTAGTGAAGCTTTGTGGGTGTCATCCCCACCACAATTTTTACCTTCTAACAAGGGTTTATGTGATACCAAAATACTTGAGTTATGTGTATGAAGTTTCATGCATGGTTTATTGATTAGATTACATGTATTTACATTTCTAGTTATGTTTTGAATGTATGTTACATGCACTGGATTTAGTCGGTTAATGTTATCTATGTTTAGAAAGATTCAGTTTGAAAAGTTTTAAAGGTACTGATTCACCCCTCCCCTCTCAGTACATATCTTTCCATAATCCAAACAATTGGTATCAGAGCTAGTTCTCTTGTTTTGGAAGTTTAATCACTGAAGAGAAAAGATCTAAGGATGGAAAGGTATAAGCTTGATGAGACTATTGAGAATTAGAGGATACAGATGTAGATCTACATTGAACAATTCAAGGAAGCCAAAGAAGAACTAAGAAAGCTACTGATCAAGAGGAAGGATATGGAACTTCGATATATGAGACTGATTATCATGAAGAAGAGATAGATGATCCATTTGAAGGATTTGGATTTGGATATGGATATAGTAGCATATCTGATGCATCTGAAGGAACCATGTTAGATCTATCTGAAAAGAATCAACATCTTACTGAACAAGTGAAAGCACCGCAGATCGGTCAAGAGTCACAAATGGTTAGAATGATTGATGTAATGAACAATGCGAGGTAGGATGAACAAGAATTTTTTTTGGCTATTGAAGATAGGAGGCAAATGACTACAAATATGGAAGAAAAGGAATCTAATATATTAAGACTCGCCAAGCATCACTTTGAAATCTCTAATCAGATGGTTGTCATAAGTCAGGAAGTCAACCAAGTAAACAATGAGCTTGCAAGAAAATTGGAAGACATTGGTGAATTAAGATAAGAGAATGAAAGATTGAAGAATGAGGTAAAGATTCAACAACAACATAATGAGATGATCAAGAAAGATGAAGACAATACTAAGAGAATGGATGAATTCCTGAACAATCAAAGAAGACTTGATAACACTACTGGTTTAGGCTACACCGAATAGGGAGAGTCATCAAGACAAGTTGATCAAAAGAATTCCTATGCTAATCCAAGTCCAAATAAGCTATCATGTTATCATTGTAGAAAACCAGGTCACGCATCAAATGTTTGTAGAAGAAAAGCGAAAGGTATTCCTAAATCCACTCCTAAATTTAATAGTTATTTTTATAACCATAATAAGTATGGACATCAGGTACATGAGTGTAGAACAAAGCTGAATAGGACACCTAAGGAACCTTATATGGAAAAGAACTGTCACACTTGCAACATGCACATGGACACATATCACATGAATGCAGGACAAAGATGAAGTAGGTTTGGAAACCAAAAGGACAAAACAAGGCATATCAATCTAGAAGGGAAGGCAATGCATACACTTGGGATTACAACACTAGGGTTAATTGCACAACATCTAGTAGGTATGGACATATTACAACAAATTGCATGAGAAAGAACTGGAGAGGAAGATATCATAATTGGACAAGTACTGGTATGGCATGTTTGCATTGTCACAAGGTCAATCACTTGAGTAAAGATTACAGAGACCAAGCACTAGAGATAATTACAAATACAAATGGAAATACAATTGAAGAAATCATGAGGATAAGAAATCAAATGTGGAGAAAAGCATCAAATGACAATGCTAGATCAAACACTACAGTTGGTGAGACCTCGTCCATTGGATTAGGTGATATCACCACCTCCACCTAGGCAATTAAGGTATGCATGGAACTGAATTTCAATTAGTTATATTTTACAATAGTTATATATAGTGAATGAACACAAAATCAACATGAAAGAAGATGCACTATGGTACTATATGTTTAGAACTTAAAATGTGTATAGACGGTAAAAGCATGACCGAGTAAATGTCTATTAGTTAGTGAATATTGGCAAGGTTAATTGAGTTGAAGTATCAACCGATGTAATATCACTACTACATTTGGGGCCAAATTTTGACAGACACTTCTGACAGGTAATTTTTTTATAATAAATTTGTTATTTTTTTTAAAAATAGGCCCCGATGATGTTCGTATTCTGATGAGTTTTAAGTTGACCATCGGAATTCCGATAGTTTCAGGTATACATAAAAAAAAAAGTGAAGCGCCAAATCATTTTTATTTCAATTGGCATAGAAAAGGAGTGAGAGAAAATGAGTTGGGCACGCGCGAGAGAAGGTATGTGATTTCTTCATCTTTCGAGCCTATGGCATCATATTTGACCGCAAATTTCATATGCATTGCATTTTATTTGATCATGAATGCTCTCTGAAATGACCACATTCTATTGGTGTCGTGCCCTAGCCAATGCTTTATCTCTATTATTTGATGTTATTGGTGTCGTGCCCTAGCCCGTTCTTTAACTCCATTATTTGATGTTATTGGTGCTTATGCTTAAGGATATCCATTTTTTTGAAATGTTGACTGTGGTTATCAAATAAATAGCTCGTGAGCTTCTAGCTAGGTGCCATTTGTATTGATAGCTTAGGGTATCAAATGTATTGTATCATTGATAGTTGAGACTTTGTTAAAAGGAAATAGGACAAAGAACGATTTTGATTTAGTGCTTTAACTCCATTATTTGATGTTATTGGTGCTTGTGCTCAAGGATATCCATTTTTTTGAAATGTTGACTATGGTTATCAAATGGATAGCTCATGAGCTTCTAGCTAGGTGCCATTTGTATTGATAGCTTAGGGCATCAAATGTATTGTTATATCATTGATAGTTGAGACTTTGTTAAAAGGAAATAGGACAAAGAACGATTTTGAGTTAGTTTCTCTATTTTGATCCCTAAGTGGCTTACAACACTAGAGAAGTATATGCAGATTTACGGATGCAGTTGCAGGATACATAACAGCCGATAATTTACAAGAAATTCATGCATCCAATTTGAATAGCAATTAATACAAAGAAATAGGGTCCTCAAATGGCCCAGTCATCTGGACCTTAACTGTCCCCTCAACCAGTGACCCTTCAAAATTGGTTTATCATGCAATCAGTGAGTGATCCTTCATTCTCTTGGTCTGCCCTGTATCCAAACATATTGGAAATACACAATACAATGATAACAAGTCTTTCAAAATCCCCCTTCCCTCAAGGAACACTATCAACATATGAACCTTGACTGTCCCCTCAACGAGTGACCCTTCAAAACTGGGTTAACATGCAATCAATGAGTGATCCTTCATTCTCCTGGTCTGCCTTACATCCAAACATATTGGAAATACACAATACATGGATAAAAAGTCTTTCACAATCCCCCTTCCCTCAAGGAACACTATCAACATCCGGACCTTGATTGTCCCCTGAACCAGTGACCCTTCAAAATCGGGTTATCATGCAATCAGTGAGTGATCCTTCATTCCCCTATTCTGACCTGCATTCAAACGTATTGGAAATACACAATACAATGATAACAAGTCATTTACAATCCCCCTTCCCTCAACAAACACTATCAACATCCGGACCTTGACTGTTCCCTCAACCAATGACCCTTCAAAACTGGGTTATCATGCAATTAGTGAGTGATCCTTCATTCTCCCGGTCTACCCTGCATCCAAACATATTGGAAATACACAATACAATGATAACAAGTCTTTCACAATCCCCCTTCCCTCAAGGAACACTATCAACATTTGAACCTTGACTATCCCCTCAACCAGTGACCCTAGTTCAAAACTGGGTTATCATGCAATCAGTGAGTGATCCTTCATTCTCCTGTTTTGCCCTGCATCCAAACATATTGGAAATACACAATACAATGATAACAAGTCTTTTACAATCCCCCTTCCCTCAATGAACACTATCAACATCTAGACCTTGACTGTCCCCTCAACCAGCGACCCTTCAAAATCGGGTTATCATGCAATCAGTGAGTGATCCTTCATTCTCTTGGTCTGCCCTGCATCCAAACATATTGGAAATACACAATACAATGATAACGCATGGAAATCCTTTAATGAATCTTAGTCACTGGTAATGCATGGACAGTCAAACCAGTAGTATCCAAAGCATTCAATAAGTGAATATGAATATTTGAAAACTTTCCTCTCAACTTCCCCAACCACTCCTAATCAGTTAGAGGGATATTTCTAGAATCTCCACTATTCCTATCCTTGCCAAAAATCCTTAAACATACTTTATCTGATATGATAATAACATTCTAAACTAAACCAATGGCATGTTCTTCGTGTGGTACAAGGAAGATTTGGCTATCAAATCTTCCTTCGTGCAAGATGAGCACGAGAGAAGGTATTTGATTTCTTCATCTTTGATTGGTATCTTTGACAGGCAACATCTTTCGAGCCTTTGGCATCATATTCAACTGTAAATTTCAAATGCATTGCATTTTATTTGATCATGATTGCTCACTGAAATGACCACATTCTATTGGTGTCATGGCCTAGCCCATGCTTTATCTCCATTATTTGATGTTATTGGTGCTTGTGCTCAAGGATATCGATTCACTGTTTTGAAATGTTTGGATTCACGTTTGTTGATATTACAATTCATCATATCAAATAAAGTATGTTTAAGAAGTTTTAGTGTCTAAAAACTCAACTAATCCCTCTAATCGATTAGGAGTGGTTGGGGAAGTTGAGAGGAAAGTTTTCAAACATTCATATTCACTTATTGAATGCTTTGGAGACTACTGGTTTGACTGTCCATGCGTTAATGTTTAGAAGAGATCAATAAAGTATTTAAAGACATTCTTACATGTTTGGAGAGGTTTGAGAGGCACTTATCATGACTGTATCCTCACAAACAATGACATAGACTGGTTTTACTAAGTTTCCTTTCTCTATTTTGAGGTTTCCTTTCTCTGCCGTAGGGGTATAGTCAGAGGGTTCATTGACAAAATGATCCTTTGAATGGTTACTATAAATATGAATGATTTGATATAGCATATTTCTCATTTTACTTGAAGTTTGGAATAGCTTGTGCAAGGGTGAAAGTACTTTTGATCATTTTGGTCATGATTGTTCCACTACACAGTTATGAAATGTAACTATCTAATGATTATATGTAATGTTGAATGGATTAAATGCTTTATTCTTGGTAGAAGTGAATGGAAGGAATAGTTGTTGGTGTTAGGTTTCATTTATAATTGAATTCAATGGTTTCCAAGATGTGTTGAGGAGTTTGCTCCTTGTTTAATGTTAACTGTTCCTGCACAATCCACTCATACAACAGTGAAATGCTATGTGATTGACAATTTCATACAACTGGTCCTTTGGCGTGTATTAAACATAATATAATTTTCAACATATTATTATCATTCTATTTCTTTTTTGTAAACATGCCACTGGTTCAGTTTTGTAAATTTTTTTACAAAATAGATTACAAAATACTCTTCAAAACAAAGGAAAAACTTAGCAAATTCAGTCTAACTCACTGTAGATGAAGGAATAGTCATTCTAATAGTTCCTCTAAGTCTTCCAAAACATTTATTGAACTCCCCTAAAGTCCTATTGGATCCCCAAATTTCTTAATCCAATCAAATTACATCAGGATCATGAGAAACTTCAAAGGATTAAAAACATTACTTGGAACAATCACTGGTTTTACTAGTCAAAACGTAAGGAATAGAATTTTAAAGTGCTCACAATACATTCAATGATGAAATGAATGCTTGGAGATTTCTTACTATTCCATCCTTGAATTTAGAAACCAAAACTGATGAAGGGTGCTCCCCTTAATACCGGTAGCAAACACATAACAAAAACAGAGAAACAACAACAATTTGCAAGGACAAAAAATAGGCTTCTTATTATCTCCACAAATGTGAAATTACAATTTTCAGAATTACAATATGCAAAGACACATGGGCATTCCCTTTACAATATTCTATAGGACAAAGCCTCGAACCATTACCCAGATCTACCCAGAATTGCCCTGAACTGCCTAAGACAACACTACAACCTTCCTTATATAGACAATTTTCCACCACCTGGGAAGGTTCTAGAATTTTAGCCAATAAGGCCGACCAAACTTAGAATTATTTTATTTTTCAATTTATTACATCAAAGTCGGCTCAAAATAACTTTTGAAACCTGAACCGAAATTTTGAAGGAAATTTATTTTCAGCCATTTCAAGTGGCCCGACTTTTGGAGACCATAAGTCATCACCTGTTGATCCGATTAACTATTATGGCCCCATTTCGGAAAGGGCATAAAGTGATCTACAACGTTTAAATCAAGCAAGCTTCATTTCACTAAAGTTTTGACCTCATCAGAGGCCTCTAAAGCCTTCAAAATTGAGTTTGAAGTTTCTGTACCCTATCGCCAATACCGAAATTTTTTGATATCTTCAAAACTAGACTTGATCTGGCAATGAAACTTTACTGGCAGGCTGATATAACCAAAATGAACCTCCAGGGAAGAAAATAGACAATTCTGAGCATGAATAGAAAACTTACTAAAAATAGTAAATTTCCAAAAATAGAAGCTCTGCACAAGATAACCCTTATTAAAAAGAAACTAGAAATATTTTTGGGTGATGCAAGATTGCTCTTACACCTAGGATTCTCCTGCATCAAACACTCGAGGTAATTTGAGAAGTGACCCCATCACGTCTTAGGTGTGAAGAGGAAAACCAAGATGGTTAACCTCCTCCTTTGTTAGCCATGATGAATCTTCAACAGGTCATCCTTTCCATTTGACCAGATATTCTTTATATGTCCTGTTCCTTGTGCTTTTGCCAACACGACTATCCAATATATCCTCAATCTCCTTAGTAGCTGAAATAGTTGCTGGAATACTCCACTATGCTGCTATGATCTCATCTTCAACACCTCCTTCATGATACTTTGTCAAATCTGAAATGTTAAACACTGGTGAAATATTCAGCTCAGTAGGCAATTCTACCTCATATGCATTTCCTGAATCATGTTTCTTCAATATCTTACATGGCCCAAATTTCTTCATTTTCAACTTGTTATATGTACCAACTGGAAATCTCTCCTTCCGCAAATGAACCATGACATCATCCCCAACCTAAAATTCCTCATGTCTTCTTTTCTCATCTGCCTTAGCCTTATATTGCGCATTCATCTTGGTAATGTGCTTCCTCACTTTCTCATGGATGTTCTTCAAATGTTCTGCAAAATCCTCAGCTTCAGCACTACTTATTTCTCCTTTATCTATCTTCCTCAACTCATATGCATTTCTAAGACTACTCCCATATACAATCTAGAATGGTGATTTACCAGTGCTCCTATTAACAAAATTATTGTATGCAAATTTCGCCTGTGGTAAAATCAAATCCCATCCTGTTGGCTTATCTCCAACCAAACATCTTAGAACTTCTTGGAATGCACAACTGACTCCCTTTGAATAGCATATCATCTTGAATGATGAAATCCAAGCACTTTGTTTTGTCTAGAGTAACAGGTTCTTTACAAGCTTTCCAAGCTTCACCAAAATTAGGATCCTCCAGATACAAATTATTGAGTTCCTTGAACCCAACCACCTCAATCTGCATTTCTATCAGCAATAGTTGCCTTCTGCTAAGCACATCTACAACCCTATTAGACTTTCCACTCCTGTGTTTCAAAATAAATGTATAACTCTGCAAAAACTCAACCCATTTCAAATGCCTCCGATTCAACTTTCCTTGAATATTTAAATATTGCAAAGCTTGATGATCAATATACAAAACAAACTCCTTAGGAAGCAAATAGTGTCTCCATTTCTTCAATGCTTGAACTATAGCATAAAATTCCTGATCATAAACATAATATTTTCTCTTGGCATCATTTAAATTCTCACTGAAATAGGCAATAGGTTTACCTTCTTGGCTCATAACAACTCCTATTGCAGTACCACTAGCATCATAGTCTACTTGAAACACCTTATTAAAATCCGAAAGTGCTAAAATAGGCTGTTCTGTAACTTTCTATTTCAACAGTTGAAAACTCTTATCTACCCCATTAGTCTGCTTGAACTCTTTTCTATCCCCTCTCATTGTTTCAGTCAAGGGTCCACAGATAGTGCTAAAATTTCTGATAAACTTTCTGTAAAAGCTAGCCAAACCATGAAAAGATCTTACCTCCATAGCACTCCTTGGAGTAGGCCATTCAAGGATAGCCTGTACTTTCTCTGGGTCCATTTTTAGACCTTCTGCTGAAACTACAAATCCCAAATACACTAACTCTTTCTTCACAAAACTGCAATTCTTCAAATTTATCAATAATTTCTCTTCTCTCAGCTTCTCAAACACCATACAAATATGCACCATATGTTCCTCCAATGTTTTACTAAAGATCAAAATATTATCTAGGTAAACAATGACAAACTTACCCAGAAATTCTTTCAGAACCTCGCTCATAAGCTGCATGAAAGTGCTCGGTGCATTGGTTAGCCCAAAAGGCATGACTAACCACTCATACAATCCTTCCTTTGTATTGAAGGCAGTCTTCCACTCATCTCCTTCTCTGATCCAAATTTGGTGATATCCACTCTTCAAATCTATCTTTGAGAAATACACAGCTCCACTCAAACAGTCCATAATATCATCCATTCGTGGCAATGGAAACCTATACTTGATTGTGATCTTGTTTATTGCTCTGGAATTTGTACACATCCTCCATTCTCCATTCTTCTTTGGTGCTAATACTGCTGGCACAACACATGGACTCAAGCTCTCCTGAATCAACAGATTTAAACTTCTTTTTTTATTGAATCTCTGTTCCTGTCATACACTCCAGGCTTAAGTCTGTCGTACAATGACTTCCAAAGGTTACATATAACTCCATCACAACTTCCCAAACCATGAAGAACATAGGTGAAGAACTTGATGGTTTCATGCTTTAATCTTTAAGAACTTGATCAAGAACATAGGTTTTAATGAAATATCAATTTGATTTGCAAAGTTTGTGTTCTTTACAAATTTGAAAGGCTCTAATACTTACTAGGGTAGATGTGGATGTGCAACCTTATGCTTTTACTACTAAGTCTCTGTTTTTTGGGCATACTAATTATAAGTACTTGACATATATCACAAATGTTGCTAATTAAGGTTGGCAGGATGATTATGCCTATCCTGAAAAAAGACTGTCAAATCATTATGCTTTCAAATCAATTACCTATCGACATATCCCTTGCGAGGGAGAGAAGCCAAACACATAAAGAACATGCACATAAACATGACAACTGAAAAAATTGAATGGAATACACCAAGAAGTACCAAATGATGAATGCTCAATTGTTGTAATGGAAAAGCAATATCAGAACCGTCTATTTATAGAACTTGATTTTCTAGTCTAAATGATTTTTCTATAGTCATAATGATTTTTCTAGAACTTTATTTTCTAGTCTTAATGATTTTTCTATAGTCCTAATGATTTTTCTATAGCCTTAATGATTTTTCTTTCATCCTAATGTTTGTTGCTTTTGATAAATTGGGCCTTGAATTTGAATTTTTGTTCACTGTTTTATTTCAGCTTGATATTTCATTCATTTTTCATATACATAGAGACTACACATGCTGATAAAAAAATGAGCTATTTGATTAAGGTTAACTATTCATGATTGTAAATAGTCAATATTTCTGATGGTACTCCTTGGTGTATTCCATTTTAAAATAATCATGTTTCTATGGCTATGATAAATGTCCCTTTGTGTTGAGAAAATTAGAGTTGAAAAAATGGTTGCAAACAAATCATCCTTCTTCCACCAACATTCTAGTCAATGTACAAGTAACGAGTCATTCCATTCAAGAAAGACCATGTCTGAAAATATCAACCCAGAACAAAATAAGGAGTATGCAGAATTTAGTGATTGTATCTTCCATTAGAGCCACTTCATATGCATAGGTGATGAACATGCATATTTGCCTGAGCGCTATTGGGAGCTTACCCAGCAACACATGTACGATTGTGAAAATCACCACAAATCTATTTGCTACTGGGTCTAGCTCCTAGTATTGCTTGGTCAAATATGCATGTTTTTCACCTGTGCATATACCTTCTATGATCAACTCTTATATGCACAGGTGATGAACATTTAGATTTGCCTAAGCAGTACTTTGAGTAGTCCTCCAACACATGTACTATTGTGAAAATCATCACAAGTCCAGTTTTTGGAGGAAATCTCATAGTACACATGTTTGGAGGTTTGAAGAAAACAAGAGAATTTGAAGAGTCACGAGTCTTAAGATTGTACTTAATATAGCCAAGCTTCATTCAATGGTACATTCAAACATGAAACAAACCATTCTTAAACCAGATTAAACTAGTAAACCAAAGGACATACTGATTATAAGTAAACTAGTAAACCAAAGGACATGCTTTTACTACTAAGTCTCTGTTTGTTGGGCATATTGATTTTAAGTACTTGACATATATCACAAATGTTACTAATTAAGGTTGGCGGGATGATTACGCCTATCCTGAAAAAAGACTGTTAAATCATTATCCTTTGAATGGTTACTATGAATATGAATGATTTGATATAGCATATTTCTCATTTTACTTGAAGTTTGGAATAGCTTGTGCAAGGGTGAAAGTACTTTTGATCATTTTGGTCGTGACTGTTCCTCTACAGTCAACAAATGTAACCGTCTAATGATTATATGTAATGTTGAATGGATTAAATGCTTTATTCTTGGTAGAAGTGAATGGAAGGAATAGTGCTGGTGTTAGGTTTAATTTATTATTGAATTCAATGGTTTCCAAGATGTGTTGAGGAGTTTGCTCCTTTTTTAATGTTAATTGTTCCTGCACAATCCACTCATACAACAGTGAAATGCTATGTGATTGACAATTTCATACAACTGGTCCTTTGGTGTGTATTAAACAGAATAGAATTTTTAGCATATTATTATCATTCTATTTCTTTGTTGTAAACATGCTATTGGTTCAGCATATTAATTATCATCATTCTATTTCTTTGTTGTAAACATGTCATTGGTTCAGTTTTGTAAATTTCTTTTCGTGTTAATTTTTTTTTTTCTATTTTTTCCATTTGATAACCACAGTGAACATTTCAAAATAGTGAATAACATCAAATAATGGAGATAAAGCATGGGCTAGGGCATGACACCAGTAGATTAAAATTGAACCAATGACATGTTTACAACAAAGAAATAGAATGATAATAATATGCTAAAAATTTTATTCTGTTTAATACACGCCAAAGGACCAGCCCCAACAATTCTTAAACAATAAAGTATGTTTAAGAATTGTTGGGAGTAGTTTTCAAACATTCATATTCACTTATTGAATGCTTTAGAGACTAGTGGTTTGACTGTCCATGCGTTACTAGTGACTGAGATTCATTAAAGGATACAAAACCCTTCATTTTGGGTTATTGTGTGTGGATTCAGATGTAAGTTTGATTTGGTTAATGTTTAGAAGAGATCAATAAACTATTTAAAGACAATCTTACATGTTTGGAGAGGTTTGAGATGCACTTATCATGACTGTACCCTCACAAACAATGACATAGACTGGTTTTACTAAGTTTCTTTTCTCTATTTTGAGGTTCTCATTGCCAAAGTGGCCAAAGACTATGTTAGGCTGATAAAATATTGGGATTCTCTTTACCGCTACAAATCTTTGAAGGTTTCTACACTTGGACGGATGTGGATGTGCAACCTTATTCTTTTACTACTAAGTCTCTGTTTGTTGGGCATACTGATTATAAGTACTTGACATATATCACAAATGTTGCTAATTAAGGTTGGTGGGATGATTATGCCTATCCTGAAAAAAGACTATCAAATCATTATGCTTTCAAATCAATTACCTATCGGTGTATCCCTTGTGAGGGAGAGAAGACAGACACATAAAGAACATGCACCTAAACACGACAACTGAAAAACTTAAATGGAATATGCCAAGAAGTACCAAATGATGAAGACTCAATTGTTGTAATGGCAAAGCACCAGAACCGTCCATTTGTAGAACTTGATTTTCTAGTCTAAATGATTTTTCTATACTCGTAATGATTTTTCTAGAACTTGATTTTCTAGTCTTAATGATTTTTCTATAGTCTTAATGATTTTTCTTTCGTCCTAATGTTTGTTTCTCTTGATAAATTAGGCCTTGAATTTGAATTTTTGTTCACTATTTTATTTCATCTTGATATATATTTCATTCATTTTTTATATACACAGAGACTACACATGCTGATAAAAACATGAGCTATTTGATTTAGGTTAACTATTCATGATTGTAAATGGTTAATATTTCTGATGGGACTCCTTGGTGTATTCCATTTTAAAACAATCATGTTTTTATGGCTATGATAAATATCCCTTTGTGTTGAGAAAATTAGAGTTGAAAAAAATGGTTGTTTAGTGTCTGTGTATCTACAGGTTGCAAACAAATCATCCTTCTTCCACCAACATTCTAGTCAATGTACAAGTAACGAGTCATTCCATTAAAAAAAGACCATGTCTGACAATATCAACCCAGAACAAAATAAGGAGTATGCAGAATTTTATGATTGTATCTACCATTATAGCCACTTCATATGCACAGGTGATGAACATGCATATTTTCTTAAGCGCTACTGGGAGCTTACCCAGCAACACATGTACTATTGTGAAAATCACCACAAATCTATTTGTTGTTGGGTCTAGCTCCCAGTATTGCTTGGTCAAATATGCATGTTTTTCACCTATGCATATACCTTCTATGATCAACTCTTATATGCACAGGTGATGAACATTCAGATTGGCCTAAGTAGTACTGTGAGCTTTCCTTCCAACACATGTACTATTGTGAAAATCATCACAAGTCCATTTTTTGGAGGAAATCTCATAGTACACATGTTTGGAGGTCTGAAGGAAATAAGAGAATTTGAAGAGTCACGAGTCTTAAGATTGTGGTATATTTTGGCAAATGAAGAGTGGAAAGAAGATGATATTCTTGAGATCATGGATGGACACAATGTTGTAGACTTTATTGATCTAGATATCTTGTAGAGGCTTGAAGAACTGGAGAGGGAAGAAGGGCTTAAGATGGCAGCTGAGGGTGACGAGGATGATGAGATGGGGGAAGTGGAGTTGAATCCTGATGAAAAGGAAGCTCTGACTACAATTGGGAAGAAGAAGAAGATGCTTATCATTGAACACAAGTTGAAGAAGAGTACTGCAAAGAGCACGCCTACTGTACCAAGGAAGTTTGACAAGAACAAGGAATATGGCTTAAACAGAATGGGAAGACATATTTCTAGCCTGGGCTTGGATCCTTTGAAGTTTGATCATTGTGGATAAAATATACAGATCTGTCTAGTGATGCAAAATTAACTTCTTTAAGCCTTACCCTTGTTGTTTCAAATATATCATTTGGGTACGCACATAGGGCATAGGAATTGGGGTATGCATAGTTCATTTTATGGAATTTTTCTTGGGAAGCTAATTGCTCATCTATCATCTACATTATTATGAAGCTAATTTCCAAAGGATCCAGGCCCAGGCTAGAAAGATGTCTTCCCAAACACATAAAAACATGCACATAAACATGACAGCTAAGAAACATAAATGTAGATTTCACAATAGCTGAGAAACATAATTGTAGGCATCATGGTCACAATTTTTTGGAGACAACCTAATTGAGTTGTATACCCAAGTGATGGATAGAAACTTCTGCACCTCCAATTCCAAATTGAATACATTTGTGTTGGAGGACCTTGTGTTCATGAGCAACAGATGTAGTCAACTTGGAATTAGAGGTGTAGGAGTTGCTCTCCATAATTTGGGTATACAACATAATTGAGTTGTATACCCAAACGATGCAAAGCAACTACTATTCCTCCGGTTCCAGAGGAGTAGTGGTTGCTTTGCATCATCTGGGTATACCACTCAATTATGTTGTCTCCAAAAACTTGTGACCATGATGCCTACATTTATGTTTCTCAGCTGTTGTGTCCCAGGACCCCTTATGACCCTTTACGACTCTTTACGACTCCTAAGAATACACATCTTAGAGGTCTTAAAATGTCATAAAGGGTCATAAGAGGCTCCTAGGAGGGGCTAGATGAGCTTCCACCTTCATGTGGTTGGCCCTGTTAAGTAGAGAATGTTAAACTATTATTGAAACAAAGAAAAGCTCAATAATTTAAGGTCTCAGTCCAAAAAGATGGTGAAAAATGACGGGAATCAATGATGGAGAGTTTTTAGATACTGAGAAGACATATATGCAGTGGAGGCCAGAAGGGATTTTTGTGGAAATTTGCTAGATGTGGAGATTCACTAGAGAGGGTTTCCAGATTGAGTACCAGTGCAGAGATGATGATTCAGTACTACGTCTATAAAACCTTCACAAATATCCCTTTTTTGGCCTCCACTCATACCTCTTCTCAGAGTCTAGAAACTTTGGATATTGTTTCTCATCCATGCACAAAATGTGCTAGTGATCGTATAAAATTACTTTTGCGAGATTGGGATCAATTATGAGAAGGTAAACAACAAGATAATTTTATTGTATCTTTCATTTCTTTTATCCATTCATATTTTCTACCTCCTCTTATATTGGATACTGTGCAGTGTACATAAAGGAAAGGTGGTGATTATTCTCAACGATCGACAGGTATAAGTCTTCCAGCCCTTACCTAGTAGCTAGGAATAAAGATAGCAGAGCTCAAGAGACCATCATAGTTGGTCTCTGTCCTTGGTCCATATACTCACAAAACATTTTACATTTCGTTAGCTCATCAAATACGGTGATTTGAAAGAATTTAATGGATGATATTTTCATGTATAACGTACATTATTTTAGTTTGACGTTGAACGAATTTATCTACTTCACACACTTGTAGATATCAAACATAGCCATAAACAAGCATCCCCTCCCATGGCTTGAGTAATTTAGGCCATGGGAGGAGATGCTTCTTTATCACTGTGTTTGATGTCTACAAATGCGCGGAGTTGATAAATTCGTGCAATGTCAACTTAAAAATATACGTTATCATGAAAATATTCTATTAAATTCTTTCAAATCCCCTCATTTGATGAGCTAATGAAATGTAAAATATTTTTTTTTGTATATGGACCAAATACAGAGACCAACTATGATGGTCTCTTGAGCTTTATTTTCTTTAATATGCTAATTCATCACTTTTTTGACAATTAGTAAAGCATTTTTGATAGACGTGCTATACGTCCAACGGGTTGGTCCGTCAATAGTATATTACAAACCATCAGAATGCCAATCGGTCACCATCAGACATGATACCACTCTGACAAATATGTGCGACAGGACAGCTATACCTCCGACATAATGTCCTATCAGAAGATACTGCTAATCTGTCAGAACGCTAACTGAAAAAATGTCATAAAAATAATTTTTCGACAAACTGGTCACATAATAAAATTTTTATTTATGTACCCAATTCCTACAGGTACTAATGTCAGAATACCGATGGGGGTCACTCCTGTCACCATTTCCAATGCAAAAATAGCGACGGACACATGTGTCAGAATGCCGACAAATGGGCATTGGAAATCTAATAAATGGCCGTCAAAATTTGGCCTCAAATGTACTAGTGTATCTAGTGTTAACCGAGCTGAAGCCTTTGAAGTGTTAATTGAGTGTAACTATTTTTACCAAGATGTGGTAGGTAATGCATTTAATGTAGAAGTTTGAGCGGGAAAGGAAATTTTGGGTATAAATATGCGATGAATCAAGTCATTTCAACACATAGTGATCACGAGAAGAACCAAAGAGACTTGAGTAATTTGAGAAAATAATTTCTCAAGCATTTGACAAAGTTAAGGAGATCCCAAGCGAGTTCATCACTACTTCAAGTAAGTTTCAAGCCACCAAGTTGTTTTACTAAAATTTTCCGAAGCCCTAAATTTGAGAAAACGATGGCATCTTCATCAATCAAAGTCTGAGAGTGACAAGAAGGTCACATTGATTAAGTCTATGACTTATGAGAAACCTAAATACAAATTACACTATGAAATTACATCAAAGATTGATCAAGTGGGCATGTTTTCTAGTATACCACCTAGGGTTTTGTTGGTGCAAGACATACATGCATATATCCACTGTCAAATCAATGAAATTGGAGATTTTGAACTTCAATCCACTTACCAAGAGCTGATTGTGAATGGAAAGCTCAAGGATGAGCACAAACACCTGGAAGTGAAGGGACTAATGAATGCCCTATATTTCTCGAGATAATTCAAAACATAATGGATTAGGGTTGTTCTTAGTCAAGTGCATGAAGGTAAAATATGGCTAGATGAACCGGTTAAACTATACAAGGATATTATACATGAGGTCACCGGTTACCCCACTACTGATAAAGCTAAGGCCATAAGGAATGCACCAAAGACAGAGACCAAGAAGCTCATAGGAGTTGAATGGGATGGAAGAGGAATGAGAGTTAATACAATCATTGATCCAGAAACAAGGTTTGGAGCCTATGTTATTGGCTATAAGATATTTCAATCTAGTAGGCCAAACAATGTACCTTGTGGAGCTGTAGATATTGCATATAAGATTGTTAAGAAAGGTCTTCAATTGGACCTCGCTGAGCTACTACTGAAACAACTAGAGTAGAATATGAGAACCATTCGGGTAGCAAAGACAAACACATGTAAGTTTGGTTCTCTATTGGTTTGTATATTTTTAAACTTGCAAAACTTCTTTCCATCTATTGGTAATGTTGACTAGGATGTCAATCGACAATTATCATGCAAATAAGTGAATTTATTTAAAATCTAGGTTAGAATTTTGTCACTGTTATGAATGATTACTTTGGATAATTTAAGGATAGAATGCATAAACAAAGAAAGATACCAGGTCAGCTGGTAGAGAAACACAAGGATGAAATATATTTCCTAGTGGATACCGACACCACTCTAATCAAGGCAGTTGAGACGAGGACTGCTTGGTTACCCCCAATAGGCTATGAACTGGATATTGATTGAGCTTCTAGGTCAATAAAGGCACTGTTGGCCAAGCCCAAATATCCAAAAGCTACTAGGTTTGGAACCTATGATGAGGCTAAGTTAAGAATAAAGATGGATCTAGTCCAAGTGAAAGTAAATAGAAAATATAAAAAGATGATGGAAACACTGGTAAAACAATTTGGAGATGATGAAGAAGAAGAATTAGCAACTAAGCTGATTGAAGAAGCAACCAAGGAACAACTTTTGATTGGCAACAATGATCATGAGGAAGATACCGAGTCAGACAAGGATATTCAAGCTGCACTGATAAAGGCCACATGGAAGAGAAAACACAAAGAAACACCTACAAGAGAAGGGACACGATCCTCAACAACTACTTCTCCACCCCTGAAGAAAGGAATTGCAAAAATAACAAGGCCAACTCCCACAAAGACTTATCAGAAAAAGAAAAGAGGTTCCCAAGTCACCACTAAGAAACCTAAGAAGAGGAGAAGGTTGATAAGAGCTAAGGATGATGTAGACTCCAAGGAAGAAGATGATCAAGGTAAATTTAAGCTTGTTTTAAATAAAAGTTAGTCGGTAGATGAATTAGTTGAAAACATAAAGGAAATAGGTAGACTAAGTCACCCTAAGATGAATCGGTTTGCATACATGTCAACTGAGGATCAAGAGAAGGTAGAAGAGGTTGTTATTCATATGATGATTAAGTTTAAGAGACTACTGATAGAGTTTATCAAATATGTTCCTAAGGAATTACATGAGAAGGTATCGACAAGGTGGACATATGCCTTGCACATAGAAAAGAAAATGAGGGAATACTCATTGATTTTGGAAAAGCATACCTTATCTATTACTGAGATTGATGAGATGATGAAGCAATATTCCAATCAATTTTTGATGAAGGGTAGAGAACTTAATATTTTGGTAGGTAATCTTGAGGCAGTTGATGAGAATAGCAAGCTTCTATGGGCTAAAATTCTGGAATCAAGGGCAGAAGCTGATCAACTTGTACTAGCTATTATACCTGAGAAGAAAGATAAAAGAAAAGGAAAACAAGTTCACTCAAATGATGCTGACATAGCCACCAAGGAACCTATTCACATATCTAATACTAAGATACCAAATGACACATATGTCGTGGATTTCTACTCGACATGATATAATGAAGAAGATACATAGGATGCTCTCGAGAAACTAGTAACAACCGGGACATATGATGTCATGATTGAAGACATCACATATGGAGATCCTGATGATGATGTAAAAGATGATGAGGACATCACTACAACTGCGTATAACACCAAAGAAAATCAACCTATTGAGGCAACAATAGTTGATATACCAGGTGATTTACCAATATTAGTACAAGCAATTGAGATTTCTACACAAGGGGAACCCGAGGGCTTTGCACCCAAGCAACAAAATGATACAACTGAGGGACAGGGTGAAGAAGAACAAAAAGATACAAATGATCCTAAAAATAAAGAGGTAGAAAGAAAAGAACCTGAAAAGAATACACTTGTAGAGATGTTTACAACAAACACCAAGCAAGATGCCCAAGGACAAGACACTGAGACACCAGTCATAGGGTATGATAAGGAAGAGAGTGTGTCTACCGAGAAAGACAAAAAAAATCTGGAGACCAAAGCTCTAGTACCATACAACAAATCCCCCACGCCCGAGAAAAATAAAAAGAAGAAACATGGTAAGGGTCCAGCCACATTAGATGCAATTATAAAAATTCCTGAATGTGACCCTAGGATTCTAGACCCCAAAGCCTTAAGAAGGTATGATGAATTGTGCACAAGGAAGGCTGCACATGAGAAGTTAAGGAAAGAAAGTAAAAGCAAACGGGTCTTAGAGGAAGTTAGAGACATTTTGATGCAAGTAGTCTTCGATATCAATGTTGATGAGGCAACTCCCATCATTGATCAACTTGCCACTCTAACCGGACACATCAATGCCCTTGATATTGATGCAGAGAAATGTATTGAGGAAAGGGAAGAGGCCAAAATTCAATTGAAACTAGAAGAGAAAATTAGCCAGGAGGTGGCAATAAATAAGGTCAAGCTATCAGAGGTCATTACCGAGCTTGACACCATTATTCAACAAGTAATCACAATTTTGTATAAGTTATGCACTATAGACCACTTCACTATCGAGCTTAGTGAAAAGATAAAGAAGCTAGATGAAGAAATAAAGGTTAGTGAAAATAATTCTTTAACCGAGCCCAATACATTTCATAAGCATTATACAAAAGTTTAAGAACTCCAATGGTTAAGAATTGACTTGAGGAAGCAATAAGATACAATCAGAGAGCAAGTGACCAAGCTTTAGACTGAATTGCTTCCACATATCATGGTAATGCATGGACATGTGAATAAGGAAAAGGACTTAGTTTTCACCCCAAAGATATAAGTTTTAGAGAATATTTTTGATATGCATGCACAAGTTAGTTTAGATCACATTGCTCTTGAGAACCTTAAGGAGGAATGGGAAAACCTCTTGGATTCATTGAAGAAAACCCATCAACATATTTTTGACAAGCTGTGAGTACATTATTTTTGGCATTAATTTAAAAAAGGGGGAAATTATATGTATATATATGCTTGTATGTACGTCACATCGAGAGGATGTACAAAGTGGAAGCTCACATAAGATTCATATTTTTTTGTTAAGTACAATTTTTTGAAGTCGGTACATATACACAAAGTTTTTGATACTAATGCCAAAGGGGGAGAATGTTACTCCTAAAGAGAATTAATGGTTGTCATTAGTATCATTTAGTCATAGAGTCAGTGATGTAGAGGTGGCAATGGAGTGTGGTGGATCCAAGGTCCAAGTACATAAAACTAACCAAATGTAACAATCCAACTAGTGACCCAAGATGGCTTCAATAGGTGAAATGGTAAATTATAGTCCAACAAGCCTTAAAGTATGATCCAATAACTTTAATTTATGAAATCCAAAGTAATTAAATAGGTTTCAAACCTTCTCCATATGTTCAAACACCAAATCTTCAAAATTCACCAAGTTAGGCCTAATAGCCTATCTTGTAGCCCTGCAATAGCCTTCAAAAGACCTTATCTCTAAATTTTTCCAAAAAATAAGAAAATAAATTATATATTTGAGTACCCTTTATTGAGTTTGACAACCTACCAGAAGGACAGGGTAGGTTGTTTTGGACTGAGTATGACTGTCCTCACTATGTGACCCCAAAATGCTTAAAAAATGGGTGATTTAACAAAGCAACACCTAGTTATTTGTATCCCCAAGACTCAAAACTTCTAGAAGTATTTAAATATGTTACCAAACCTATAAATCCAAGATTAATTTAGCCAAGCACCTAGGGAACATCAAAAACCCCAAATTAGCCCTCTTAAACCCTTGATTTGAGGGTTTCTCCAATGTCATGTTTCCCAAGGCTTCCGGTAACAAATAATGGATGAATATCCTTGTCCTAAACCTTCCCACACACAATCAATCATTAAAATACCTTCTCATTAAGGTACATTTTCTATTGCTGTAGCATACCAAACAACTTTCACTAGTTTCCCTTCACAAAATTTGGTGATCACCAAGAAATTAGTAGTTTACTGCATCAAATCATGTTAGTGGATTAAAATACATGCTATTAAAATGTCATTCCATGGATTACAGTGCCCAGGGGTCATGGAATGACCATATTCAATTAGAAATTAACAAAACTGTTAATGTAATTGCTGAAACTACCCTGCCAGTCAGAATTATTTGAAAAAAAATACAAATGCAGACCTCACAAATGCATAGATCAAATATGTGGTCAGTATCTAATTGCTCCAATACATCTCAATACAAAAATACTTTGAAATATATTCAAGACAACTTCAAGAAATCAGGAAATAGCATTTGAAAGAAGTTTTTATTCACCAAACTTGAGTACAGTCCGTACAATAGAGTCTCTCTCCCCAATCTGTCGTACAATAACTTGATCCTCTAATTTATAACTTCCTCTAAGTCTGTTCAACCAACTTTGGTGGTTGGAAAATTAGATTAAGACTATATAAGCATGAAAATCCCTTTTCCCTCCTTTTACAAGTAACCATTGTTATTCAAAAATTTGAATTAACAACATTGCAAATTAAGCATTTTTAAGACTTTTGAATCCTAAGACCTTGGGATATGACTTAAATAAACTTATTAAACCTTATTAAAACCAAATCTAAACTATTATAAGCTTGCAACTCAAAAGCTCATCCTAGACTCCTAAATTTTGGTCTTAAGACTTATTAAGCATTTTAGGACTTATTGCAAATTTATTACATATATTAACCTTATAGGTCATTATAGGCTCCAAAATACTCCAATTGATGTCATTGGATGTCTTAATGTTCACTGATGCCTTTTTGATCTCCAAAGGTTTATTGAACTCCTTATGTGCTCTAGGTGCCCCTGCACCATGTTCACCACCTTGAAAAAGATTCTTGTCCCAAGAATCAACCTTGACATTAGTCTGAACCTGTACTTCATGGATATGGTACCTTGGGGAAGGAATGAAGTCCCCTAAGGTCATTGGCCTTCTCTTTGAACCTGCACACACCTTGTGAAAAGCATTAGTACTAAAAAATTTAGGTGGAGGGTCTGATTTTAAATCAGATTGTTGCCTTGCTATTGCAACTGGTGTACTAGGTACAATATGCAACTTATCCTTCATGATCTACCTTGGCAACTATTGCAATCCCTATTTTTTGCTAGAATCTTTGCATCCTTTGATGGAACAGTAGATGGAGCCAACTTGAATGCTCTTAAAGACTTCAAATTCTGATTGTGGCAGTGTTAGCTTGTGGTGACTAATCAGGAAAGTACTATCCAGGAAAGTACTATACACTTTTCCTCCCGACCTCGCCGAATTTTTTTTTTTGAGGCCGACTACTTTTTTTGGTTATTTGGGCCGACTACTTATAACTCATTCTAACCCTAAAGCGGGAAAATATTGTATAATATGGCTTAGGGTTAGGGATTTTTACGATGTATGATTTTAGTACTTGCGGCAGAGTTGGGCTGTAAGGGATTACGGATTGTAATCAGGTTGTAATCACTAGATAATAATAATATTGGACTTGCTGTTGGTGGACGTAGCCCAGGGATTGGGTGAACCACGTTAAATCTGTGTGCCATTGTGTTCTATTCTGTGTGGTTTATTATTTTCTGATATTAGTTATATTTGCACATAATTGTTATTTCTGCCTTGTTAATCCTAACAAGTGGTATCAGAGCGAGGTTATTTCTTTCGTTCTTTCATCTATTCTCTGAAGCAGGTCTCACGAGTTAGTGGGAGAGTCTCTCGGTTAAGTGGGAGAAATGGCAGAAGAGGGTAGGCTGAAGGTTGATAAGTTTAATGGGCAGAACTTCCAGTTATGGAAGATGCAAATGGAGGATTATCTCTATCAGAAGGATCTATGGCGGCCATTAGAGGGAGTAGCCAAGAAAGAGAAATCAATGTCTCAGGAGGATTGGGATATTTTGGATAGGAAGGCACTGGGGAGTATTCATCTATGCCTGGCACAATCGGTGGCATTCAATATTACTGAAGCAAAGACAGCTAAAGATCTGATGGAAACCCTAGCGAAGTTGTATGAAAAGCCTTCAGCTTCAAACAAGGTATTTCTTATGAAGCGTTTATTTAATATGAAAATGGTAGAAGGTGGATCAGTTACTGATCATTTGAATGAGTTTAATACAGTTACAAGTCAATTAACCTCAGTTAAAATTACTTTTGATGAAGAGGTTAGGGCTCTCTTGATTTTGTGTTCTTTGCCAGAAAGCTGGAATGGCTTGGTAATGGATGTTAGTAATTCTGTTTCTGGTTCTAATACCCTAAAGTATGATGATGTTATTGGTGTTATATTGAGTGAGGAAATTCGTAGGAAAAGCTCAGGGGCATCCACATCGGGTAGTGTATTGAACACAGAAAGCAGAGGCAGAACAAGAGATAGAGGAAACAACTCTGGAAATCGTGGGAAATCAAGAGGAAAATCAAAGGGAAAGAGGTCTGAATCTAAAGGGCCAAATGATTGCTGGTACTGTGGAAAACCAGGTCATAAGAAGAAAGATTGTTGGTCTCGGAAGAAAGATCAAGGAGACAAAAATGATGGAAACAAGGAGGCAAATGTGGTAAGTAACAAATCTGAGGAGGATGCTTTGCTCTTGTCCTTAGAAAGTATTGATGATTCATGGGTTTTAGATTCTGGAGCTTCATTTCATGCTACACCCCATAGAAGTTATTTTGTTGATTATGTCCAAGGGGATTTTGGGCTAGTTTATTTGGGAGATAATGAACCCTGTCAGATTGTTGGAAAGGGAAAAATTAAGATTAAGTTGCAGAATGGGAATCATTGGCTACTACAAGAGGTAAGACATGTTCCAAGGCTGAGTAGGAATTTAATTTCAGCAGGGCAACTGGGTGATGAGGGTTGCACAGTTACTTTTAATGATAAAAATTGGAAGGTTTCAAAAGGTTCCTTAGTAGTAGCAAAAGGTGTGAAAGTAGGCACCTTATATCTTTGTACAGGTCATACTGTTCCTTCTACTTTAATTGTTTCAGAAGATAATGAATGCTCAGGAACAGTGGCTGCAGTTGAGCAGGAAGAACATCAAACTGTTGCTGTAGATTTTGACACAGCACTGTGGCACAACAGACTCGGGCACATGAGTGAAAAAGGTATGAAATTACTTCATTCAAAGAAAGTTTTACCTGGTCTGAAATGTGTCAATATGGATTTCTGTGAAAGTTGTGTTTATGGAAAACAAAAGAGAGTTAGTTTTGTGAAGAGTGGGAAGGAAAAGAAAAATGAGAGATTAGAGCTTGTGCATACAGATGTATGGGGACCAGCTCAGGTATCTTCCCTTGGTGGCTCTCTATATTATGTTACATTTATAGATGATGCAACAAGAAAAGTATGGATTTATTTCCTTCGACAGAAATCTGATGTATTTCAAACTTTTAAGAAATGGAAATGCTTGGTTGAGACTGAGACTGGTAAAAAGTTAAAATGTCTCAGATCTGATAATGGTGGTGAGTATTGCAGCACAGAATTTGAAGAATATTGTTCCTCTAATGGTATTCGTAGGCAGAAAACTGTACCAAGGACTCCACAAGAAAATGGAGTGGCTGAACGCATGAACAGGACAATAATGGAGCGTGCAAGGAGTATGAGGTTGCATGCTAGGCTGCCCAAAAATATGTGGGCAGAGGCAGTGAACACTGCTGTTTATTTAATCAATAGAGGCCCCTCTACTCCTTTGGATTGTGGTATTCCAGAGGAAGCATGGAGTGGTAAGAAGGTGAGTTATTCTTTTCTCAAAACCTTTGGTTGTGAAGCTTTTGCACTTATAGATTCTGAAAATAGAACCAAGCTGGAAGCTAAGTCAAAGAAATGTGTATTTGTTGGGTATGGCATTGATGAATTTGGTTATAGGCTTTGGGATTTTGAAAATCATAAAATTGTAAGAAGCAGGGATGTCATATTCAATGAGAAAGTATTGTACAAAGATCTGTTGCTGCAGCATGAGAAGAAAGAAAATGACTATGTAGTACTGGATGATACTCCACAAGTTCATGTTCCAGTAGTTCCTTATGCTCCGCAACAACAGCAACAACAAATACCACACACCCCAGTGAGTGTTAGACGGTCAACAAGGCTAAGTAGACCTCCAGAAAGATTTTCTCCATCTTTGTATTCTATTCTGTTAACAGATGCTGGTGAACCTGAATGTTATAATGAAGCTGTGCAGGTGGATACAAAGCTTCAGTGGGAGTCTGCAATGACAGATGAAATAGACTCTTTGCTGAAAAATCAGACATGGGATTTATGTAAGTTACTTGTAGGTAAAAGAGCTTTACAGAATAAATGGGTTTACAAGATCAAAGAAGAGGATGGAGGTACGAAAAGATTTAAAGCCAGATTAGTTGTAAAAGGATTTGCACAGAAACATGGTATTGATTTTGATGAGATATTTTCTCCAGTTGTTAAAATGACTTCTATTCGTACTGTTTTAAGTATTGTGGCTACTGAAGATTTGCATTTAGAGCAGCTTGATGTTAAAACAGCCTTTCTTCATGGTGATTTGGATGAAGAAATATATATGGTTCAGCCACAAGGATTTGAGGTCACGGGTAAGGAGAATTTGGTGTGCAGATTGCAGAAAAGTTTATATGGCTTGAAGCAAGCACCTCGGCAATGGTATATTAAATTTGACACTTTTATGAATGGGCATGGATATAGTCGGTGTCATTCTGACCATTGTGTTTATTTTAAGAGGTTGGATGATGATAGCTACATTATTTTATGTTTATATGTTGATGATATGCTTGTAGCTGGGTCTAACATGGATCACATTAAGGGGTTGAAACAACAGTTAGCAAAATCTTTTGCTATGAAGGATTTGGGGGCAGCAAAACAAATCCTTGGTATGAAAATTTGTAGAGATAGAAAAAATAGGAAATTGTCTCTATCTCAGGCTGATTATATTGAGAAGGTGTTGCAACGTTTCTGTATGGAAAATGCCAAAGCTGTCAGCACACCTTTGCCTAGTCATTTGAAATTGACTAAGGATATGTGTCCCAAGACACTAGAAGAAGAGACTAAAATGTCTAAGGTACCTTATGCTTCAGCTGTAGGGAGCTTAATGTATGCTATGGTATGTACTAGGCCAGATATTGCACACGCAGTGGGAGTCGTTAGCCGTTATATGAGTAACCCTAGTATTGAGCATTGGAATGCAGTCAAATGGATTCTCAGATATTTGAGAGGCACATCCAGTAAGTGTTTACACTTTGGGGGTTCTACTACTACTGTACAAGGCTATGTTGACTCAGATTTGGCAGGAGATATAGATAGCAGGCAGAGTACTATAGGTTATATATTTACTGTTGGTGGGATAGCAGTGAGTTGGATTTCTCGACTACAAAAGGTGGTTGCTTTATCCACTACAGAGGCAGAGTATGTTGCTGCTACAGAGGCAGCCAAGGAGATGATATGGCTTCAATTCTTCATGGAAGAATTGGGACATCCACAAAAGGATAATTTTCTACATACAGATAGCCAAAGTGCCATTCATCTTGCAAAGAATTCTGCTTTGCACTCAAAGACAAAACACATACAGTTGCGGTACCATTTCATTCGATCAGTTTTGGATGATGGACAGTTAAGGCTGGAAAAGATTCATACTGATGATAATCCAACAGATATGTTTACCAAGGTAGTAACAAGGGAGAAGTTGAACTCATGTTCAGCTTCAGTTGGTCTTTTAGACTGAACAAAATAAAGGAACAACTGAGTCCAAGGTGGTTCAATCCAGTGGGAGCCTCATGTGGGTAGCGGTATTGCTACAGGATCAGTCTCCAAGTGGGAGGTTTTTTAGTATAGTGTGGATACTGATCAGTCACCAAGTGGGAGATTGTTAGCTTGTGGTGACTAATCAGGAAAGTACTATCCAGGAAAGTACTGTACACTTTTCCTCCCGACCTCGTCGGGGTTCGGGGCCGGGCCGGGCCCCGAGCGGGGGTTTGGGGGCGGCAGCCCCCAAGAGCAGGGGTTCGGGGGCGCAGCCCCCGAGGAAATTTTTTTTTTGAGGCCGACTACTTTTTTTGGTTATTTGGGCCGACTACTTATAACTCATTCTAACCCTAAAGCGGGAAAATATTGTATAATATGGCTTAGGGTTAGGGATTTTTACGATGTATGATTTTAGTACTTGTGGCAGAGTTGGGCTATAAGGGATTACGGATTGTAATTAGGTTGTAATCACTGGATAATAATAATATTGGACTTGCTGTTGGTGGACGTAGCCCAGGGATTGGGTGAACCATGTTAAATCTGTGTGCCATTGTGTTCTATTCTGTGCGGTTTATTATTTTCTGATATTAGTTATATTTGCACATAATTGTTATTTCTGCCTTGTTAATCCTAACAGGCAGCCCCAAACATCTCTAATTTGTAGGACTGTCTTGCTCAATCCATGATTGTATCCATGGTTCATATACCAAGTATCATTTTGAATGTTTCCTTGCCTATGAAAAGGGATATTATCACCAAAACACATCAATACCTTGTCTTTATCCTTGAAAGTCAGTGAATTCAACTTAAACTTCTCTTTCCCTTTATGAACAATATAAGTATTTGTGTAGCCATCATGAATTGTCTTCCTCATACATTGCCATGGTCTACCTAATATCATGTGCCCACAATTCATAGAGATTACATCACACCAAACCTGATCATGATATGGCCCAATTGAAAAATTGACAAGAGCCTTTTGACTAACCTTCACATTCAACTCTTGGTTTACCCAAGTGGCACTGTAAGGATTATGATGTTCTACCAATGCCAATCCCAACTTAGAAACCATATCAATTGAAACCAAATTGCTATGTGCCCCTGAATCAATAATTAGAGTACATACCTTGCCTTGGACTAAACATCTTGATTTGAATATACCTTCTTGTGCTAATGTTGGTAATGGTCCCCCTTTCCTCATGAGAAGAAATTCTCCTACCTCAGGGTTTGTTGCTTTAGGTTCATGAGTCTCTTCTTCTTCAGTAAGATGTACCCTCCTTTCCTTGCCTTGATCAGAATCTATCCATTTAGGACACCTAAAAGATTGATGTCTAACTTCATTGCAATGAAAGCATCTACTTGTGAAGATGCCACTTCCTCTTCCTCCTCCAGTTCTTCCACCTCTTTGGGTGTGTCCTCTTACCTCAGGAGTAGTTCCTTTATCATTTTCTTCCCAAATCTGATTTGTCCTTCCTCCTCTTCCCCTTATTGAAGAACCTCCTCTATTGCTGCTATTCTATCTTTCACTCTTCCTCTTCAACTTCTCTTCTATTCTAAAAGCCAATTGGTAACATTCCTTCACACTTCTGGGGTTAGAAGCCACAAATTCATCTTGGATGTTAAATCTTAAACCACCTAGATATCTAGCAACCTTAACAACTTCATCTTCTTCCAATCCAGATCTTATACTTAGTTTATAAAATTCATCAGTATATGCTTTAACATCTAAGTCTTTTTGTCTTAAACCTTGCATTTTCTTATGCATTTGTACATCAAAATATTTTGGAAGAAAGTTACCTTTCATCTTTGCTATCATTCTATCCCAAGAGATAATCTTTGCCTTACCTCTTCTTCTTCTATCAACCTCCTCATGATCCCACCATAGGAGTGCATGCCCTTTAAGTTTTGTTTTTTCCAATCTAACCCTTTGTTCATCCGGTACCTCTTCACTTTCAAAGTAGACATCCATTGATTCTATCCAGTCCAAAAGCTCTTCTTCTTTCAGACTTCCATCATACATAGGGATATCTCCCCTCACCTTATGCTGCTCATTCTTCAAAGCCTTCAATATCCTGATTGTCCTTTGCTCTTCAAGATCCACTTGTTCCTCTTCTTTGATTGGATTCTAGTGCTTCAAGTCTGGCCAAAAGTGCATTGTAAGATTCCTACAGCCTTGTGTTCTTCTCTTTCAACTCTTGGATCTCCCTGGCAGTACCGACATTCCTTGGAGGCATTTTCACAAAAAATAGTCAAACTTCCTTTAGAAAAGTGTTCCTCTATCCCTTTAAGGATCTAATAGTGTGGTCTGATACCACTTGATGTAGAGGTGGCAATGGAGTGTGGTGGATCCAAGGTCCAAGTACATAAAACTAACCAAATGTAACAATCCAACTAGTGACCCAAGATGGCTTCAATAGGTGAAATGGTAAATTATAGTCCAAAAAGCCTTAAAGTATGATCCAATAACTTTAATTTATGCAATCCAAGGTAATTAAATAGGTTTCAAACTTTCTCCAAATGTTCAAACACCAAATCTTCAAAATTCACCATGTTAGGCCTAATAGCCTATCTTGTAGCCCTGCACCAGTTGGTAAAGAAGACAAGACCAAACAATCGGTCAATACACAGAGCCTTTACACTAAGCAAAACATAAGGCATATACCTAAGTTAACTAAACATAGCTTTGACTGAGCACTCTCATCAAGCCAGATGATCACCGAGTACTAAGCACAGTAGACACTGAGCATTCATATGAACCGAGCACCAATTAATTACCGAGTGATGAATGCAGTGAACACCGAGTTAAATTGAAAAAATGACATACTAGTTTGGAATGACACAAACATCAATGAAAATGGTTTACCAAGATCGAGACATAATTTAATATGGATGTAATCATTGAATTGTTGATGATTCCTATGTAGTGTTGATCTAGGTTATTTATTTCCATCATTGATCTTAGGTTTTCTAAGATATTGTAAAACCCTAATTAGGTCAAGATCAGTTTGATATAAATTTGTTAAGATGTCATTTGACAATTGTATCATCAAGAAGTAGCTTCATTCAGGACATTAGGAGATCAGATAGGGTTTTGACATAAGGATTTTGACAGAAGTATTTAGTTTATCAGAATAGACATAAGGCTACCGAGCAGTACAAAAGGACATACACATCACAACAAGGTGATATCTTTATAGTATTTTACAGATCTGAATCAGGCAATTTTGAGTTGCTATTTGCAGATCAACTTTACTATTACTCTTTAACAATTGTAGCATATTTCTAAATCTCTTAACAGAGTGAACTTAATAGTTCTTTTGTAAATTTCTTAACTGAGTGCACAATTGATTGTATTGCTAAAATCCTCTAACTAGGTAGATCTAGCTGATCTTATTGTTACTCCTAACAGGGTAAGATCACCAGAAGTGATCACAATCTTTGTAGTGTTAACCAACAACTTTGTTACTGTAGTAGTGAAGCTTTGTGGGTGTCATCCCCATCGCAATTTTTACCTTCTAACAAGGGTTTCTGCGATACCAAATTACTTGAGTTATGTGTATGAATTTTCATGAATGGTTTATTGATTAGATTACATGTATTTACATTTTTAGTTATGTTTTGAATGTATGTTACATGCAATCGATTCAGTCGGTTAATGATATCTATGTTTACAAAGATTCAGTTTGAAAAGTTTTAAAGGTACTAATTCACCCCTCCCCTCTTACTACATATCTTTCCATAATCCCAACACTTTGAATATGTTATTCTATCAAGATCTATTTTTCTTTCTCCTCTCTACGGATATGCCTAGGGCCCGATTCTTTAACTCAAGTTCAACTCCAAGCTTTGAACCCAACACAAATAGAGTTTGAGTTAAAAATTACCTCCAAAATAATACTAAGAGAATTAACACCTTCTACCTATTCCTTGAGTACAACAAAAAAATTAAAAAAAGTAAAAGCCCTCTTTTGATATTTTACTTTTGAACCCTTTTATCAAAAATAAGAGACTGCGCCTATTTGAAATTTGATAAATAAGAGATATTTTCCACACCAAGTCAAATGTGATATTGCTATTAGGATTCAATTGTGTAGTTTTTAGAATCAAATTCATTGACTCATGTTTCATGAGTAGTGATTCACACAAACCCATCTCTCATAATAATGAATGGAACACTTAGCACTCATTACATCTAGGTGATGCTCACAGAGGTAAAACACTAAGACTTCTTGGGAGGTCACCCATCTCAGTGGTGCATAATGGAGTATGATCTGAAACATCAATGAAAATATACACACAATCTAACTAGAAGCATATTTGTTATAATAGGTCACCCATCTCAGTATTGCTCCAGCTCAAGCGCTTTTAAATATAGAGTTTCCTCTGTGGATTATGATCAAATTTGAAAGAAAAAGGAATAGAGGACTAATAGTCATTTATTTAGTCATTTTTATTTGTCTAACCAATTATTTAGTTGTGATTTTACCCGATGACCAAATTAGTCATTTATTTAGTCACTTATACTTGTGAATTGCAAAAAAATACTAGAATTTGATCATTTTTAGTCACGTGACTAAATATTTAGTCATGTAGCTATTTATTTTCCAAATTCTACTAGTATTTTAGAACTCAAATGAAGTGGCATAGACATATCATAAATAAATTAGCTTCTAGACACTGAGATCAAGTACTATTACTTTTGATTCTCTTTGATTCTCTTTGACATCAATGAGTGATTCCTTTGAGATTAGTGGCAAAGAAATTCATGACTTTAAAATATCAACTCTAAATTTGCAATCAAGTCTCTATGTACCATTATTCTAAATTGATGCAATATAAAAATGCACAAATGACCATACACAAAGGAAACTAACTAATTCTACATCAAAAAAAATCTCATGGATATAGATAGTTCATATATGAGTCATCCTATTGTAATTTAATAGGGTACAAACCTACACAACTATATAACTCATAGATCCAAATATTGAAACATGCAAACTCTTCATCACATCAACAATTGGCAAAACAAGATATTAAAGAGGGTAAATAGACATACATTCAAAAACCCCCACTACATGAGTAATATAAAATATGAAAATAGATCAAAGCATATAAGGTATATCTATAGTAATTCACACAAAGGATGTGGCTAATTCCTCTATCAATAAGTGAAGGAAATATATAATAATTTGTAAATCCTACAAAAAAATATGTTGCAGTACCTCTCTCTCTTCCAATCTCCAAAGCTCTGCCACGATCTTCACACTCAACATGTTAATACAAACATTTGAGAAGAAGAACAAGACTAAAGATAGAACCTACAAATCAAATCATATCTTTGTTCCACATTAACATGTACCAAGATATGAAATGTAAGATCTCCTTCACCATTCCCATACTAAACGGGAAAAAGCATATAACATCCAAAATGAATGAAAAATGACAACCATTCCCATACTAATTTTCTCATACTTAAGGTAGATAAAATAATCTAACAATTTCCACAAAAAGGGTAATGCCCAAATCCACAAACTATTTCTTGCACCTCTCTAAATAAGCCCATAGAACTGTTAGATTAGGTGAAAAGCTAATCTCCCAAGAACACCTGCATGCATAACCCTATCACATGGAAGAAGCAAAGAACAGAAAGCAAGAAAAAACTATGGAGGCCAAAAAGCCAGAGACATCATATGCACAATATTACATTATGATAATCTAATCTATTCAAGAAATACAAAGAGGTGAATCCTTATAAAAGGAATCACGAAACCCTAAAGGTGAAAACCCTAAAGAATAATAAGATGCCTAAGTTTAACTTAAGTGTAGAGTATATAATAGACTAATAATTAAATAAATTAATTATTAGCTATAATATGACAACTCTAACAAGAACTAGATCCATAGCTCAAGACAAACAACAAGGAGAATGATGGAAATCAATAAAACCATGCATCTTCTTCATGACATGTCCTTAGAATGTCTAATGGGTTGAGTTTAACTAGTTAAAACATTAGGTTCTTATTATGGAGACCCAAGTTCAATTCCCCATAAAGACTTCTAAAGTGTACTTCTAAGTTGACTCTTGGCTTTCCATTCTTATGTTCTAATATGGAGGTGGTTTCTAAATAAAATTAAAAGTGGCAAATTGGTCTTCCATAGGTTATTTATAATGTGTTTTCTTGCAAGAAGATTGTATTGGTCTAATGTTGATGCTCATATGAGCAAGGTATTTGTAATTGATATTTAATTCAAAACCAAGTCCTTAGAACCACTATATTCAAGACTAGTTCACATGAGAAGTCACGATACAAAACAAATAATGAATCTAATAAATAAGCTCGAGTGATATCTCTTTGATCATTCACTAGCTGAGTACACCAAGACTGGGATATGAATTTGTCATGGGCACACAACACCGAGTGATTAAAGCTCAATGGAAATCTTCTCTTCAATTCCATAATGGATTTACATTGGTAACAATATGTAGGATCCTTAGAATTTTTTCTAAGGTCCTCATCAAAGAGTAACTATCTCAACACACAATCCCCAAAACCAGAGATCTCATGGCCTCACCCAAGTCTCTCTAGTATGATGTAGGAGCATCCACTGTGTAAGAGAAATCTTGCATCACCCAAAAATATTGTATAATTTTTAATAAAGGATATCTTTGGACAAGGTTACTATTTTTAGTAAGTTGTTCACTTGAGCACATATTGTTCCAATTTATTCCCTGTAGGTTCATTTTGGATATATAAGCCTTATGGTAAAGTTTCATGGCAAGATCAAGTCCGGTTTTGAAGTTATTGCATTTTCTAGTTTGGTAGGGTGGTACAAAAACTTTGAGCTCAGTCTTGAAGGCCTTAGAGGTTCCAAAAAGGGCTCAAAATTTGATCAAATAACACTTTACAAAAAGGGGGCATAGAGCGTTTTGTGCCATTTTTGAAATGGGGTTATAATAGCCAATTGACTCAATGGTTCACAAGTTATGGTTTTCGGAAGTTGTGCCTTCAGAATGCCAGATTCAATACAAAGGGAAAATAAAGAAAAATCACTTAAGGTGGGAAATTGAACCACTAGGTACCAAAATGAGAAATTTCACTTTCTAGAATATTCTAAGGTGACTAATTGTGCTACTTAATAGGGTTGAAGGGGAATTTTAGTGTTTAGTTCCAGAAGTGTAGATTGTGGATATGTCTTGTAAATTATTATAATGAAAATGACCATGTGGCTGTAGCATGTTACATTTTTAATATTGTAATGTCTTTTCATTGAAGATATAGAAAGAAAATATTTATGTTCTTTCCATTGATTTGTTCTTGCAATTTTCTAGTTTATTTTTCCGTTGTGTTGTGTGTGTTTGGTTAAATAAGGGGAGTGCCCTTCATCAAGTGGTATCAAAGAAGAATTTCTTGAGTGTGCAGATAGATCACCGAATGTGAGGCATTTTGCACCATGACAGTGGTTGTGGATTTGAGAGATAAGTCTAGAAAATGCCTCCACGAAAGTATCATGATGAAAGAGTCGTGGGTGTGATAGAAGATGATTTTAGAGTCCTACAGAGGTAAGTGCAAGAACTGCAAGAGGAGTTGTGTAGAGGAATTGATATTAGGGAAAAAGATGCAAGTGACGATGAATCTAAAGAAGAAGGAAAATTTGAAGAAGAGAAAGAAATGGATAGGGATCTAGATGAAGATAGGTTTTTGAAGGCCATTTCCAAGATTGGAAAGAGACCCAAAATTGAAGTTTGTATATTTTCTGGAAATCTTAATCTAGAAGAGTTGATAAATTGGATCAATGATACATAGGAGTACTTTCAGCTTGAGGAAATAGAAGATCCTCAGAGGGTCCGATTCATAAGGGCCAAGTTGAAAGGTCATGCAAAAATTTGGTGGAAAGAGATTCAACTGTAGATAAATATCAAAGGTAAGGGAAATATAAAAAGGTGGGATTAGATGACGGACAAACTAAAGAGACAGTTCATTACTATTGAATATGAGCTTGATTTGCTAAAGAAAATGCAAGGTCTGAAGCTAGTAGGAAAATCTATCCAGGAGTAAACACAAGAGTTCTATCAGGTTCTTATCAAAAGCTAATAAGGAGAAGGTTTACCTTTACATAAATGGGCTGAGGCCAAGTTTTCAATAAGAGTTGATAATGGTAATAATTTCTACCATTGAAGATTCATATCAATTTTCTTTGAAGGTAGAATAAAATTTGAATAAGAGGTTTGAGAAAAAAAAACTAGAAGAGGTTGTGGTGGAAAGCCTAGTGGATGGTCTTATGGAGGCTGAAATGAAGATCAAAAGAAGAATGGTAACTCTAGTAGTAATTAGAATCAAAGGGTAAATGATTCCTATCATCCCCATGATCAAAATAATAGAGATCGAAGAGGAAGAGGAAGAGGAAGAGGAAGAGGAAGAGGAAGAGGATGAGGACCAAGAAGAGGAGGTTTTTGTGGGACATGTTTCCATTGTGGAGAGGAATGACATATAGCTTATGAGTGTCCTCAGAATCAAGGGAGAACAAATACAAGACTTAACGAAAATGCATGAGTTTCACATGTAGATGAAGATGAAGATGAAAATTATTCACATTCTAAGGATTTTGAAAGAGGAGAGGTCCTTGTCACCAGAAGAGCCTTTCTAAATGATGAGAAGGAACCTAAGAAAAGGAAGAATTTGTTTCACACAAGATGTAAGTGTAATGGTAAAATATGTAATGTCATTGTTGATAGTGGTAGTACTAATAACCTTGTTTTAGAGGAAATGGTTGATAAATTGAAGTTAGAGAGAAGAAACATCTAAATCTCTACCAAATTGCTTGGTTGCAGAAGAATCATAAGGCTTTGGTTAATGAACAATGTTTGGTAAAGTTCAAAATTGGGAACTATCATGAGGAGGTATTATGCGATATTATGCCTATGGATGTTTGTCATATGTTGTTAGGAAGGCCATGACAATTTGATCACTGTGTAGTACATGATGGGTATACAAATATCTATTCTTTAGAAAAGGATGGAGTCTGACACAAGCTGAAGCCATTGAAGGAAACATAGGAAAATGTATGTAGTAATGCAAGAATATGTTTAGTTGATAAAAGGAAGTTTCTAGAAGGAATGAATCATGAACACTTGTGTTTTTCTTTAATTCCAAGAGTTGACAAGGAGTAGAATATGTACCTGTTGAAGTTGCAGATTTGTTGATTGAGTTTTAAGATATGATATCTGATAATGTATTTGATGGATTTCCATGAAATATTAGTCATCAAATGGACCTGATTCATGGATCTATTTTTCCAAATAAGTCAACCCATAGAATGACTCCAACAAAGAGTGAAGAGTTGAAAGAATAAGTGCAAGAGTTGTAATAGAAGGGGTTGATTTGAGAGAGTTTGATCCCATGTGTTTTACTAGCAGTATTAGCACCAAAGAAAAATGGAGAATGGAGGATGTGTATAGATTCTCAATCTATCAGTACGATCACTATCAAGTATAGGTTTCCCTTGAAAAGGATGGATGACATTATGTATTGTTTGAGTGGTGATGAGTATTTAAAAAAGATAGATCTGAAGAGTGGGTATCACCAAATATGGATTAGAGAAGGGGATGAATCGAAGACAACCTTCAAGACAAAGGATGACTTGTATGAGTGGTTAGTCATGCCTTTTGGGATAACCAATGCACCGAGAACATTCAAGAAACTCATGAACGAGGTATTGAAGGAATTTATAAGTTTGTTATTGTTTACCTGGATAATATTTTGATCTTTAGTAAGACAATGGAAGAGCATATAATGCATATTCATAGGGTCTTTAAGAAGTGAAGGGAATAAAAGTTTTTGATTAACTTGAAGAAGTGTAGTTTTGAGGAGTTAGTGTACCTGGGATTTATTGTCTCAATGGATGGTCTTAAAATGGACCCAGAGAAAGTGAAGGCTATCCTTGAATGACCTACTCCAAAGAGTGTTACCGAGGTAAGACATTTTCATGGTTTTCTAGTTTATACAAAAAGTTCACCAGAAATTTCAATAGTATATGTGGACCCTTGACTAAAACTATGAGGGGGGATATAATATATTTTAAGTGGACTGTAAGAGAAACAAAGAGTTTTGATTTGTTGAAGAGAAAATTTATAGAGCAGCCTGTTTTGGCACTTCTAGATTTTAATAGGGTATTTCAAGTAGACTGTGATGCTAGTGACAATTCCATTGGAGCTATTTTGAGTCAAGAAGGTAAACCCAATGCTTATTTTAATAAGAAGTTGAATGATTCCAAAAGAAAATATTCTATTTATGATCAAGAGTTTTATGCTATAGTTCAAGTATTGAGGAAGTGGAGACATTATCTTTTTCCTGAAGAGTTTATTTTGTTTACTAATAATCAAGATTTACAATATTTTAATGGACAAGGGAAGTTAAATCAGAGGCATTTGAAATGGGTTGATTTTTTTTGTAGATTCACACTTTTTTTTTGAAGCACAGGAGTGGAAAGTCTAATAGGGTTGTAGATTCCCTAAGCAAAAGATGTAATTTGTTGACAAAGATGTAAATTTATGTTTTGGGGTTCCAAGAGCTCAAAAGTTTGTATCCTGAGGATCCTGATTTTGGTGAGGCCTGGAGAGCTTGCATAGAGCTTGTTACTCTAGAAAGGACCAGATGGTTGGATTTTATAATCCAAGATAGAATGTTATTCAAAGGGAGCCAATTGTGCATTCCAAGGAGTTCCATGAGGGAGAACCTAATCAAAGAGACACATATATAGTGGAGGATTGGTTGGATACTTTGGTCAAGATAAAACTATTGCTTTAGTTTGTGAACATTATTATTGGCCACAATTGCAACAAGATGTTAAGAATTTTGTGCAGAGTTGTAGAATATGTTAGATGGAAAAAGGAACCATGAAGAATATGGGATTATATCAACTATTACCTATACCAGAGAGGCAATGGGAAGATATTAATATGGAATTTTTTCTTGGTTTACCAAGGACTAAGAGAGGACATGATCCCATTTTTATGGTGGTAGAAAGGTTCTCAAAGATGACACATTTCATTCCTTATAAAAAGACTAATGATTATAATCATGTGGCAAATTATTTTTTCAGAGAAGTGATGAGACTACATGGTCTACCAAAGAGACTAGTTTCAGATCGAGACACTAAGTTTGTTGGGTACTTTTGGAGGACATTATGGAAAAAGATAAAGATAGATTTGAAGTTCTACTTAGCACACCATCCACTGACTAATGGACAAAAATAAGTGGTGAATAGGATTTTGGGGAATCTGTTGAGATGCTTAGTTGGAGATAAATCAATGGGGTGAGATTTAATTTTACCATAGGAAGAATTTTCATACAAATAATTATGTCAATAGGAGCACTGGTAAATCACCATTCCATATTGTATATGGGAGTAGCCCTAGAAATGATTGGAAGTTGGACAATGGAGAAAAGAGCAGTGCTGAAGCTGAATATTTTGCAGAACACTTGAAGAATTTGCATGAAGAGGTGAGGAAGCATATTAATAAGATAAATATATAGTACAAGGCTAAGGTAGATCAGAAAAGGAGGCATAAAGAATTTCAGATTGGAGATAAAGTTATGGCTCATTTGAGAAAGGAGAGATTTATAGTGGGAACATACAAAAAGTTGAAGATGAAGAAATTCAGACCATGTAAAATCTTGAAGAAGCATAATTCAAGAAATGCTTATGAACTAGAGTTGCGTAATGAACTCAATATTTCACTAGTGTTTAATATTTCAAATTTTGCATAGTATCATGAAGGAAGTATTGAAGATGAGATAAATGAAGCACATTGGAATATTCTAGCACTTTCTTCAACTATAGAGGAGATAAAAGAGATCTTGGATAGTTGTGTTGGAAGACATGTAGGGAACATTAAATATGAAGAGTATTTTATCAAATGGAAGGGATGACCTATTGAAGATTCATCATGACTATCAAAGGAAGAGATTGATCACCTTGGTTTTCCTCTGAACACCTAATATGTGACAAGGTCACTTGTCAAATTACCCCTGGTGTCTGATTCAAGAGCATCCAGGGTGTAAGAGCAATCTTGCATTACCCAAAAATATTGTCTAGTTTTCAATAAGGGCTATCTTTGGACAAGGTTACTATTTTTAGTAAGTTGTTCATTTGAGAAAAGATTGTTCCATTTTATTCCCTAGAGGTTCATTTTGGATATATAAGCCTAATGGAAAAGTATCATCCCAAGACCAAGTTTGGTTTTGAATTTATTGTATTTTCTATTTTTGTGGGGTGGTACAAAAACTTTGAGCTCGGTTTTGAAGGCCTTAAAGGCTCTAAAAAGGGCTCAAACTTTGATCAATTTTTTCTTATCAAGCCTAGGGCATAGAGCACTTCATGTCATTTCTGAAATGGGGTTATAAACCAAATCAATGGTTCATAATTTATGGTTTTCAAGAGTTGTGCCTTCAGGATGCCAATTTCAATACAAAAGGAATAGAGAAAAATAACTTAAGATGGGAAATTGAATCGTTGGGCGCAAAATTGGGAAATTTCACTTTCTCAAATATTCTAAGGTAACTAATTGTGCTACTTAATAGGGATGAAAGGGGATTTTAGGGTTCAATTCTAGAAGTGTAGATTGTGGCTCTGTCTTGTAGATTATTGTAATAAAAATGCACATGTGGTTGTAGCATGTTACATTTCTGAATATTGCAATGTCTTTTCATTGAAGATAATAGAAAACAAGTATTTTTGTTCTTTCCATTAATCTATTTTTGCAATTATTTGGTTTATTTTCTTGTTGTGTTGTGTGTGTTTGATTAAATAAGGGGAGTACCTTTCATCATAGTCTCCATGAACATCCACCAATCAATCCATGATAACCTTAAATTTAATCCTACAAATTCGTGAAGCTCCAAGAAGATAATTAATACTCAAAACTAATGAGAATAAACAAGACCATCTCCAAATTTCAAAAAATAAGATCATAAATATATCATGGAATCACGATCTAACATATTTTTAAGGAAATATCATATCCTCCAAAGAACGTATCATAAACCGGCACCCTAACAAAGACTCAAAAATTCATGGAAAACCAAGATGTCATCATCTCCAAATTGCATGAAGATAACCATCCATCATCAAATGATGAATCCACATCATTGACAATTCTCCCATTAAAATTTATACCATGATCTCTATGCATCATGATAATCATCTCCTAACTAAAGATCCTTCAAGGCCCAAATACAATCAAATAATTCAACACCAAGATCTCTTCAAGGAAAGAATTTTTTTGATCTCTAGACCAAGAAGACACAACTACACATTCTTTGTCAATAGAAAATATGACACAAGAGAGGGCAAGAGGGGCCAAGAAATGGCACACCCTAACCTGAACCACCTTGCTCAACAACACGCGGAAGCAACAACAACATAGTGGGAGAGATAAAATGCAGGATCCTTCATATATATTAACTTGATTTGATTCATACATGCCGGGTTGTAAGGCCTTCCTGGTTTCAGCCAGATATTACAATGAAATATAGAAGTCCTCAAACATATGAGGATCTGTAGATAATTTCTAATCTTCTATCTTCTTTCTTCTATCTAATCTGACTCTCTAAACTCTAACCAAACAACTACATTTATACAAGAGGCTATCGATCTGCATTGGCCTTCAGATCCACAATCAATAGAAGGAATGGTCAGATTTGGGACCACACACTTCCCAATGATGGATACCAGCATTAAATTTGCAACCCATAATCAATGCACAAGTCTGCCTCAACAAAAACTCAAAAGAAACCCATCGGTAAGCAAAGCCAACCGAGCGCCAGACAAGCATCACTAAGCACCAAGGAAATTACCGAGTGCCAAAGAGATAACCGACCAACACCAGTGAACAAAGGAAACTGAGAAACACTGAACCAACTCGGTCAAAGCAGGAACCGAGCAACACAAATAAACTCAAATATGTTTTTTTTGTTGACACAGGATTGCCAAGGACTTGAGATGCTCCTGCATCAGACACCTGGGGTTATTTGAAAATGATTCTCCAAATCATTCAGTAGGTATGATCTGAGCTGCATCCAACTCAGACTATGAAATCCATGAACTGTCTTTAATCGGTCTATTCTTCCACTTTACCAGATATTCCATATACTATTTTCCTCTTGTACTTCTGCCAACTTTGCCCCAAAATTTTCTCAACTTCTTCATTCTATTTCTTAGGATATTCCATCGGTACTACCATGTTTTCTTCAGGTTCATGAAACTCATACAAATCAGCAATGTTGAATATAGGTGATATATCCATATCATCAAGTAACTCAATCTCATATGCATTTTCACTATCAAATTTTCTCAAAATCTTGCAAGGTCCAAACTTCTTCATCTTCAGCTTACCATATGTTCCAACAGGAAATCTGCCTTTTCTCAAATGAACCATCACTTCATCACCAACCTCAAAAGTCTTATGTCTCCTTGATCTATTAGCTCTGTCTTTGTATTTTTGATAACTCTTTTCCATCTCCAGCTTCACATCTTCATGCAATGTCTTCATGTACGCAACAAATTTTACTCCCTCAACACTTCTCTTTCTTTCATCATCAATGTCTCTCAAATAAGATATACCTCTCGGTTGTATGCCATTTACAATCTCAAGGGCATTTTTCCAGTACTCCTATTTATTGAATTATTGTATGCAAACTTTGCTTGTGCCAACACAGAATCCTAATTACTTGGTGTGTCTCCAACTAAACATCTCAAAAGATTTCCCAAACTTCTATTCACAACTTCTATCTGTCCATCAGTTTGTGGGTGAAATGTAGAACTATATTTCAACTCGGTACCCAACTTTCTCCAAAGAGTCTTCCAAAAGTATCCAACAAATTTACTGTCTCGGTCAGAGATAATACTCCTCGGTAATCCATGTAATCTAACAATTTCCTTAAAGAAAAGATCTGCTACATGTACTGCATCTGATGTCTTTCTACAAGGTATAAAATGTTCCACTTTAGAAAATCTATCCACAACAACAAATATAGAATTATTACCTCTTACTGTCTTCGGTAAGCCGAGAAGAAAATCCATACTGATCTCAATCCAAGATTTCTCAGGTACAACAATCGGTGTATACAATCCAGTATTCTAACTAACTCCTTTTGCAACTTGACAGACTCCACAACTTTTCACAAATTTATGAACATCTTTATACAACTATGGCCAAAAGTATTTCTCCTTAAGAAAACTCAATGTTTTATCAATACCAAAATGTCCAGCTAAACCACCACTATGTTTCTCCTTTATAAAATTAGTTCTCATTGGTCCTCTTGGTATACACAACTGAATACCTTTAAACAACATACCTACTTGCATAAAATATTCATCCCATTTAGTACTCTGTTGATCTTGAATAGGTGCTCTGCACTTTCTCCATAGCTCAGAAAAATTAGGATCAAACTCATAAGAATCTCTCATGTCATCAAAGCCTAGAATTCCAATTTTCATCTCGGTCATCGAAGATCTTCTTCTACTCAATGCATTCACAAATGTATAACTCTGCAAATACTCAACCCATTTCACATGTCTCTGATTCAACTTATTCTGACTACCCAAATACTGTAAAGCCTTATGATCGGTATACAACACAAATTCATTCGGCATCAAATAATGTCTCTATTTCTTTAGTGCTTGAACAATAGCATAGAATTCTTGATCATACAAAAAATATTTCCTTCTAGCATCATTCAACTTTTCACTAAAGAAAGCAACAAGTTTACCTTCTTGAATCAACACAGCTCCAATTGCACTTCCACTTGCATCACATTCCACTTGAAATACCTTATTGAAATCAGGCAATGCCAAAACAAGCAATTCAACCACCTTCTGCTTCAGAGTCTCAATACTTTTATCTTCTCCATGTGTCCACTTGAATTCTCTTTTGTCTCCTCTCATAGTCTCATTCATAGTATTACAAATTGAACTGAAATTCCTTATGAAATTTCGATAAAAACTTTCCAAGCCATGAAATAATCTTACCTCACTAGCATTCATAGTTGTAGGCCAATTGAGAATAGCTTCAACCTTTTCAAGATCCATTTTCAAACCATCAGCTGAAATCACAAATCCCAAATACACAATATCCTCTTTCATGAATGAACACTTTTTCAGATTTATCAGCAACTTTTCTTCTTTAAATCTCTACAAAACTTGTCTAACATGCAACAAATGTTCTTCTCCAGTCTTACTGAATATCAGAATATCATCAAGATATACAATCACAAACTTACCCAAGAATTTCTTCAAAACTTCATTCATCAACCTCATAAAAGTACTTGGTGCATTGGTTAAACCAAAAGGCATAACCAACCACTCATACAAACCTTCTTTTGTCTTGAAAGCAATATTCCATTCATCACCTTCTTTGATTCTGATATGATAATACCCACTTTTCAAATCAATTTTGGTAAAATACTTTGCTCCAGTCAAACTATCCATTCTTGGTATAGGAAACCTATACTTCACTGTTATCTTATTGATTGCTCTGGAATCAGTACACATTCACCATTCTCCATTCTTCTTTGGTGCTAATACCATAGGTACCACATAAGGACTCAAACTTTCTCTGATCGAACCTTTCTCCAGCAACTCTTGAATCTGTCGGTTCAATTCCTAATTCTTGGTAGGTGTCAACTGATGAGGTGCCTTGTTTGGTAAACTAGCTACTGGGATTAGATCCATACAATGATCAATGCTTCTCTTTGGTGGAAAACCATCATGTACATTGTCAAAAATTATTTCACTATACTCTGTGAGTAACTTATCAATCTCCTCAAGAAAACTATCCTCTATTTTCTTACTCGGTTTGTTAGGAATCACAACAAAACATACATCATTTCTCTTTAAATCCTTAAAAAACTTTCTTCCTTCCATCAAGCAAACTTTCATAGATGTGCAAACATTACTAACATGTTCTTCCATCAAAGGTAACAAGATTTCTCTCTTTCCATCAGCCAAAATAGTATACTTATGTAATCTCCCATCATATATAGCATGTTTATCATATTGCCAAGGTCTACCCAATAAAATATGACAACAATCCATAGGCATGATATCACATAACACCTTATCATAGTACTTTCCAATCTTCAAATTCACATAACATTGTTCACTTACCAAGAGTGTGTGCTCATCTTTGATCCATGAAATCCGATAGGGTTTCAAATGTTCCAACCTTTTCAACTAAAACTTTGTGACCATTTCCTCAGATGCTAGATTCTCTGAGCTACCATTGTCAATGATTACCTTCCAAACTTTGTCAGAAACTCTACATCTAGTCTTGAACAAAATTTTCCTTACTGGATTTTCCTTTTTACTTTCATTCCATAGTGCTCTTCTTACCATCAAGTTATTTTCCTTCTCAGGTTCACTCGGTGACTCTTCTTGCACCAAAGCATTTCTACTTCTACTAGCCTTCTTACTAGCATGTGTACATTCAAATGATCTATGTTCTTCTTCTCCATAATTGTAACAAGTTCCTCAAAAATTACCTCTGCTATAACCACCTCGATAGTTACTGCCTCTACCTCTAGATGAATTCTCACCTTTCCACTTGGTCTTGCCTTTATCCAGATTTGTCTTTTCTGGTTCAAATCTACCATTTTCACCATGGGATCTACCTCTTCCTCTAGGGAATCTACCACCTCTACCTCTTTATCTTTACTCATGTCTTTTGTTCAATTTCTCCTCAGCTTTCAATGCAAACTGATAAGCCTCTTCAATGTTCTCCAACTTAACCAAACTAATTTCTTCTTGGATGGAAACTCTCAAACCATTCAGGTATCTAGCAATTCTTTCCACATCATCTTCATCATGTCCAAATCTGATATCTAATCTATATAATTCCTCAGTATAATCCTTTACCGAGTTATCTTTCTACCTCAAACTTTGCATTTGCCTAACTAGATTAATCTTATAATCACAAGGTAAGAACTTTCCTTTCAATTTATTCACCATTTTACTCCATACCTTGATTTTGTCTTTGCCTTTCCTTTTCCGATCCAACTGCAAATGCTCCCACCACAAGGATGCATGACCTTTCAACTTTGTGCCTACAATTTTCACCTTCTTTTCTTCAGATACAATTTCATACTCAAAATATTTTTCCATCTCAGTGATCCAGTCCATCAATTCATCAGAATCCAATTTCCCACTATACTCAAGAGGATTAAAATGTGGTGTCAACTTCAAACTTGTCAAAGCCTTCAAGAATCTTTCCTCACCCTGATCCATCACAGGTTCAGGTTCTGCTTCACCTTGTTCCACTTCAATTTCATCATCACTAACATCTTCAAGATGTCTTTCTCTTCTCTGGGCTGTTTCAACAGCTTCTAATCTAGCAACAATTTGTCTCAACATGCTTGCCAATCTTGGATCCGCATCTCACCTCCCACGAACCATCTTGAAAACCCTCTACAATTGTAGGTCAGATCACAATCTTCCACCCCACAACAATTCAACTAGGGCTTCACAAGAAGGAACCTACAAACCTAGATCCGTGGACCTAGATCTAGATCTCACCTCGCTTTGATACCACCTAATGCAAGAGAGGGTAGGAGGGGCCAAGAAATGGAACATCCTAACCTGAACCACCTTGCTCAACAACACACGGAAGCAAAAAAAACATAGTGGGAGAGAGAAAATGCAGGATCCTTCATATATATTAACTCAATTTGATTCATACATGCTGGGCTGTAAGGCCTTCTCAGTTTCGGCCAGATATTACAATGAAATATAGAAGTCCTCAAACATGCAAGGATCTGTAGATAATTTCTAATCTTCTATCTTCTTTCTTCTATCTAAAATGACTCTCTAAACTCTAACCAAACAACTACATTTATACAAGAGGCTATCGATCTGCATCGACCTTCAGATCCATAATCAACAAAAGGAACAGTCAAATCTGGGACCACATGCTTCCTAATGATGGATACCAGCATTAAATCTGTGACCCATAATCAATGCACAAGTCAGCCTCAACAGAAACTCAAAAGAAACCCGTTGGTAAGCAAAGCCAACCGAGCGCCAAGGAAATTATTGAGTGCCAAAGAGATAACCGACCAACATCGGCAAACAAAGGAAATCGAGCAACACCGAACCAACTCGGTCAAAGAAGGAACCGAGCAACACAAACAAACTCAAATATGTTTTTTTTGGTGACATAGGATTGCCAAGGACCCGAGATGCTCTTGCATCAAACAAATATATCAAACTTTGATTATAATGTAAAGGTTGAATCTAAGAGCTTCACATAACACCAACACCCATTACTCAAGATCATCCATCTTCTAATCAAATATTGTCCATGGCTCACTACACATTGCAATAACAAAAACTTAGAACCAAAATCTTGAAATAAAGAATATGATATAATAACATAAAGATCCCACTAAAAGTGGTATAAAATTATGTACGTGACATTATTAAATAATTAACTTCACTATAAATGATTAAAGATTCTCATGCACAATAATCTACTACTAAGATTTAAATGAACAACTATATTAGGTACTCCCCAAAAATCCCTTTCTCATTGTAATCAACATGGTAATATAATAATGATGATCAACAAAAATGCCTACCAAACCAAATCCTCATTAGATAATAGATCAGTATATATGAAACATACCAAAGGAGAAGTACATAATCAACACTCCAATCTTAAATGACTAAAAGATTCAACCCCACACCAATATCATGCATAACATGTGTATTTTCAAGAGTTAAATACCAAGATCAATGCTAGACTTGATTTTCCAAACAAACCACATATGAGTAATGATAGATCAATAAGAACCTTCCAAGTAGTCATGCAAAGTTGTTATTGTCTTCATCTAGAACTCTTAAATACAATCTTATCTCATATCTACATACCACATATTTTAGTTAACATATAAAACCATCTCCATAAATCTTAAATCCACTTAAACATCTAGACATTCATATTATACATGCCATTTGAACAATAAAATAAAAACATATAAAAAAACCAACAATTAAAAATAAGATAAATTGCAACTCAACAAGAAAACCAAGTCGTCCACAAGTTTAAAAAAAAAAACAAAAAAATAATATTATCTTTGTAACTCATAAAGAGGTCAATGACTTATCTTTCAATACTTACATGTGGCCACATGGGTTAAAATCATGAACCCAACATAAGAAATCCAATTTGTAGATGAATATGTGGTGTTTATCCATGTAACCAAGATGTTAATATCCATCCATTCAAAAAATTTAACTCACAAAAAATTCATTGTAGGCTCATAAGATTTTAACAACCTTTAATTATTTCTAAAAGATTGCCACAAGTTTTCCAAGCCAAGAAAACAAAAAAAGGCAATACCCAAAATTAGTTAAACCTTTAGCTCCAATAACAAATGTTGGGAAATAAATAGGTTCAATCCTAATATTATGAATAAAAATCTCTATCCAATAAACCAATCAAAGGATGAAATATAAGGCTTGGACACCTACACCACAAAAATTAAAAACATTTTATGTGAATATGAAAATTAATTTGCCTTAATGTGGAAAATAATGCCCAGATCCATCTTCTTAACGATGTCAAAAACTGACCTTCATATCATGCTTAATAATCCTATCTTATGTGAACTTATAACAAAATAAAAATAAAAATAAAAATATCATCACCATAGGATAGAAGCATTGAGGCATAAATGAATAACATAAAAGCATCATGTAACACAAGATTTATGTGGAGAAACCCTTGTGAGAATAAACTCCATCAAGAAGAGAGGTCAAGTATACATTATCAATAATAAGTATGCTTATAATACATTCAATTTCGTTCATCTTTTCTCCCCCAAAATGGAAACACTTGTGTGCTTGTGAAAAACCTCCTTATGCCTCCATCTTATCCGTATTTCTAAAATTAACTATGCATTCAACTCTTCCTCATTTCATTGCATATTCTAAATCCAAAGAGCTCAATTTATAGAATGGAAAGAGCTCATAAATTACAAATAAAAGGTGTAGAAATAAGGCCCATTTCCAATGACCAAAACCCTTGGATTACCTCCAGTAAATTTGAAAGGACATTGATTTTGGTTGTAATACTTTCCCTCCAATTTGAGTACCCAATCTTGAAAGATAAAAATTATACTAAATATAATAGATGATGAAATACCAAGAGATACATGTTTCCTCTTCCAAGAACCCACGCAGAGGAGCCCAATGACCACTCATTTTTCCTCTTCCTATGTCATTAATTATCTTATTTTGGGCATTTACATGTATGGAAAATAATATTAAATAGTCATGTTCACAACCCACCATTACCACATATAGTAGAATCCATCATCCCTTATGAATATATTACAAAAAATTGTGAGAATAAATATTTTCAATACACCCTACATGCCTTTGGATACTTTCCAAGTATTTTGGAACCATGTCATAGAATTTACAAGGTAGATGACACCTTTAGCCTAAAACAAGAGAGCTAGAGAGTTTTTCCTCAAATTATCTAACATGAATAACACTATATTAAACAATTCAACACTTTCCTTTACATCAATGACAACACTATTTTCAACACCTTTTTTATTTTACTCCTCTATAAAAGGGTTCAAAAGTCACTTATTTTTCCCCATTAATCAAACCAAGAGTGTGATAAATAAATGGAGAAAATTCCCTCTCAATAGTAGCCATAACACAAAGTTTTCAAAAAAGTGAGGCATTTTGGTTCTAATATGAAAAGAATCCTTGAGAAAAATATGTTAAAGGAGAACTAATCCTATTAATTGATCTACGAGTGACCATAAATTGGTAGAAAAATAATAATTTATGTAACTTTTTTTTAAAAAAAGAGGGGTAAACGCTTTGACCCAGAGCTATGAACCAGTGATGCCACAAATGAGGGACCTCATCACCAATGGGACTTGAACCTTGATGGAAAGAATAACAACTTAACAACTTAACCATCACAACATGTCACTAGTGGCTTTAATTCGTGTAACTTTCTTTAATCTATCTCTCTCTCTCTCTATATTTTTTCTCTAGGAGATGTCTTCCTTCTCATAACAAGATTCAAGCTAAAGAAGAACTTGGATATAGGGAAAAATAAACTCATCTAATGAACCATCCTCCTACACACCTTATGATTAATCTCATCTAGTTATCTCTCTAAAGAAACCTTTTCCTATAAATATTCTTGAATACATTCTTGTTCTAAATTATAACACAAAATTAATAAACACACTTTGTGTATAAATTGATATATGATTAAACCTTCTCTAAGAAGAATAGCCACCATTTTGAATTAGTCTATTTGAATCTAGTTTGAAGCTCTCCTTGATAGATTCAAACTTAAAGAGGTAGCAGTCCATGATAAAATAACTCCATAGATTCACAAAAACTAAGAAATATTTTGATCTATAAATGTCTCAAATAGAATATCCATAAATATGTTCTTTCACAAGCCATTTGGGAAAGAAAACAAAATTGCCTAACCTCTTAGTATTTCCTACAATTATTCTAAGAATAGAATAATAGATTTTGGAAAGACATCAAACAAAGCAATACTTTCAATAAAGGTAGAAAAATTTAATTCAAACTTAATGATCCTAGATTGACCACTGCAATTTTTTTTAAAACTTCTTTATTAAATTTTATATCGGTGATAAAGGTTTTTTTATATTAATAGTAGTGAAAGTTTTATAAAACAATCCAAAATACTCATATTAATCCAATTTGTCATGAATTCTATCCTTACCTCCAAAGTCACCATCTACTACTGTGGCCAATATTCTACTATGAATATCCATACCATATCCTATACAAAATGGGCCAAACAACTCCAACTATATGCAAATCAGGCCCATGCCTATACAAAATGGGCAAAAAACTAACTCATGCTACTATTGAGCATCTTCATTTACTAGTTCTATAAGCCCTATCATTAAAAAAATTGGGTAAACTGAGACACCATATAAGAGACATGACAAAAGAAAATACTATCCACCATTGAAGAGAGGTAAAACAACAAAGCTTCCTACTTGTTGATCTTGGCCTAGTAAGGAACTCCCTTGGAATTTTCTAGGATGAAGAGACCACCTTTTGTGTCTATCCAAGCCCACTTGGAATTCCTTTTATTTTGTCCAATCTGATGATTCACCTCCTCCAACATTTTCAAAAGGTACTTCAATATCTTCCATCCTCCCTTGGCTTCTTCAATGTGGGATTCTTTCCGTATTGATGTTATCCACAATGAAAAAGGCTTGAAACTCTGATTATTCCCTTCTACTACTTTCCATAAACCCTCCTTTATCTTAAAACCCACATCCAACTCTTCCATTGCAAGAATTGGTATCACCCTCTATCCATTGGGGCTTCAAACAAGTTCTCATTATCCACAATGCCTCCTCCTTCATCCCCAATTGAAGATCCCATGCAAGAAAAGCTGATGAAATGTCAATATTTTTTTTTGACGTAGTGTTTTGTCTTCATAAACTATTCGCTAAAGATCACATCTACACATTACCAAAAGCGATGATCATTAATCTAGAAAATATCTCTCATTCTCTTCAAGCTAACTTCACCCTTAAAAGCTTGCAACTGATTATGGGTATGCAGAGGGAAGCTAGCTTCCATGTTTATCCTCATACAAAGCTCTATTCACCAAACCACCCAAACATCAAAAAAACTTCACATAGAAATAAGTAATAGATGTAAATCTCTTTTCATCCCACGGGCCATTAAAAATTCCTCTAGACACTTAGATATCAATTACCAATGCACAATATTTTTAACCCATGTCATCCTTGGCATGTGTAACACTAATTTGTGTTATGAATTCAAATGATACATTTTTACTTTCCACATTACCCTCCAAAGTTCTAAATGCATTCCAAATCACAATTACTACTTTTCAAATGTCCTCGAAATGATAGAAGGGTATTCAAATTTAAATTTTAAATTGAGCTTATAAAATGACAAGTTTCAAATTAAACATCCAAGTCTCTCTACTAGGCCAAGGGATCTAGTCCCTGTAAACCACCTCTCTGCATAGACTATACTGTAATCTCATGTTTCAATCAAGGTCCTTCTCTAATATGTTGTGAAAGTATTCTATCAACTCTTCATTGACTTGATCTTTTAGTGAAACTCAGACTTTTAACATTATGTCTGCGACCTCATTCCCTTCTGTTAGCACATGGGTCACTTTGAATTCCACAAAGAATTTCAAAAGGTATTTAATAAATATTATATGCTTATTAAGATATCAAACTCTAGACTCCCTTTTAATAAGTGCATTGATTATTATTAATGAATTACCTTCTAGATGAAGTTTGGAAACATTCATAAACATTGCCATTTTTAGGGCAATAAGAGAAACTTGTACCTTTGCCTCATTATTAGTTCTTCCATAAATATTCTTGCACCAATCACTAAGATGCTGTCTTTCCAGTATCACACTACAAACCTGCCCTAGATGGTCTTGGGTTAACCTTTGAGACTCTATCAAAATTGATTTTTATCCACCCTTTTTCAGGCGGAATCCATGAAACTGCCTTGATTTTTATCCACCCTTGAAGGAGGATGATTCCTCTGAGGCCCATTAATAGGTTTGAATTTAATCTATGGTCATCTAAATTACATTTGTGAGTCTTCTTGATTAAAAGGAAATTTGGAGATATTCACTTGTGAAGCAACATTACTGACCAATTTTGAGATCACCCTCTCAATTTGTGCCAAGAAAACCTTCAAATACTCACTTTTTTCCTAAAAATGTGCATATTCCTTTCCTTCCGAATTTCCCATAGAATAGTGGAAAGATAGATCTTCCAAATTCTTAAAAATGTTGACTTTCTTCTCAGCAAGTACCAATTATTAGCAAGATCTCTCAAAGTATCATGAAGGTGGCTATACCAACCCATAAGTTTCATGACATGCTTCCAACATTCCTGGGAGAAATCACAATTAAGAAGATGGTCTAATTCTCCTCCTCCTTGTTACATATAAGGCATTTAAATCACCCCACAAACCTAAGTTTATTTAGTCTATCCTAGAGATAACCCTACCTCTAAAAGATAGCCATGAATAATCTCTCACTTTTGGGAAACTTAATTTGTTCCAACACAGATTACCTGACCCCTCTTCCAATCTGGCTTCATTCTCAAGGATTTTATAGCCCATTTTCACTAAATATTCACGTTGGATAGAACCACACCAAATGATTTAATACTCAATCTTGGAAAGGGATAAAGGTATTTTTACTAAATATTTCATTTAGAGTATTAGTTTCATTCTCTTCCATACCCAACTATATCAGATCTTTCCAACATCATTCACCCCCAAAATTATTTTCTTTGAATTCAACATAGTCCCTAACTTTGTCTCCCCATCTTTTCTCAGTTACTTCCTTTATTCACTGAACACTAAATCAAAATCTCTCAAGAAATTTGTATAAAAAAACTCTATCCACTCTATCATAAGCTTTCTTGATGTCCAATTTCACAAACATTTTCCTTTGATTGTTTAATTTGATCTAATGAATTGCTTCATGGGATATGAATATACCTTCCACTATTAATATATTAGGAGTGAATCCACTTTGTTCCTCAAATATAAATGAACCCAATATCTTCTTAAGTCTATTTTATGCCATCTTTGTGATTACTTTATAGATCATATTACTCAGGGAAATAGGGAAATAAATCCTAAAAAGATTATGTAGCCTCCTTCTTTGGGATTGATACAACCAAAGTATTATTGAATTCCTTTTATAAAAAACCCTTCTTCCTAGATTATTCCACCACATCCCACATATCAGTCTTAACCACCTCTTAAAACCTTTACAAAATAAGGCTTGTAAACCGTCCGACCCTAGAGACTTTTCACCCTCCAATGCAAAAATTTCTTTGACTCCCTTTAGCTAAACCAGAGCCATTACCATAATATTGTCTAAATCTTTAAATAATTTAGTAATAACACCCAATACATCTTCTTAATCCTCCCAAGAGTTGTATCTTCAGTAGACCATAAAGAGGAAAAAAAAGAATCAACCTCCTTGTTGATCTCATCAGCATCAAAACATCTCTTCCCAACTCCATTCAAAATTAAGGAAATTCTATTGGTAGACCTTCTCACTTTAACCGAGCTATGAAAATACTTTGTATTGTGATCTTTCAACCAATTTTCTCTTGACTCCTGATGCCAATATGTTTCCCCCCTGACCAAAATATTGTTATATTGAGACTTGTGATCCTATTCTATCAAAAAATACACTTGATCCATACCCTCTGAGATCACTTTACTATTCAAATCTTCAAGCTAACCTTCAATGATCATTTTTCAACAAATATGTCTTTAAAGTGGGTCTTATTGCAAGATTTCAAACTAATCTTTATGAATTGAAGTTTCTTAAAAAACTGAAAGCCTTTATTTCCTTGACAAGGAGGAGAACTGCACCACTAGTCTGCAACCATCTCCATGAATCCCTCTTATTGAAACTACATTTTTTCAAACTTGAAAGGGCACCACAATGAAATCAAATTCTTTTGCAATGTTAAAGCTACTAGGAAATGATCTGACCTAGTGAAAGGTAGAACTGATGCTTCAAAAACCAAGGGAAGAGCATCCCATCCACCAGCCATAAAGAAACAATCTAATTTTTTAGTATATTAGAAAAACCCCGTGTTCTATTAGTCCAAGTGAACACCCCATTTTGAGCGTTAACCTCCCACAAACCATTCCCAATAAAAAAGTTTTGAAACTTTGTTTGAACACTATCCAAAGAGACCTTATCGCCCTTCTTTTCAACCAATTCAAGAGTATCATTAAAATATCCCTTGTGAATACAAATTTCCTTATCTGTACTCCCCAAAACACCATAAATATCATTCCAAACCTCTTTTTTATCCTTTTAATTTGTTGGTCCATAAAAATTAAAATGAAATAAGTTATTTTGAAGATGCAACGTTTTTACCTTCACCAACTACCAATTTATAGCTTGAGTGATATGCTCAACCTTTACCGACCTAGGGTTCCATAGAATGCCTAAGCCACTTGAAGCCTCGACAAAGTTAACAAAAACACTAGACCAAAATTTTCTAACACCTAAAATCTTTGCAACATCTTCTTGTTTAAGTTTGGTTTCCTACAAAAAAATCACTTTAGGTTTCGTTTAATCAAAACATCGCTTGATCAAACTATCTTTTTAAGGGGCATTGCAGCCCCTAACATTCCATGATAGGATCTTCATTACTTCCTAGGGGAGAACATGTCTCTCATGGATCTCAATTTTCTTTGGTCTTTCATATTTCCATCCATTTCTAACAATTCCTGAGCTAATTTTCTACATATTGATTTTTTCCCCACAATATTGATCTTCTAAGATTTTGATTTAGTTTGGAAAATAGTTATCTTTTCCATAATTACCTCTCTATCTATGACTCCCAAAATATCCTCTTCTTCATTGAGATTTTCCATCCCATTCCCTCCTAGCTTTCAAATACCAATCTAGGATTTTCCTCTCTAGTTGGAGATACATGTATGTCTTTAAAGATTAAAACATTCTATCCTGTATCCTTTTCTTTTGTTATGGCCTTTGGATTCACTTGGGGCTCAACCATATTTCCTTCTAGCTCACTCATCATGAATAAATTCTTGTCACTTGCATCCTTCAATGAATCTCCTCTCTAAAGCTCCATTACCGCTAAAAAACCTTGACCCTGAATAAGAATCCCCCCATCATCTTTCTTCACATCCTTACTCCTATCCACTTGATTGGAACCATAAGCCTTTCCATCTTGTCTAATACCTCTATACTGATAAATTTGATTTTGAGTTTGTGATTTTTGTGGAACCACTATCTTAGAAGAGATAACAAGTTGAAAAGTTGGTGAGCTTTCCCCACCTATAACCAAAATATCCCTTATTTGAGACTTATGATTATTATTTACCTCTTCTATTAGTTTAAGAGCTATTAGGTTTTCAAGACCAACTCATTTGAATCCCCTTTACATGCTTCATCCATTGGTACTAGCTTAGATTCTATTAGGTCTTGTTCAAAATATTTCCCTTCTTATCAATCATGCATTCCTTTTTTTTATGTCCCCAAGATTTTTACTTCTTGCACTATTCAATTATCCCCTCAACCTCAATCTCCTGCCACCAAATCCATACACTTGTCCATATTTCCACCACATGGGGTAAAGGCAGGTGAGGTTTCCATGCTATCCATATTCCAACGTATATACTGAAATCCTTATTCTTGATAGCTTCATCATCTTTCAAAAACTTCTCGAGTTTGTTTCCTATGATCTTTAATGTCTCCTCATTCTAGTATTCATGAGGAAAATGTATAACCTTACCTAGTTCATAACCTCTTCAATATAAGCTTGTTTGGGATCAAATTTAGGAGCCCAATATTTAATATACAGTCCAATACCCCCATTAAAAAAGGGCCATTATTCATTACCGATCGTTTCTCTCTAACAAAACCAGTAATGATGAAAAAAAACCATTAGATGAGGTTTTGAACGTGAAGTGCTTACCCCAATTATCATCACACCATTTTTGTATTCTAGGATAAGCCGACTAATCTCCTCCCCATTTCATAAAAAATCTTGTTCCTTTACAGGGTGACAAAATCCTTCCACCCATCCGACTCAATACGAACATAAATGACTCTATTATCCATCATTACAAGTTTTTCCTTACTTGACTGAGATGGAATAAAAAGGATCTTCAACTTCCACTCCTTGTTTTCCACTTCCTTAAACCCTTCCTTGCAACCTTGAAATATTCTTGAATATCCCCAATGATTATTTTCTAAGCCTTTCCATTCTTTTTTTGGGAAGAAACACCTCTCATCCCGAATGGTATGTTCCCCTTTGCGGAGTCTCCCAAGCCCTATCAGGAGGGTGCCACACTGGTAAATGATGTCAAGCTTGACAATATCCATCATGCCCCTAGAAACTACTCCTTTTCCTTCCTCCATGAAAACCTCTAGACCTCTATGTGTCTCCACCACTAGTTTCCTTAAGGCCCCGTTTGGTTGCAGGAATTTAGGAAAAATTGACATTTTTTAATTTAGAATTTATTCAATCCTTAGTTTGGTAGTGCAAAGAGGAACTAGAAGAGGGATATGTGTATCCTCATTTTGGCCCAAAATGAGCATATACATCTTCCAATTGAAAAGGTAAAATTGGAATTACATCTTCCAATTCCAGTTTTTTGTAATCCACATTTTATAACATTTCAGATCCGTCTGCAAAAATATTAAATTTCGAGTCTGTATGCCCATTGATATTCATCACGACACTTTTGCCTCTTTTGAAAAGTATTTGTGCAGATGAAGAAAGGGTTTTGCAGGAAGGACGACAAATTGTTTTTTTTTGTGAGGGTGATGATAGGTATATTCTCTACTATGTTGTGAGGATTTTGAAAGGGCTTTACATTTTGAAAGCTATTTTCTCTATACTGTTTAGAGTTTCTTGATTTTGTTTTTGTTGGTTTTCTATATTCCAATCCTACCCGTTGTCATACCTTGTCATTTTTCACTATCACCGTACATATTATGTGCATAAGTCAAATTTGATTAGCAGGCCAAAGTCCCCTGTGCCTAAGTCGTAGAGGAATTTTTTGCATTCTTGAAGCTTCCATTGATGTGCAGAGAGCTCTGAAAAAAGTCTATTTTGGTTGTTCAAAGGATGACGAACAAGGGAAGCACGATGAGTAAAGGGGCTCACCATAAGCCACTTTAGTCTAGCGCTCATGTGGCCAACACTTATGTTTCTAGGAGGAAAATTAATGGAGTTTTGGTGTTCATGAACCTTACTTATACTTTAACCAAGAAGCAAAAGATTGAGGGAAAGTGGGTGGACGAACAAGTGATTTTTCTTCACAAAATAAGTGGGCATGCAGGAATAAGTTAGCTACTAAAATTTGTTTTTGCATACCCACAAATTTATCTTTACCTTTACCTTTGTATATGATTTCTTTTCAAGGATCAACATCATAAGGGCTTAGCACAACACAATATTATAGTATCAAATTTTGAGTTTCTTCCAACCTGTGTCAAATTTTCACTAGACTCCCCTCTTACTCAACTAAATAATCTTGTATTGTCATGGGTGGTAATAGTAGTAACTATCAATAGTAAAACAACATTTTGTAATAAATAGAGGACATCAAATAAATAATAATATTTGGGCTCATATACACTAATTTAATTCTATGTTATATATGACATCAGATAAATGATAATTGTTGGGCTCATAAAACTAGTCGTAAGTCTACATTAGGATGTGGATTTCATGCTAGGGTTCACGATACTAATCAAATGTGTATAAAAATCTAAATAATAGCATGTAAATTATTACATTGTAATATGTACACAAGCATTAACCTCAAATACCATATGATTCAACCAAACATGGTTCATTGGGATAATCTACAAGAACAACTCACATACGCAGGACACCCTTGTTGTAATCTACTGCACATCGTAGAATATTCAAAACATCTATGCTAGAAATATGATAACATACCCAAGGTTTGGAAATTATTGTCTAGTGGAGAGACTCCCAAGAGGAGGCAACAAGTTAGAGAGACTCCTAAGAAACTATGTTCATATTTACCTTTTTATAGGATTTCTTTTCAAGGATCAACATCATAGTGCTAATGTACCAAGACAATAATATCAGTGTGTCACAATAGTAAATGAATGGTCAAGATCAATATCATTTTTTTACAAAGAGTATGAACCAATCTAAATTATACTAATCATGTTATGACAATTTGAATCCTATTGTCATTAATAAACCACAAAGTTGAATATGACAATGTAAACCAAACTGTGCTTTCCATCCTATATAAGAAGATCCATTGACATTAGTATATACCAATAAATGTATGCCATGTGGTCAAACTATGTCATCAAGTATGATATATCAAATATGTCATTACCATATCAAGTATCAATATCATGTAGTAGGATTTCCTGAATGTCTAAAAGTTATGCATCAAACATAAAGCATGCATCAAATGTGTCTCATGTAGCAAAATGATCATTGCCATGTCCTGAATGTCAAATGTTCTCAATTTCCAAGTAATCAATTCTAAGTACTTGAATGAGAAATGCATGTGAAACTGAAACTAGTTAGTATTTGGGTAATATATACATTCAGAATTATATATATCTGCATATCTATAATTTAAGATACATTTCATTTGCCGACTCTTGAATGTTTTGATATAGAATTATGTGTGAAATATCATGTATGCCTTCCGATTGTTGCAATTAGCCATGGTATAACGGGAACTTGTAATACCCCAAAAATGGGCTATAGGTTCATTAACCTCCTACATCATCAAATCAAATAAAATCGACATCAAAGTCCTAACCTAAGGCACATCTGCACATCAGTTTATCAAAACCCTAATTGATTATCTTGATTCTACATCCGAGAATATTCCTAATTATCCTAATTATCTTTAATTGAATATTATTTGGCGATAAATGTCATTATTTATCCTAAAGTTGATTAATTGAATATGTCAAATATTTAATTAATTAAGTTTAATTCTGCCACTTAATTATTTAATTAGATTTAATTAGATTTATTCCTAATTTATATTATTTAATTTTGACAATAAATAAAAAATCCTACGAATAATCAATTGAATTCTTATTTAATTGATTAAAATCCAGTTGTCAATATTTAATGATATAGTTTGGAATAAAATTTTGATTAAATAATTGATTAACCCATAAATCAATTATTTTAATTCAAAAATCAGTTAAGTTGAGAATAAATCACTTTATTTTTAAATTAATTCATAATTAAATCATGCACAATCAGAAAAGCAATCAACTTTAAATCAATTATCAATTTCAATTTGTTAACTTTCTAAACTCAACATCTGATTGTGAGTTGAAAAAGTGAACTAAACTCTATTTTGAGATGAAAATTGCTTTTGCATGATTTTATGAGTTGATCTATTCCTGATTTCTTGTTAACTCAAAAATCAACTTGAGTTTATCAAGAGTGATTTATGGCTTTTCTCAATGCATCCTCAAGCCTTGGATTTCTATATAATCAAGGCTTAGCTCCTCACAAAGGGATCCCTTGAATTTGCATCCTTACTCTGGAAAATTTGCATCTGAAGAATCAAGCTTTTGCGAACAAGGTGATTGTGAGATTTTTATTATTTCTTTTGAGGGTTCATAGCATTCATTCATAGCATATCATTTTTAGATTAATTTGCATAGCATTTCAATTCATCCTAGACTAGTTTCATATCAAGTTTTTCATCTTATTGCATACAAAATCCAAAAAAATAGAGATTAATTTGCATTTTATTTTCATTGCTTTCAATCATTTAAATCCTTCATTTAGGTGTTGCATCATCACTGATCTCGGTCTGAATCTGAGAATACCATACTCACACCTACTAGAAGGCAATAAATCACCTAGTTAGCTTAGTTTGTTCTTATTTACAGATTTCTTGATTTGCTAACCTCTAATGTTTTACTGAAGTGTTGTGTCTACAACTAGGTACAATTTTCACACACATTTATGGCACCCATCGTGGGGCCCTGAAACAGGTTTCCATTTCATCTTCTAACAATTTCTATCAATTTTCTAACAAAACTACAATTTTTACTTTCTGTCTGTACATTTTTTGTATGAGTTTTGTCAAAGTGTCATGCTAGGACCTCCTAACTGTCATACAATAGTTGGTGTTTTCAAGAATCGTGCTTGTTGTCATACATTGTCATTTCAGGACTACTCTATTCTGTGTGCACAGACCCACTATCGTATCGTGCCCAGATTGTCCTGCGGGAGATAACCTACTATCGTACAAGTTTTGGTACCAGAGATTCAATTCTCGTATCAAATTTTTAGTTTGTCTTTCAGATTTGGATTTTGGATTTGGATTGACAGCTAACCCTAACAATTGAGATCTTCTATTTTTTATTGGTACTTGCTATTATTGCTCACTGGAAAGTGTAACAAAATTGCAAATCAGGTAAAATATACTAAGCGCGTTGCGTGAGAACTCAAGTATTCTGCTACAATCTGATAACATTTTGATTTGGGACATAAAATGAACATCTCACGTGTTTGGCTTGGGTGTCTTTCCTACTTTCATAAATCACACTTTAGTTTTGGACTCTAAAATGAACATAGATTTTCTTTCTGCATATCTGTTACACATAGTAATTAGGCCCTATGAACACTATTTGTGGAGTTCTTGAGAGAGTGGGCTTCATTCACTTGTTTTGCATGCAAAGCTCTTATCGAAGATAGATCCCCTTGTAGGTAGGGAGGATACTATGATTATCTCACTTTCTACTTGGTTTGGTCCTCAAATTTGATCAGTACATTCTCTCTTGGTCCCACTTAGAGAGCTCGATAGACATTGTTGTTAACATCACAAACCTTGGTGAGGTGATTTCAGTCTTAGCATGTCAAAGAATCTGTTTACTGTGTTTGGGTAAAAGTGAAAAGGCTAGAGGATTATGCTCTACTCCCTTTTTGGGTAGTATCAGAAACTCAGATCCTTAAATCTGGATAGAGTCCCCATGTGGTCTATTTTGTGAGTCACCTTTAGAGAGGGTTAACCATAGTGGACATTCTCTTTATTAAGTAAACCACGTGGATGGAACCTCAAGCAGTAATAGCCATTTTCTCCGTGGTAGCAACAACTGCTATATAAATGTCTTTGTGGAAGAAATCTCCACAGGTGTAGTCTCTTGTTGGGCTATCAGATCTCCTTAGTAGCTCCTAATTGATTAAATTCATGGACTGTGTTAAAACCCCAGTGCGCCTGGATTGAATTTTGCCCTCTTGATATTACAAAATTTGCAGAGTCAGACCATTACTAAAAACCCTAGTGCTGCCAAATTTTTATTTTCTAGGTCTATGTGCGTGATTGGAAATTTTTTTGAGAACATACACAAGTAGCATTCCTAGGGCTAGAACAATAAGTAACTTGATTGTCCATGTGCAAGGTTTCTTTGTCTCTTGCTCATTATTTTTAGACGTGCTTGAATTCCCTTGCTTGTTATTCTACGTGCTTGATATCTACTTGGTTACTTGAAATGAACAAACCTGAGATGAACTATTACACAGCTATTCAAACTTGGACATAAAATTTTGCAAACAATCTGATACTGAAAAACTTAAAAATAGCAAATCTGAAGCAAAAATCCTTTCTAGAGTCAAAAGTCATCTTGAAACCTCAAAAGTCAGACGAGTTTCCCCAATTGTTGTGCTAGAACCCCTAGATTGTCATACGTGAGACTGTATACTATCGTATGAGTGTTGTCACAAAAGTCAAGCAAAATTTTATCCTGGTGTCTATTTTCATATGAGCCTTGTCAATTGTCATGCCAGAGCTAACCCAGACTCATACGAGCCTAGAGAAACTCATATCAAAATTTTACAAAGTTTCCAGAAACCTCCAAAATTTGTCAGAAATCTAGTTTTTACAGCCAACTTCCAGATTCTATCAGAAAATTCATTGTGTCAAGAACAGAACAGAAACTAGAAGAATCCAATCATTTTTCCAAAAGTGGTCTCTTGAGTTTGATTCAGCCTTCTGATCTATCGATTTGAATCCTATTTGATCTTGTGTCAAAACCTTGTAAAAATCATCTTCAACTCAGTCTTCAACAAAATGACTAAGTGTTGCGAGCTCATGTCCGCTATCTTTTGGGCGTCTACCCATACATCTAGGGCACAATATCCTTCATTTATGTCCAAATCAATCTTCAACCAATCCAATCTTGACAAGGTTGCGTCATTCGATTTTCTTGAATCAAGTCATTCCATAGCTGTCTTAATCTCACTCTTTTCCTTCACCCAAGGTTAATGGTGGAAACTAGAGCTTCCTCACAAAGAAAACAAGGAGAACAACCCAGATTCTCTTCAACAACATCTTCTATGATTTCTCAGACATTTCATCAACCCTATGACACAACTAAATTTGTAGAAGATGCTCTTAGCAATCTTTACTTGAAAGGTGGTTATGTTACCCCTCCTGTATTAGTTCATAGAGATAATCAATCAACTCCACATCAATCAATCCCTAGTAGTCCTCATAACAACACAATGTCTCAAGGAGGAGGAAACCAAGGATCCCAAGGCCATCAATCTAATCACGAATATCTTGAACCAACTCCATCTGAAATTGAATGATACATAAGTGATGAACACTTTCAAAAATTGATGAAACATTTCTTGCAAGAAGAGAAAGAAGCCTACTTCTTGGACCTAGCTCGACAAGGAACCAAACTTCTTCCAAACTTCAATGTTGAAGATATTGTCACTCAAGAGGAAGAAACTCCTATTACAGCCATGATGAAATAGATGCATGCCATGCAAGTTAAGCTCAACGAGGTCGAAAAAGAGAAAGAACCTAAAGAATTTTCCATGGAGGCTCTATGCCCCTTTCCATTTGACAAAAACTTGTACATGCCACCATTCCCAAAAAGAGTGGAAATACCAAAATATGATAAGTATGATGGTAACTCTGACCCTCAAGATCATGTCAGAAAATTCTATACTCAATCTATGGAGTTCATGCACGAACCAACCTACCTAATGCATCTTTTCCCTTGATCTCTGGGAGGGTCATCTATTCATTGGTTCTCTAAAATGCCTCCAACAATCAAAAATTTTGAGGAGTTGATCAAACTGTTCTACCAACAATACTCCTACAACATTCAACATTTGATCACCATGATTGATATCTACAATTTGAAGCAAAACTCAGGAGAACCCTTCTTGACTTTCGTCAAATGATGGAGGAAAATTTTTTCACTCTATGCTCGACCTATTCCAGAAATCGAAAAACTCAAAATCTTCATCAATAATCTGGTTTCAGAACTCAATTATCCTTTGCAAATGCAAAATCATACATGCTTTAATAAAATGGTAGAGAATGCCATGAAGATTGAGAATGTTCTTCTTTAAAAAGGGGACATATCACTTCATAAGGAAAACAAGTACGCATTTGGTTCTAGTTCCAACAACAAAGACAAAGGTAAATTCTAGAACAAGAACAAGAATGTTTTAATAGATGGCATTGTTGATCATGATAGTGTCCCATCAAAGGCACCTGCATTAAATCTCACCATGGTCACTCAAGCCATAAAAGCTTCTGAACAAAAGGTATCTGAGCCATCTCAAAAGTTGAAAGACTATAAACCATGGGTTACAACACCGAAATGTGAGTTCACTCCTTTGGGTGAGTCCTTAGAATCTTCCATGAAAACTCTGTTGGCAAAGAAAATCATCACATTGCCTGAGATAAAACCGTTTGATCCTAAACCTAAACCAAAATGGTGGAAAGAGACCGATTTTTGTGATTTCCATCGAAACAAGGGTCATAAAACCAATAACTACATACGCTTGAAGCATCTCATAAAAGACAAGATTGATAATGGATAAATTGTAATTGACAATCATAAGAGCAATAATGATCATACGACATTCACAAAACCATTTCTGAAACATGGCCAAGGAGATTCATCTTCTCAGCCTAACATGGGTGCTAAAGCCAATTACGCCTACTCTAGAAACAATGTTGTCGTAAATATGGTGGAACCATGCCTATCTGAATGTTGCAATGTCATCACAATTGTAAGAAAGGATAGAGATAATCAATCAAAAAATGCAGTAACTCAATCACAAGCTCAGACACATCTATAAGGAAAAAACTCAGGTTCATCAAATGCCTCTAAGGTGCCTTTCAATCTTTCATCTGCTTCCAAATGGAGGGCTACCTCAAAATCATCAAATCCTAAAGAGACCAGGCCTACATCATACAATATTTTCCAATAAATCCAGCATACCAATGTAAAAATATCCATGTTTGAGTTTCTTCGGATATCTCCTACTCATAGAGCTATTCTGGATAAAGCTTTTCTCGGTTCCAATGTTCTTGACAATCTTGATCTAGATAGATTCCAAACTATGGTTGGTCATCTGACATCACCCCAGTATATCTCCTTCTCAGAGGAAGATGACAATTCACTGAGTCATCTGCATAACCAGCCCTTGCACATTGAAGTCTTGATCCAAAACCATCGTGTCAAATGCGTGTTGATAATGGAGGCACTAGTTTAAACATCTATTCTTACAAATTGATCACACAAATGGGATTATCAGAAGATGCTATTGATCCTAAAAAGAAGATAACCATCAAAGAATATGATGAGAAAGAAAGATCTTCCAAAGGAACAATTGTCCTACCTATCAGAACAAGACTTGTTATTAAAGACATCACTTGTCAAGTTCTAGTTCTTCCATTGGCTTACAATGTTCTTCTAGGAAGGCCTTGGATACATGAAATGCAAGCTATTCCATCAACATATCATCAATGTGTGAAGTTTCCTTATGATGGAGTAGAGGTCACAATTCCAGCTGACACATCTACATCTTGTAATGCCTTGAAAGAAAGTGCTGACAAACTTGTTCCACATAATAGAGAATCTTTCACTAAGAAAACAGACATTGTATCTACATCCAAGATGGAAGACATTGCAAAATAAGTCAAAATTAAGGACACAGGTATGGGAGAATACATGATGGAACCAGTCTTATCTCTCACATCTCTCCCATTGTCCCCAAAATCTTATGGGCAACCTTCAGACAATGTGAAACCTATAGCTAAAGAATCCCAAGTCATATTTAATGGAAGTTTTATTACATAAAAAGTGTCCAAGAAAGAATATGATGAAGAAGAAGCTATATTAGCATGGTTATACAAAGATGAGTCTCAATCCCAGACAGTTCAAAAATGTGACTCTAAAATGCCTAAAATCCCTGTCAAATCTTATGGACCAGGTCATAAACTCATGTCTAAAATGGGATACATTGGAAAAGGACCTCTAGGAATAAGAGGCAAAGGTATTGTAAAACCAGCCGAACATTGTGGAAGGATGACCAAAGATACTACAGGCTTGGGATATCGAAAGAAGCCTTTTCATCTCAGCAAAAATTTCCCACATGTCTTAGAGAAGATTGAACCATCAACAAAAACTCAGCTAGAGAGAGAAACACAACAATTAGATAGTGATGATTCAGACACCTCTGAGCTTATTCCTTATGAAAGTTTACCTCAAGAAATACTAGATATTCTTAAAGATGAAGAAAAAACTAAGGAGAATATTAATGTGGTAGACACACAAGAACCTACTAACCAACAAAAAGAAGGTAAACCTATCACCATAGCTGAAAATTTGGGATACAATAGTGAATTTGAAACAGACTCCCATGAGTATGAATTCAAATTAGAATCTAAAGGTAATCCTTCTTGGGGGATTCATCCTAACTTTACACATGTTCTTAGGTTTCCTAAATGTCTAGATGAAGAATCAAATGACTATGAAGGGGGAGTTATTCCAGAAGAAGATGAACTTATCACTGAGAAACACATTGATGTCATTCACCAATATTCACCTAAATCCAATGTAAGTCTAGAGAAAAATGATGAACTTAATGAGTCTGATCCACCTATGGTTGAAGTGGAATCCAATAATGACATTGAGACTATTCATGAATTGAACATTCTGAGTAGTAATATCACCTTTGAATTCGAGAGTCCAGTTAGGACCAATGATGACAACACCATATGCATGAACACCATTTCCCAATCCTCCCCTACATTGACTATCCAACATCCAAAACTTATTGAGCAAATGTCTACTAATCCGAGCCAAGATATCTATACCTTTCAAAATGACTATGCCCTTGCTTGCTACCTCAATGCAGTGGAACCTATGACAACTTCCATCAGTGAGCCTAGTGTTAGCATGATAGATTTGGATATCAAATATCTCAGTCAAAAGAATAAAAGAAAAAAGAAAAGGAGTTCTGAGGGTGAAAACCACTTTGTGGCAGTTTTAGAACCTAAAATAGTAAAAATAAAAGACATATCTGAAGGAGCAAACCTCTCTAAGGTGCCTAAGGATGAGATATTTGATGTCCTTCTGAGTCATTTATAGGAAAGATCTCCAGTATTGATAGAACCCACTCAATCTATCAACTTAGGTACAACAGAGGAACCACAACTGATTCATGTAGCACAATCCCTATTAGAGGAAGAAAAACAAGCATTCACAACTTTCTTAACAGAGAAGAAGATCAATTTTGCATGGAAGTATTCAGATATGCCAGGGTTAGATCCAAAATTGATAATGCATCATCTTTCTATAGCTCTAGGAATCAAACTATTAAATGGAAGTTGTGAAAGATGCATCCACATGTTGCACTCTTAGTCAAAGTTGAGCTAGAAAAGTTACTAAAAGCTGGATTTATCCGAGTTATAGATTATGCAGTGGATCTCCAACATAGTTCCTATTTCAAAACTAGACAAGTCTATCAGAGTATGCATAGACTTCATAGATGTAAACAAAGCATGCCCTAAGGATGAATTTCCACTTCCAAACATCGATATGATAGTGGACATGACTGCGGGCTTTGAGATGTATTCTTTAATGGATGGTTTCTTTGGATACAACCAAATCAAAATTTCTCTAGAAGATCAAGAGAAATTTTTTTTCACATGTGCATGGGGTACTTTCTACTGGAATGTCATGCCATTTGGTCTTAAGAATGCTAGTGCTACATATCAATGAGCTATGACATCTATCATTCATGACATGATTCATCGAACCATGGAGGATTATGTTGATGACACCTTAGCTAAGTCTGTGATAAGATTAGAACATTTGAATGATTTGAGCAAAATACTAGACAAAATGGAGAAGTGTAGTCTCAGACTAAACCCTAAAAAGTGTGCTTTTGACTTTTGGAAAGCTCCTAGGCTACATTGTTTCAAAGAAGGGCATTGAAGTAGATCCTGCTAAAGTCAAAGCTATTATGGATATGCAACCTCCTAAAAATATTTGTCAAATGAGAACCTTACAAGGAAGGGTGCAACCAATCAGACGTTTCATTTCTCAGTTAGCAGATATATCACAGCCTTTCACAAAAACATTACATAAAGGTGTGACTTTTGCACAGAATGAGGAATGTGAAAATAACTTCAATCATATCAAGAAATATCTATCAAATCCTCCTATTTTGATGCCTCCTATTCAAGGGAAGCCATTGATCCTATATGTCTCCACTACAGATACATCACTGGGGGCATTATTAGCACAACATGATGAGAATAAGAAGGAGAGAGCTATCTACTATATTAGCAGAACTTTGGTAGCATATGAGAAGAATTATTCCATGATTGAGAATGCTTGTCTAGCTATGATCTTTGCATCACAAAAACTGAGACACTACATGTTAGCTCATACAACACAACTAATAGCTAAGATTGATCTACTAAAGTACCTACTAAGAAAAGTTGCCCTCACAGGTAGATTAGCTAAATGGGTGATGCTATTGAGTGAGTTTGACATAGAATACATTGAAAGGAAAGCTTTTAAAGGTCAAGTCATTGTAGATCAACTGGCTGAAGCACCGTTGTTTGATGATACACCATTACAGATGGAATTTTTTGATTCATCTATCATGCACATCTCTTTTAGGACTTGGCATCTTTTCTTTGATGGATCTTACACACAAAATGGATCTGGAGTAGGCATATTGTTCATATCACCACAAGGTTACTCAATACCTAAAGCATTCAAAATAAAATTTCCTTGCACAAATAATATTGTTTAATATGAAGCTCTACTTAATGGCATGAAGATAGCAATTGAGTGGTGAGTGACAAAATTACACATTAATGGAGACTCACAGCTTGGAATACACCAAGTCAATGATGTGTACCAAACAAAAGATGAGAAATTAGTTCCATACAAACACATGGTAGATGACTTAAAGAAGTCTTTCATATCTATCACATTTGAACATATTCTTAGAACGGAGAACAAGGCTGTTGATGCTATGGCAACACTATCATCCCTACTATAGTAGCCCAAACATGAGCTACGCTATGAGTTCTTGGTGGAAGCATTGTCATTTCTTGCATATGATTCCCCCAAAACCCGCATGATTTGCACTGTTGTTGGTCATAATTCTCCCAGATACAAAAACCTATACTCCTACCTTAAAGACCAAATCATCCCTGATTCCTTCAACTGCCATGAGAAATGATACCTTATCTAAAATGCATCACAGTATGTCATCATTGGTAATGATCTATACAAATGAAGTCTAGATGGTACACTTCTTAGGTGTTTAGAATGCGAAGAGTCTCAACGTGCATTAGAGGAAGTCCATGACGGTATATGTAGATCACATTACAACAATTTAACACTAGCTCAAAAACTTATTAGGGCTGGGTACTATTGGCCTGAGATGGAAAAAGAGGCTATCAAATATGCTAAGAACTGTCAAAAGTGTCAAGTACATGGTAACTTGATTCATGCACGAGGGAGAGATCTTATTCCATTTACTACAGAATGACCTTTTCAACAATGGGCATTTGATATGATTGGAGCTATTTATCCACATTCTTCTAATGGACATACCCATATCATTACAACTACATACTATTTCACAAAATGGGTTGAAGTAGTTCCTTTGACTCAAGTAACCGGCAAGCAAATCTCTATGTTCATTCTGAACTACGTCATATGTCGGTATGGTATTCCACATTCTATAGTCACAGATAATGGTGGCCAATTCAAGAACAAGGACCTAGATTCCTTATGCTCAAAATTCAAGACAACACAACATTGGTCATCCATTTATTATCCTAAAGGGAATGGACAAGTAGAGGCATCCAATAAGAATTTGTTGAAAATCTTGCATCAGACAATAAATAAAATAGGAAGAGACTAGCATCTAATGATCAATCCAGCTCTCTAGACCTACAGAACAAGTATCAGAACGCCCACTGGGGCTACACCATTCACTTTAGTTTATGGGTCTGAAGCAGTACTGCCTATTGAGGTAGAAATCCCATCACTAAGAATTATAATACATGGTCTAGTAACTGATGATGACTATAGAGTGTCTAGGTTGCAAGAACTTGAACTATTGGATGAACACAGACAAGCAACATATGATCATCTCAGAGTATATCAGAAAAGAATGTCTAGAGGCTAAAACAAGAAAGTTAGACATATAGAATTTTAGGTTGGTGATCTAGTCTTGAGAGAGAATCCTAAAAATCAATCACATCAAGAACGTAAGGGGAAGTTTGAGCCCAACTGGCTGGGCCCCTTTGTTATCACTACTACTTTTGGCTCTGGAGCCTATCGACTCTTAATGACTAAAGGAGAACAACTTTGAGAACCAATCAACATTCTATATTTGAAGAAATTCTATGCCTAAGGCATTCAATATTAAAAAATGTCCTAAAAAAATCATAAAAATTGGAAAAAGTCCTGAAAAAATGATCATCTTGGTGAAAACCTAGCAATAGGTGCCTTGATGTATCACAAAAAAATTGAAAAAATAAAAAAGTACAAAAAAATTAAAAAAATGAAAAATACAAAAAAATGAGAAAAAGAAAAAGTGCCTTGGTGAAAACCTGGAAACAGGGGCCTTGGTAGCAAAAATAGAATCTCTGCCAAGATGGTGAAAACCAGGCAAACAGGTGCCACTTGTTCAAAATGCTCCATCTATCAGTGCAATCTTGGTATTTCCTAGCTTTCAGTCTGCTTTAGTCTGTATATATCCTTGTTTTCAATAAAGTCAGTCTGTACACCAATCAGCTCAAACATCTGTATCCTATCAATGTTCCAACTTGGGGGAAATCAACATCATATCCTATGGTCTCTAGAATACCTCAGATGAGTCATATCCAGTTAGAGTCCTTTGAAGCTGCATCTGAGTCAGTCTGTTAGTCTCCTCACCAGAAAGGATTTTTCATCTACAACAACACAAACAAATATCAACACAAACCGAAAACAATCTTTGCTTCACTACTTTTATCTCCTTGTATGCTTACTAATTCACATTTAGATTTTTGCATATTGTGTCCTTTCGAGCTCTTCGATGATGTCCTTTACAGGATTTAGAGAGTGATGAATGGGGGCATAATCTTTTCTTTGTTTTCTTCTTTGAGTGAAAATCTAACAACTTTGGAAATTCTGGATTGAAATGGTGTCCATCTGTAAGAGCCTCCATCTCATATTGGATGGCCATGTGTACCTTGACCATTGATACCCAAAAATTTCAAGGAAGTTCAATCTAACTATTGTATTTTGAGTGAGTTCTTACTCCTACTGTGAACATGATCTTACCCAAGGATGTGAACAATAAAGGGTCACTTCAGGTAATTCATAGTGGATTCAGAGTGATCTCTTGATTGCTTGGTGTGTTTTTTACGCAAGGTGTATTCAGGTCATCACAACGTTCATGTTCTAATGCTTATACAAATTGCAATATCAAAATGGACATGATATTTAGGTCATCTTGGCATTTGTGCCTTGGTGCTTATATCTAATCTGACATTTTGAAAACAAAATCAATATTCATACGTCCATGGTTGTCTGGCCAGTGGGCATTGTACTGACTTTGACACAAAAATCAATATTCATATGTTCATAGTTTACTAACTAGTGGACGTTGTATTGATTTATCCAGTTACCTGATAAAATATTCAGTGATGAAAATGACCGACACATGATCAGTGACTAGGTCCTAGGTCTTAGGTTTGCATTTCATTCTGCATGTCACTTTTCACTTTTCACTTTGCATGATTGCATTTATCTCATGATTGCCAAATCAACTTAATGCTTAAATGATTCTTCAACGCTAAACATGACACAAGGACTGAGTCTCACATGAAGGTCTCTTCATAGATCCACAAGAAGTCACCATCCTGGGTTAACCATCCTTTTTGACAAATGACTAAGTACTTGTATTCATCAATACCTGCAAAATATATCATGTGTATTGCTGCATTTCCATTCCATTACATTCATTGCATTACATACATGTGCATACATAAAGCATAAAACAAATCATACATTTCCATAATCATTCAACCGCATTGCATAATCCATACATTTGAAAGAAACCATTGCATTTCATATTCCATACATTCTACACTACTCAAAGAATTTGCATCACATGATATCATCATACACAAAAATGACAAGTACACATGAAGTCATAACCAAAAATTGATCTCATATATATCATAAAACTCAGAATAGTCAAGGGTGCACTACTGGCACAATATACAAAAGAATGAGCTCATGTGAGCTATCAGAGTCAGATCAGTGTATATGGACAAAAATTAGAGGACAAAATGACAGATTAGCTGTCTGTGTGCTCCTCCAAATCTGGTGGGGGTGGTATAGGTGCATCGGACAGTGAATTAGCTCATGGTGCTCTGGCTCCCTCGGAAACAACCATGTACTGAGAATAAGTAGGTGCTCTCTACGCAACAGGTACAACATCATAGTATGCAGACACATAACAAGCAGCCCGTGGAGTCTGATGTGTGACCTCTGCCTGTAGCCATCTGTTATCTGCCTCCTACTCTAATCTCTGTTGCTCAGACTCCTTGAGCTATATCTCAAGGGTAGCACTCTACAATCTTAGGTCTCTGATCTGTAACCTAAGTCGCCTAATAACATCCTGAGGAGTTTGTCTCAATCCAGGATCTACATTTGTAGCTGACATCTCTGTGTCCTCACTCAGCTGATCAACAACCTCTACCCTATGCACCTTGTGGCGTCTAACCTCAACACTAAGATCAAAATCGAGATCCACCTGTGCAACATCAACATCACCACCTACATCTTGCTGTGCACCTAGGACCTCATTTTCACTCCCAATGCTACCTAGTGTATCACTCTCTCCACTAGTATGTCTCCTCTGAAGAACTGCAGGTCTGCCTATTGTAGAACTCTAAGGGTGAGGTGGTCTCATCTATTTAGCTGGTCTCTATGAAGTAATAATAGATCTAGGTCTAGGAGGTGTGGGCTGCATGATAGGAATCTTTACCTCACGACATCTCTAGCCTCTACCCATCAGTGCATCGGTGACATCTACAACCTCCTCCATGGTGGGGATCAACTCTGTAGGATCAGAGAATCTCCTCATAGGGTGCTCTGCTAGCCAAGAAATGAAAGCATCTATAACCCCAACATCAGCTACCTATGGCCTGTAGTCCCACTCTCTTGGCACATATCTAGTGTACTCCTGGCTGCATAGGGTGTAAGATAATTGAGCTATCCATCCTAATCCTAGCTCTCGAAAAAAATATGTGTATGTGGCATAATCCTGAGGAGCATCCTGTATGATGTCATACTACCTCCACACCCTTGTGATGATGAATCTCTCAAGGATAGTAGTAGAGCATCCTATCAGCACCTGACTCTGACAGAAATAGCTGAACTGGGATTGAGCAGTCAGCCAAGCCTCTACCTATAGATATGGTCTCCAAATAACAAAGTTCATGTCATCCAGAACATGCCTCCAATACTCAGTGATACCCATACAGATCTGTGTCACATATCTAGAATATACATATATGATAGGATCCTGCAGCTGTCTCTGACTCTGACATACTAGCTGACATATGGGAATGTGCTCCCATGCCCAAATCTATAATACTAGTGCACCAGAAGAAAAATACTTTCCCTCATGATACCCTATCTCGTGCATCTCAGAGAACATGTGCGCAAGAAGGCACTGACCCCATCCCAACTTAGAAGGTGTAGCCATCAGGCAAGCTACCAATGGGGCCCAGGCCATGAAGAGACCATTTTGCTGATGGTCAGACATGATGATCCCACTGATCATCCCTATGATGATACACTCCAGTCTATGGGTCTACCCATATCTCTGCACTAAAGTCTTCAGGAGATAGACTGTGCCAACTGATCATCATCCCCAAACATTGTCCTAAAAGCATGAAGACCAACATTCCCTACATTGATATAGTCAGGATGAGGACAATAGAATGGTATCCACAATATCCTATAGACATCCTCAAGTGTGACTGTGATCTCTCCAGTGGGTAGGCAAAAATTTTGTGTCTTCGAGTGAAATCTCTCTATCAAGGCAGTCAGTAAACCATGGTTCACATGAATATTAGGCAACCATATCAAATACTCAAATCCGCACGCAGCAAGGTGCACTATGAGAGGGTCAGGTAGTGACACACAAAGTCTCTGGGTTGCTGGATGTGAAATCTAGAAATGAACATCAGCATAGATGACCTACACAGCATAGAAATAGGGTACCCTATCAGTAACTTGGTAAAAAATCAAGCTATAAGTAAAAAAATTGAAAAGTTGACTACTTCAAAAGGTACATTAAATGATAAGGAATCAGCCTAAGAAATCAAAAAAATAAAAACTTTGACCTAAGGATGAGAAAAATGCTCGTTGTTTTCCATACAATTTTTTAGACTGGTGTCAAAACTCGTACGAGTTTCTACAGGTTCCCGCATGACATTTCATGTGTACACGACATTCTAATAGTTCCCGTACGACACTTGAGGGATTTGATGAAATGTCATACGACAGATGGGTCTCTCTCATACAAGTTTAAGATAGAACAAGGATGACACTCTACAGGAAGTTGAAAATTCATACGAGTCCATACAGACTGTTGTACAAGTTTCCATGGTGCAAAAATTGAAAAACTTAAAAATGTACGAAAAAGATCCTAAAATGCTAAAAACATGAAAATTTTGAATGCTAGAGAGGCACAACGGTCCACTTACTGGGTTCCCGTACTGGGGAGGTCACTGGTGTCACCGACTACACTCAAAACGATGCGAGGAGACTAGAACTACCATGTTAGCCCTTTTTCTCTCAGAGGGCTCCACAAAAATCACAAAAGACAAAAGAGAATAATGATTTGAAATGACCCTTTTGGGCCTTATATAGGTTTTGACCTAATTTTTCAAAGTGCTCCGTTTTCCATGAAAATTGCACTGCTGGCTAATTTCGACATTCTGAATCCATTTTGGGATCAAAATCAAAATCTGAGATCATTTATATTGTCAAAATTATGATTTAAAATTTTCAGACCCAGGACGACTGACTGCTTGCATAATCAACCTTCTAATCATCATAGAAATCCAAAATTCAACTTAACTGATTATCTTACATCAAACTATCAAAATTTCAACTTGGTCAACCATGGTCAACTCATGGTCAAACCTAGTCAAACTTGGTCTCTAGGACTTCCAAACGATGCAGAATGCATCTCTGGATGTGCACAACCAATTCTCAAATCAATTACATGCTTCTAAACCATTTAACACTGACTTTTCTTGTCAGATTTTAATTTTCATCCTGAAGGGGGCATGGTATTACACATCAATCAAATCTATAAATCAAATTTTTCTTTTAGTAATCAAGACAACAACCACGTCTAGTTGCTGATTCATCAAAAGACCTTGTCGCTTAGGGCACATCGCTTGGGGCATATCAAATTCATCAAGATCCATATCAATCTTGTATCCTAATCAATCTGGTGAACTGTATCACCTCTGAGTAACCATCGGTTCAGTCGTGTTATTTCCTTGGTTCTTCGTAATTGAAGGGTTCATATTTGGCATCCTTT
>BSBK01003834.1:1732500-1901659 GCA_027943335.1 Chamaecyparis obtusa
ATGGGAGGCGAGATGTGGATCTAGGATTGGCAGACATGTTGAGACAACTTGCTGCTAGATTAGAAGTTGTTGAGATAGCCCAACATAGAGGAAGAAATCTTGAAGATGTTAGTGATGAAGAAATTGAGGAAGAACAAGGTGATGTAGAACCTACACTAGTGATGGATCAGGGTGAGGAAATATTGTTGAAGGCTTTGACAAATCTGAAGTCTACATCACATTTCAATCCTCCTGAGTACAATGGAAAGCTAGATTTAGATGAATTGGTGGATTGGATCACCGAGATGGAAAAGTATTTTGAGTATAAAAATGTCCCTGAGGAAAAGAAGGTGAAGATTGCAAGCAAAAAGTTGAAGATTCATGCATCCTTATGGTGGGAGAATCTGCAATTGGATAGAAAAAGGAAAGGCAAAGACAAAATCAAGGTATCAAAAAAGATGGTAAATAATTTGAAAGGAAAGTTTTTACCTTGTGATTATATTCCATGACCCCTGGGCATTGTAACCCATGGAATGACATTGTAATAACAAGTATTATAATCCACTAACATGATTTGATGCAGTGATATACTAATTTCTTAGTGATCACCAGTTTTGTGAAGGGAAACTAATGATAGTTGCTTGGTATGCTACAATAGTAGCTATTTGGCCTTAAGGAGGGGTCAATTTTATGATTGATTATATGTAAGCATTTTGAGGACAAGGTGAATAAAACCTCATTTGTTGCAGGAAACCTTGGAAAGTGAGACATTGAAGAAGCCCTAGTTTTAAGGGTTTGGAGAGTGCAATTTGGGGCTTTTGCATCTAGAAGCCTCTTGGAATCAAATTGATTTCATTTTTCTCTGATTGAGACCTATTCATGACACTATGAAAAATATTGAAGTGTGGGAATTTGACTGGTTAGGAGTTCCTTTGAAAAAGCATGGTGTTTTAGGCCTTGGGAAACTGAGACATAGTGCAAACAGTCATATACTTTCCAAAACAACCTACCTTGTTCCTTTGATATGTTATCAAAATCAATAAAGGGTATCTGAAAATTTGATTTATTTACCTATTGTTTTGGGAAACATAAAATTTATCATTGGTTGAAGGCTGCTGCAGGGCTACAAGATAGGGCTATTAGGCCTAGTGGTAGATTGGAGGAGTTTGAAGGTCTAGAAGTGTTGGGTCTTACTTGGAACCACAAAACCTCTTGAATACAACTTAATATAGTGTAAAGATACCATTCCTATTATCATTTTCCATTTGGGTTAGTCTTGGTGTGATTGAGATCATTTAGAGAACTTGAGGGCTTGGGGATAGTGCCTAAACCTCTAAAATTTCTAAACTCTACTTATAAAACTTCAACCACCACCCTTACCTCTACATCAAGTGGTATCAGAGCACATTAGTAGATCCTTAAAGGAATGCAGGTACTACCAGGGAGATCCAAGAGTTGAAGGAGAAGAACACAAGGTTGCAGGAATCTTACAATGCACTTTTGGACAAGCTTGAAGCACTGGAATCCAATCAAAGAAGAGCAGAAGATGAAGTTGTTCATAGTGAAGAAGAGGAAGAAACCCATAAGGAAGGGGAAGAAGAAGAAGAAGAGGAGCAAATAGATCCTAAAGAGCAGAGGACAATCAGGATATTGAAGGCTTTGAAGAATGAGCATCATAAGGTGAGAGGAGATATCTCTATGCATGATGGAAGTCTGGAAGAAGAAGAGCTTTTGGACTAGATTGCATCAATGGATGCCTACTTTGAAAGTGAAGAGGTATCAAAAGATCAAAGGGTTAGATTGGAAAAAAACAAACTCAAAGGTCATGCACTCCTATGGTGGGATCATGAGGAGGCATATGGAAGGAGAAGAGGTAAGCCAAAGATTGTCTCTTGGGACAGAATGATAGCAAAACTAAAAGGTAAGTTTCTTCCAAAAGATTTTGATGTACAAATGCACAAGAAAATGCAAGGTTTAAGAAAAAAAGACTTAGATGTTAAAGCATATACTGATGAATTTTATAAACTAAGGATAAGATCTAGATTGGAAGAAGATGAAGTTGTTAAGGTTTCTAGGTATCTAGGTGGTTTAAGATTTAATATCCAAGATAAATTTGTGGCCTCTAACCATAGAATAGAGGAGAAATTAAAAAGGAAAAGTGAAAGACAAAATAATAGTAATAGAGGAGGTTCTTCAATGAGGGGAAGAGGAGGAAGGACAATTCAGGTTTGGGAAGAGAAGGACAAAGGAACTGCTCCTGAGGCAAGAGGAGGACACACCCAAAGAGGTGGAAGATTTAGAGGAGGAAGAGGAAGTGGCATCTTCACAGGTAGATGCTTTCATTGCAATGAAGTTGGACATTAATCTTTTAGGTGCCCTAATTGGATAGACTCTGATCAAGGCAAGGAAAGGAGGGTACATCTGATTGAAGAAGAGGAAACTCATGAACCTAAAGCAACAAACACTAAGGTAGGATAATTTCTTCTCATGGGGAAAGGAGGACCATTACCAACATCAGCACAAGATGGTATATTTAAATCTAGATGTTTAGTCCAAGGTAAGGTATGTACTCTAATTATTGATTCAGGGGCACATAGCAATTTGGTTTCAATTGATATGGTTTCTAAGTTTGGATTGGCATTAGTAGAACATCCTAACCCTTATAGTGCGACTTGGGTAAACCAAGAGTTGAATGTGAAGGTTAGTCAGAAAGCTCTTGTCAATTTTTCAATTGGGCCATATCATGATCAAGTTTGGTGTGATGTAATCTCTATGAATTGTGGGCACATGATATTAGGTAGACCATGGTAATGTATGAGAAGGACAATCCATAATGGCTACACTAATACTTATATTTTTTCATAAAGGAAAAGAAAAGTTTAAGTTGAATCCACTAACTTGTAGGGATAAAGACAAGGTACTGATGTGTTTTGGTGATAATATCCCTCTTCATAGGCAAGGAAACATTCAAGGTGATACTAGTTGGTGTGAGAAACAAGAATGCAGACATAAATGGAATAGGACAATGGTGGAAAGTCCTAACAATGCAAACCTTTGGGATTTAAAGCATGTTCAAATAGGCTCAGTCAAATGTCCTATTGAGGGATAGATAGTAAACAAGCATATTCAGATGTGGAAGGACAATGGGCAGACAAAACAAGCAACAAGGCCACAATCTAATTCAAAATCAGAGACTACAAAAAAGATTTTTGGTACTAATACTTTCATGACATGTGAAGGGTAAAAGAGAAGGACAATGACCTTGGGGGATTTCATCCCTTTTCCAAGGAACCATATCCATGGAGTAAAGGTTTATGCTCAGACATCCATTGCCAGTACTGATTCTTGGGACAAGAATCCTTTCAAAGCTGGTGAACATGGTGCAAGGGCACCTAGAGAACACAAAGAATTGCAAATACCTATGAAGGCACACTTGGAGTACATCAAGACATAAAAGCACATAAATACATCCAAAGACATCAACTGGATGGTATTGGCACCTATAATGGCCTATGAAGTCATTCCATGCAATGAAAATGGAAAATGTGTAATAAGTCCTAAAAGGCCTGATAAGCCTTAGGACCAAAATTTGAAGTCTAGGATGAAATTAGGTGTTGCAAGTTTCAAATAGGTTAAATTAGTTTTTAGTAATGGTCAATAAGTCCATCTAAGTGATTTGACAAAGTTGCAATACTTAGCAATTACAAATATTCAAAATTTACAAAGTTACAAATTTGAATTTTTAAATTGTAACGGTTATGGACATTTAGGAGGGAATTTGATTTTGTTAACGTGGTAGGCCAAAATAATCCATCCAAACAATTTGTATTGGTTGGGGTAGTTTATAGGAGGGTTTTAAATGTTCCAAAGTCCCATTGTATGTGAGACCATGCTATTGTACAGACTGTACCAGTTTTGGTGATTAAAAACTACCTTCAAATGCAAATTCATTGAGTTCTTGGAATAGTTTTTGAATCCCTTTCAATATTTTTTTGTATTATCAATGAATTGAAATAAGTAGAGGTTGATTTGATCACATACCTATGCAATAAACAAGTCTATACTGACATTTTCCAGTTACTTCTTGCTGCTTGGTAGAGTTTCAACATTTTTAATTGACAATTTTGTTAGTTTTTGATACACCATGGTCATTCCATGACCCTTGGGCACTGTAACCCATGGAATGACATTTTAATAACATGTATTATAATCCACTAACATGATTTGATGCAGTGATATACTAATTTCCTTGTGATCACCAGTTTTGTGAAGGGAAACTAATGACAGTTGCTTGGTATGCTACAACAGTAGCTATTTGGCCTTAAGGAGGGGTCAATTTTATGATTGATTGTGTGTAAGCATGTTGAGGACAAGGTGAATCAAACCTCATTTGTTGCAGGAAACCTTGGAAAGTGAGACATTGAAGAAGCCCTAGTTTTAAGGGTTTGGAGAGTGCAATTTGGGGCTTTTGCATCTAGAAGCCTCTTGGAATCAAATTGATTTCATCTTTCTTTGATTGAGACCTGTTCATGGCACTATGAAAAATCTTGAAGTGAGGGAGTTTGAAAGGTTAGGAGTTCCTTTGAAAAAGCATGGTTTTTTAGGCCTTGGGAAACTGAGACAGTGAAAACAATCATATACTTTCAAAAACAACCTACCTTGTTCCTTTGGTATGTTATCAAACTCAATAAAGGGTATCTAAAAAGTTGATATTTACCTATTATTTTGGGAAACATAAAATTTATCATTGGTTGAAGGCTGCTGCAGGGCTACAAGACAAGGCTATTAGGCCTAGTGGTAGATTGGAGGAGTTTGAAGGTCTAGAAGTGTTGGGTCTTACTTGGAACCAAAAAACCTCTTGAATACACCTTAATATAGTGTAAAGATACCATTCCTATTATCATTTTCCATTTGGGTTAGTCTTGGTGTGATTGAGATCATTTAGAGAACTCAAGGGCTTGGGGATAGTGCCTAAACCTTTGAAATTTCTAAACTCTAATTGTAAAACTTCAACCAACACCCTTACCTCTACATCACAAAGGTGTACAGATTCTAGAGAAATCAACAAGATAACAGTGAAATATAGGTTTCCTATACCGAGAATGGATGACATAATGGATAGGTTGATTGGAGCAAAGTATTTTACCAAAATTGATTTGAAAAGTGGATATCACCATATCAAAATCAAAGAAGGTGATGAGTGGAAGATTTCTTTTAAGACAAGATAAGGTTTTTATGAGTGGTTGGTTATGGCTTTTGGTTTAACTAATGCACTAAGTACTTTTATGAGATTGATGAATGAAGTTTTGAAGAAATTCTTAGGTAAATTTGTGATTGTATACCTAGATGATATTATGATATTCATCAAGACTAGAGAAGAGCATTTGTTGTTTGTTAACCAAGTATTATAGAGATTGAAAGAAGAAAAGTTGTTGATTAACCTGAAAAAGTGTTCTTTCATGAAAGAGGAGATTGTGTATTTGGGATTTGTGATTTCAGCTAATGGTTTGAAAATGGATCTTGAAAAGGTTGAAGCTATTTTGAATTGGCCTACACCTGAGAATGCTAGTGAGGTAAGATCATTTCATGGTTTAGAAAGTTTTTACCAAAATTTCATTATGAATTTTAGTTCAATTTGTAATGTTATGACTGAGACAATGAGAGGAGATAAAAGAGAATTGAAGTGGACACATGGAGCTGATAAAAGTTTTGAGACTTTGAAATAGAAGGTTGTTGAATTGCTTGTGTTAGCATTGCCTGATTTCAATAAGGTATTTCAAGTTGAATGTGATGTAAGTGGTAGTGCAATAGGAGCTTTGTTGATTCAAGAAAGTAAACTCGTTGCTTTCTTTAGTGAAAATTTGAATGATGCAAAAAGGAAATATTCTGTGTATGATCAAGAATTCTATGCTATTGTTCAAGCCTTGAAGAAATGGAGACATTATTTGATAGTGAGTGAATTTGTGTTGTATACTGATCATAAGGCTTTACAATATTTGGGTAGTCAAAATAAGTTGAATCAGAGACATATGAAATGGGTTGAATATTTGCAAAGATATATGTTTGTGATAAAACATAAGAGTGGAGTCACTAACCGAGTTGCTGATGCATTGAGTAGAAGAAGATATTTGAAAACCGAGATGAGAATGGAAGTTCTTGGTTTTGATGATATGAAAGTATTGTATGAAACTGATCCTAATTTTTTTGAGCCATGAAGAAAGTGCAAAGAACCTATTCAAGATCAACCAATTACTAAATGGGAAGATTATTTCATTCAAGAAGGTATGTTGTTTAAAAGTATTCAATTGTGTATACCGAGAGGATCAATGAGAACTAATTTGATAAAGGAGAAACATAGTAGTGGTTTGGCTGGACATTTTGGCATTGACAAGACATTAAATTTTCTTAAGGAGAAATAATTTTGGCCTCTGTTGTATAAGGATGTTCCAAAATTTGTGAAAAGTTGTGGAATTTGTCAAGTTGCAAAGGGAGTAAGTTGGAATACTAGTTTGTATATACTGATTTTTGCTCTTGAGAAACCTTGGATTGATATCAGTATGGATTTTGTTCTTGGCTTACCGAAGATAGTGAGAGGTAATGATTCTATATTTGTTGTTGTGGATGGATTTTCTAAGATGGCACATTTTATACCCTGTAGAAAGACATTAGATGCGATACATATAGGAGATCTTTTCTTTAAGGAAATTGCCAGATTGCATGGATTACTGAGGAGTATCATCTTTGACCGAGATAGTAAGTTTGTTGGATACTTTTGGAAGACTTTTTGGAGAAAGTTGGGCACTGAGTTGAGGTATAGTTCTACATTTCACCCAGAGACTTATGGACAAACAAAGGTTGTGAATAGAAGCTTGGGTAATCTTTTGAGATGTTTAGTTGGAGAAACACGAGTAATTAGAATTATATGTTGGCACAAGAAGAGTTTGCATACAATAATCAGTGAATAGGAGTACTGGAAAAACACCTTTTGAGATTGTAAATGGCATACAACCGAGAGGTATATCAGATTTGAAGGATATTGCTGGTGTAGAAAAGAGAAGTGCTGAAGGAGTAAATTTTGCTGAGTTCATGAAAACATTACATGAAGAAGTGAAACATAAGTTGGAGAAAAGTAATCAGAAATACAAAGATAGAGCTGATAGATCAAGAAGACATAAGACTTTTACAATTGGGGATGAAGTAATGGTACACTTGAAGAAAGGAAGATTTCCTGTTGGAACATATGGGAAGTTGAAAATGAAGAAATTTGATCCTTGCAGGATAGTGAGGAGATTTGACAGTGGAAATTCTTATGAGATTGAATTACCTGATGACATGTATATATCACCTATATTCAACATTGCAAATTTATATGAGTACCATGAATCAGATGAAGAAATGACAGTACCAAATGATTATCCTAAGAGATAGACATAAGAAGTTGAGAAAATATTGGAACAAAGAGTTGGTAGAAGCACAAGAGGAAGATAGTATTTGGAATATCTTGTAAAATGGAAGAACAGACTGATTGAAGATAGTTCATGGATTTCACAATCTAAGTTGGATTCAGCTTGGGTTGTACCTGTTGCATGATTCGGAGAATCATTTCAAACAACCCCAAGTGTCTGATGCAAGAGCATCTCGGGTCCTTGGCAATCCCGTGTCACCAAAAATAATTTTGAGTTTTCTGTGTTGCTCAGTTCCTTCTTTGACTGAGTTGGCTCGGTAGTTTCTCGGATTCCTTCTTTAACCGAGTTGGTCGGTTAATTCCCTGGCACTTGGTTAACCTTTCTTACTGAGTTGTTTGTTCTAGTTTTTTGTTGAGGTTGACTTGTGCATTTAATTATGGTCATAGATTTAATGTTGGTATCGATCATTGGGAAGTGTGTGGATGTAGATCTGGTCATTCCTTCCATTAATGGTGGATCTAAAGGCCGACTTGTTTTGGTAGCCTCTTTTATATAATGTAGTCATTGATTGTAGTTTAGGAGTTAGTTTTGGTAGTAGTTAGGAGTTAGAAGATTGAAGGTAGTTTCTGAATCCTTGCATGTTGGAGGACTATTGTAATTGAATTGTTATATCTGGCCCTAACTGGGAAGTCCTTACAGCCCGACATGTATGAATCTATTTGATGAATAAAATGATTTGTTCTGCATTCTCTCTCTCACTTGTTGTGTAATTGCTTCAGTGTGTGATCTCTGTAAGGTAGATTTGGATTAGGGTGTTCCTTTGGCCCCTCTTCTGCCCCTTCCTTGTGTCAATATATAGTGTTGATGGTGGGCTTATAATCTTCTTCATGAACACATGTATATTTGATACCAAGAAAAAGTAGGTGTTGGAGAAATTTACATAGATTGTACTAGCTGGAGTAGTAATATACAAAAACTATATTTGCTCCATTTATGATTAGATGGTCTACCCAAATCACATATAACTTTGACTGATTTCCTAATGAAATAATGCTAACAAATTCAACAGGTACAGACATTAACCATATAGGAATGAAGATACAAACAAAAGAATCATATTACACAATATAGATATATTACATGGAACAAAATCATTTTGCTGCATTTTTTTTGTTGACTTTCTCTCTTTCTGCCTATTAGTGGTTATTTTGTATCTAAAATCTTTATCACCATCCATATTTTAGGTCATTGATGGATCTTACCAACAATATAAATATTCACAGACACATAGTTAGGAAGACAATAATCACTCATCTTCTCGCAATAGTTATTTCTTTCCTTGCGATAGCCAAAGTAGTGTCTGCACAAGAAGTTAGATGAAAAATGCATAAGAAAAAGAGAGATGAAATTGCTTATTATAAATGCGTTATTCATTCCAATAAGGTGGATTGTCATGACCAAATTTGCATGAGTAGAGGAGCCTTCTTTTGGCTAGCCAATATTCTAAGGCAAAAAGGAAGCATGAGAGATATGATAAACGTAACGTTAGAAGGACAAGTAGTGATGTTCCTCTGCACCCTTGGACACAAATGAGGAATTGTAAGATTTCCCATAACTTTGGGCACTCAGGAGAGACAATAAGTTGATACTTCCACAAGTTCTTCATGACTATCTTAGCACTCCATGTGGATTATTTTATACCACCTGGTCTAAACACTCCTCCAAAAATTAGTGGGAAGGACCGTTTCGATCCATACTTCAAGGTAAATCACTTAGTGATACAAATTTAGTGGCTTGAGTGTTAATCCTATTACTATGTGTTCATTTGATTATATTTTTTCTTTCCATAGGATTGTGTTGGAGCAATTAATGGAACCCATATACCAGTCATTGTCGATGTTGACATACATGGTAAATATCGTGATAGAAAAGAGAACTTGTCACAAAAATGTTATGGGTGTATGTTCATCTGATTATAAGTTATAATACATTCTTTCTAGTTAGGAAGGGTCTGTTGTAGATAGCCATGTTCTAGCTTCAACTCCCTCGAGATCATATCCAATGGTAGTTCCCCCTGGTATGCCAAATCACACTATAAGTTAGCAAAGAATATGATAAATGTTTCACATTTTAAAAATATACTTTTTTAATGTAGGAAAATATTATTTAGTCGATGTTGGATATCCAAATGTACCAGGATTTATCACTCCTTATTGGTGCACACGTTACCACATGAAGGATTTTTCAAGAGAAAACCTGATAAACAGTCCACAAGAGTTGTTTAACCACTGACACTCCTCACTTAGAAATGCAATAGAGCACACCTTTGGGATTTTGAAGTAGCATTTTCCTATCCCGAGGCATGCAACATCTTATCCAATCATGACACAAGCACATATTGTTTTAGCATATTGCATACTACAAAACTTCATTACTATAGAGGATGGCATTCCATTTGAAGTAGCTATTGAAGAGGAAGATAATTGTGATGGAATAAATGTACTAATGCTTGAGACATATGGGTTGAGTCAGCATGATAGGGATGATTGGGGGAAGTTTTGAGATGATATAGAAAGTAGGATGTGGGAAGACTAAAAAAATTGAGAGTTGTAGTTTTAGGGGATCTTTCTTTTTTCTAAAATGTACTTGAATGTAGATACAGTGATATACATGATGGTTTCATTGTTCTTTTGTTTGTATCTTCATTCCTAGCTAGTTATTGCCTATGCCTCTTGAATTTGTTAGCCCTATTGCATTAGGAAATATAAATGGATTACACCAAGGAGTACCAAGTGATGAATATCAATTATACTATTCTAATGGTGATGATGAAATCATGTATTCTAATAGTTCACATATAGAAAATTCTTTGAAACAAATTAAGCCTACAATCCATTTTTTTGATGATACTCGGTGTATTCCATTTATATTTCCATTTTTTTATTGATAATTCTTAGTGTGGTTTTATAGAATTTTAATTGATGTAACATATGTTTGATTTACTTATTGTATATATAGTTTTATTTGGATATTGGTACTCTTAAGTTATGATAATCCTTGTAGCTTTAGATAGGAGGATAAGAAATCCAATTCACCATTATTAATTTTTCTTCAAAAATATTCATCAATCCGCTAGGCAGGATTTAGCATAAAATCACCTGAGAGAAAATAATGTGAGACCAAAAAAATCCAATGCATTTTCTCCAATGAAAATCTACCCCCAAAATCAATATTTTACTTATGCTCTTGTAAAAATTGTAGGGATTAAATCTATCTTCCAGCAGTTAAAATTTGAAGATTCAGATCAAGTTTTGCTTCTGATTTTGAGTTTGCATTCTTGGATTAGAAATTCCATAGATCAACAAATTAAAGAAAGTTGAACAAATTTTTTTATCAATTACCATGTCTCTTAAGAAGACATTTCAATTTCTAAAATCACAAAACTTAGGAGTGTTGGATATTTAAGGTGCTAAGAGGGGGGTGAGTCAGTGCCTTATAAAACTTTATCCCTCAATAATTATTTTACCCTTTGAATCTTAAATATTTCTTTGCATGCATAAGCTTAACAACTTATTTTTAGAATGAAAGTAAAATAAATTAAACTCTTTCAACCATAAACACATAACACACATGAACACATTTGACACATGATTTTGGTCACGCAGAAACCCTTGGACGTTAGAGGGGAAAACTACAATGGGGATGACACCCACAATCCTTCACTATTGCAGCATAGAGGTTTCTTAGTTAGAGCATACAAAAGTACCACTTCTGGTGATTTACCTTGTTAGGAGTAATACTAAAAGGACCTGCTAAAGTCTACCTAGTAAAATGATTTTGCAACACCCATTAAGTGTGCACTCTGTTAAGATATTTACAATTTAAAAGGCTTGTTAAGGCCTACCTGATATGTGGGATTTGAGAACACAAAAACAAAAATGTATTCCTGTAAAAATTGATCTGTAATAATGCATCTACTTGTATGCTAGGTCAGATCCTTTATGCTCTCTACAGTCTCATCACCTGTCTCTGACTAATTTCACTAAAATCATCCAATTCCTCTGCTCGGCAGCCTTTTCTGCTTTATCTATGCTCTATGCTCTCTGCTTCACACTCTTCTCTCTCTCTCTCTCTTGATCTTTTCTCAATCCTTCCTCATATATTAATCATGTAGCTTCCTAATTACTTGACCTAATTAGGGTTTGGATCCTTCTATAAAGCTCAGACAAATAGATCTACGATCCATATTCATTTTCTCTTTCCAAGAAATATTTACTTCATTTTCATTGGTTCAATTTTTTCCTTGGGATCATTCACAATCATGTTTCATTCCCAATAAATCTTACCTAACTTTCTCCTTGATCTTCGTAAACCATTTTCTTTCTTAGTAGAATCCAATCACACTTTTATGTTCATACTGTATTTCTCGGTAGTCTTTGTTGATCTACTCGGTTATCATGTTGTTACTGCTAAGTAATTCTTGCTTAGTAATACTCTTACTTGGTTAACATACATAGTTGGTACTCTTCCTTTTCTCGGTAACCATTGTGATCGGTTAAGTTTATTTGTTCGGTGTCCATTAGGCTTGGTATACACTTTGATAGGTAAATTCTTTTCTTTGTGCTTAGTAATTATTCTGCCTTGTCTTTACCGACTGAATTTCTCTTCACTGACTTGATTCTTCACTCATCCTAGCTCATCTTTTTCACTAATTACAACACTTAATACATTTAGGAGTAACATTCTCCCCCTTTAACATTAGTGAATTTTTTTTTCATAACTTGGTCAAAAATTGATAACTCCAATATGTCAACATATACTTCTCATATCTCCCTTATTTCTCCCATATATATACATAATTAACTTTATCTATCTACTATCTTCACTATCCCCCTTTTTTGACAATAATGCCAAAAATAAAAATGTAAAGTACAATGAATACTCACACTTTATCAAACAATTGTTTATAATAAGACTTAGCACTGTCATAGGTGGTTTTCCATGTGTCCTTTAGTGCCTCAAGTTTTGAGAGTTGTGCATGTGGCTGTGATGAAAGATCTTCCATATGATCCATGAATGACATTTCAGGTGTAGCAATTAGTTCCTTGGTTTTCTTTATATTTACCTGAATGACCTCCAAATGAGGAATGATTTGTGCTTGAACTTCAAGTATTTTTTCTCTAATATTCTCCTCTTGCTTCCTCAAATCCTGTTGTAAACTCATAAAATGCTAAATGTTTAAATAATGAACTTGGAATGTCTCAGGTTCATCAGTCAACTTTTCTGCACTTTGCTTTAGCTCTTCATCAATTTTGGTCAGTTGATCTAGAACATGTTGTGTAAAATGGGAAACATTGCATAAATATTGGAATAACTTGATTATTACATTTATGGTTTCCTCCAACTCATTAGCAATGATATAAAGTACAACTTTCTATTCAACAATCTTTTGCATAAGTTTTTCCACTAACCTCTGTTCAGCCTTTTGCTCGGTTATCTTCAATATTATTTCTTCAACATCAACATTTGATTCAATGAATTGACGTACAAGTGGGACTAACTAATAAATAATAGGTGCATTCTCATTAAGTCAAGTCTCAGGTACAATTTGTGATAAGATGTCTTTCACATTTGATAATACTTGTTGTTGTTTCCTTTCTTGGTTAAGCTTATCCTGTGTTTCTTTTCTCTTCAACAATTCACCATATTTCATCATTTCATCAAGATTCAGTTTAGTTGGATAAAAAATTGGCATCACTATCTCTTCATCCAATAATATCTTGTCCTTTCTAATTTTCTTCTTTTTCATCTTATTATGGGAGCTGAGTACACTACCACTAGGTGAAATATTTGGAGGCAATGGAGCCTTGATATGTTGCTTAGTGGGTTCTTTCTCCTTTTCTTTCTCTCCTTCCTTTTGAGTACCTTTTTCTTCTCCTTGGCCTTGTACATATGATTTCATGCTTGTAACAAAATTATCATCTATCTCTGCAGTAGTAGTCTCTTTGAATTTCTCAGTGGTTGTGGGTTCATCATCCTTATCTATTTCCTTTTGCTTCTCGGGTTCCTTAGTTGTTTCCTCAGTATCCTTGGGAACATGTTTATCAACAATAGCATTTGTATCAAGTGTTACCTCTGTAGGTGTTATATAAACTATCATTAGATGGTGTAGGATTTGGGTATGGATGCACTTGTTTCAAAATAGGTGCATCCTTCATGAGTTGTGCTACAAATGGCTAGGTAAATGATGTATCTTCAGGGGGGTCCTCGGTAGCATCCATGAAATCTTGATCCTTATTTGCAGTTTCATTGAGATCCTATTTAGTGATGTCTTTTATTATGACTTCTTCTTATGCATTTATGACCATGTGAAGGACATTATCAATTACTTCATTTATAGTGTCTTTGGGGTCCACTTCCAAATTTTCCACTTGTGCATCGATTGGTAGCTCAGTATCAGATATATCTACCTTTTTAGCTTCATCCATTTGTAATATCTTTTTCCATTCTTTGTGATCTTGATAAGACCTTTGAGCCACATTGATTTCTCATGCACTTGACTGAGAATAATTATTATCCATTTGTCTTTGAATACATTTGGGAAATGTAGGGCATGAGTCAAACCCTTCATTTCCAAATGTTTGTGCTCATCTTTCAATTGTCCATCCACACATAATGCCTTTTATGCATCTTGAATTTTATTTTCACATATCTAACTAATATTGTAGTGAATGTAAGATTTAATATCTTGAACTAGTAAAACCCTTAGAGACAATGATGAAATAACTCCAGTATAATCATTCTTCAGAGAAATCTCATGATATAACATTTAATTCAACTCTTCATAGTCTGTGCTCTTTATTAGAATAGGTTTTGCAACCTTGGGTGCCTTGGATTATGCTGCACTAGATGTCATTTTGAGATTGATTGTCTAGGGCTTCATCTAGTAACAATTAAATGGCTTGGGCACACTCAAATTCTTTCACCAGATCACTCAAATAACTCAAACTACTAACATATTCACTTGTTTCATCCCAAAATCCAAATGCTCATACAAATCGTTCAAGTCATTCTTCAATGGTCTTCGAATGCAGTGTATTAAATGAAGTTTATATCCTTCTATTTATAGTGAAAAGGGTATTTAGGGTTCGGTAATGTACAATAAATTCTCTTTTGCTGACCTACCAACTAATAGTCATATTGACCACTAGTCTTCGCTTGGTTACTCAATATTTCTCCATCGACCATCCATCTTACTCGAATATGCTTATCGACCATACTGTATTTCATAGTTAATAGAGTTATCCAATTGCATCTCACCATATGGTGATTTGGATATTAATTCATGATTTTGAGGAATTGATGTATGATAAAAACAATTCAAATAATGTTCCCCTACCTATATGTATGGTTTATTTTGTAGTTGTGGAGTCACCTGATCCAGAGGATGATGTGTCACTGACTGATCCAACTAATTTTCCACTATCTTCAATCTTCCTTCTCCATATTATGTTCATTTGATTGTGAATCTCATGAATATTTATTGTACCTTTTCCTTTAGATTCTTCATCATTGGGTGCATACGCTTGGTACCTGTTAACCGATTTTCCTATAAAATGCAAAATCCTAAGAAAATGGTCTATCCCTGCAAAAAGCCCTAAGAAATTTCCATGTCCTACTGCAACACAATTTTGATCAGCGAAGAAGATATATAATGTTTTATGACTTGTGAGCTTAGTAATGGATTAATCAAGATGTGACCAAGCCCCATTTAAGATCGCATGTGCTCAAGTGTAAAAACCAGAGAGAAATTACAATTTTAAGGTATGAGTATATAGGTCTTTTCCATGTCCTAGGGTTTCATAAAATTGTCTAAGTCCAAAAACCCCAACCATTTCTATTTCTCCGTTACCTTTTTCCTGCACATGCTTTATTCTATTCGCCAGTTGTCTAGGTTCCTAGGTGGTTATGTTTTTCATTTGGCGAATGGGAGAATATAGTGTTCATGTATTCTCTTAGTCCTGGTGGTTAGTGGCTTAACCTTCAACAACTTGGCGAGCGGTTATTTATTCCTTCAGTCACTGATTTACGTAATGATCTGGTCAAGGCGAGACACATTTTGAGATCAAATATGGACCGTAGATGCAGATTTGGATTGATGGTAGTCTCCTATTCTCTTAATGAGACCCAAGGTTAAAGATATGTTTGGAAAATGCGAGAATGCTCAGTCGCGTAATCTCTGAATATGACCGCAGTTAAAGGCAAAGCAAGAATTTCTCTTTGTTCATTAAATCACCTGAAAAGGATGAGTTAAGTTCTAAGACTTGGTGAATTAGCAATAGCCATTGATATGAATGTGGATCGACAGATGGCATTTATTCTCATGTTTTTACCTTGAGTTAAGAATTTATCCAGCGATTCCACGAAAGCCTTTGTTCTCTTGTTCACCAGATAAAGCCCTGGTTAAGTGATAATTTCAGCAAATGGGAGAAATATTTGTTTGCATAGTAGCTGGATAGGCATGGTTAAGTCAGAGGGTTATGGCTATTTGTCAAATTCATTGTGGACTGTAGGATGAAGTCTTGATCTACAACAGGCACCAATTCTCTTAATGAAATCCAGAGTAAAGGCAAGTCTTGGTGATTTAGAGAATATAGTGTTCACATGATCTCTGAAACAAAGATGAGTTAAGTCAAACCTTCAGCAAATTGGAGTTTCCTTGAATCATTGAATCGATGGATAGAGGATGGGTTAAGGATAAAGAGCATTCTGTGAATGATTATGAGCTGCTAATGATAAATGGATCGGGTGGTGGTTGCTTGTTTTTTGAATCAAGCCATGAGTTAAGAAAATATTAAGTGATCATGCGAATGCTTTGTTCACATGATCTCTGAACCAAACCATGGTAAGGATAAACATTGAGTGACTGTATAATGCCTTCAATTGTGTGTTCGCCAAATGACTTAAGGTTAAGGGCTTGCCACAGTTAAAAGATAAAGACAGTGCAGGTCCTGTATGCACCCTAAAATGGTCACCTAGACTTTGGGCCCCCATTTAGCAATTTGTCAAATCCTTGAATCAATATTTTCAAATATCAACAATATCAATTATATCAATTTCCTTGATCAAATCATAATCAATTCAATATTTCCTAAGGTTTGAGCCTTATTTAATTTAAAAGAGAAAAAAAATAAAAATCTTATTTAATTAAGAGAACATGCTCCCTTTTAATTAATTAAAAATCTCTTTTAATTAAATAATAAAATCACTTTATCCTAAGCCTTTGTTTAATTAAAAGGAATTTCCTCCCCTTTTATTTAAATAAAAAATCCCCACTTTTCTTCTTATCCTATGTTGCACAAATAAAACATTATTCTTATTTTATAAAAAGGGAAAAAACACTTTTTGTCTTATGTGGGACACAAAAGTCAACTCCTATTTTCCTATTGGAGGATATTTGTGCACAAGGATCAATCTTCTTTTTTTCTCCACCGTTGATTAAGTCTTTTGCCTCTTAATCTCAATGGTCTATTTTCATCTCATTTCTTATAAAAGGAGAGCTATCTCCTTCATTTTCATATCTTAGGTTTTTATGCTGATGTTATGCTGCAGGTTTTCTAGGTCATTTGAAGCTCTTTGAAGACATTCTTGCATTCAAGCTTTGAAGACATTGTTGTTGCATTTCATTTAGTTTATTTTCTTACATCATAGTTGCATAATCATAGCATTTTTAGTATAGATTTCCTTTATGCAATAGATTAAACATAGCTTAATAGGAGGATTTGTAACACTTGTATTTTCTTTTCATAGCATAGCTTGCATCTTTCATTATCATATATTAGTTTTCATTGTGTTGCATCCATATTGATTTCATTGGAGATATTGGCATTGTTGCCCTTGTCTTTGATTTGGAATCTCTCATTGTGTGGTTGACTAGCAAGGTCATGAGTTTATAGCTCTAGCTGAGAGCAATTTTACAAATCTTGCAACTCCATGCATAGAGAGCTATGGATCGATTTGTGAGGGCTCATTGTTGAGTTTTCTTGCATGTAAGGATTCATAGAAGTGTGGTCACTTTTTCACCATACATTTTTGGTGCCCACCGTGGGGCAACCCACTTTTACATGCTGATTTTTTTTTTTTTTTTGGAGCTAACCCTTGTGCAGATTTGTTTGGAGATGGAAAATCTTAGATTTGAAAGATTTGATCATATCTCTCAAAAAATTTGGTGTTTTGGTATGAAATTTGTTTTGTAAGTTGGCGACATATCAAAGAAGCTCCAAAATTTTTTAAAGAATTTTTGGAGGTAATTTGTATTTTTTATGATTTTTTCTTTATTTTTCATAAAAAAATAATTTTTGACGCAAATCAGCATATTTTAAAGAAATTTTTACATTTCTAGAAAGGTCTTGAAATTATACAGAGGGTCCATTTATTGTGTTTTTAATTTAGAGATCATATCATAGCTCATTTGGTTGATTTATAAAAATTGGTCTATTTTGGGAAAGTGGCTCTCTAGGGCACAAATGAAGAGATTTTTCTAAAATTTTTACATTTTTGGAAAGCTCTTTATTTTTTACTAGGGGTTTTTATTTTTCATTTCCATTTTTTTAGTCGAAATCATATCAAAAAAATCAGATCTTGTTGACTAGGTCAAATGCAAAAAAAATAAAATTTTGTGATGGGTATGCACTTATTTTTCATTGTTCAATGCATGATATGAGTTATCATTTGGATTATTTTCTGGCTATTATTGCTCCTAAAAATTGATTTTCAGATCTAACCCTAGGGTTTGCATAAGTTGGATATACATTGCATATCTTGTTTGCTTGTTTTCTTGTCTTGTTCATTTGAAGGTGCTCTTGCTTTCATGAAAAATACTTAAAACAAAGCGTTGGACTTGAGGTACTTTGTTCCATCTTTACAATATTTGGATTTTTAGATTAAAATTGAACCTCTTATGTGTTTGGCTTGAGTGTTTACATGCTTTCATAGAACACATTTCAATTGATGCTCTTAATGAGAAATGAATGAACATAGATTTGCTTTCATACAAGTTTGTGTAAGTGAATGCTTGTGTTTAAACCTTAAGTAATTCTTGGTTCCAATATCAAATATCTCATTGAGTGATTGAGGGCATGGATTCATTCCTTGTTTACATAGGGAGTTAAATGCACCACTTTGTGGACTCACTCTATGTTTGCTTGGAAAGTTAAATATTCCATTGATTCAACCTTTTGTCATTTGTGAGTAGTATTGATAAGCAACTTTAGATTACTTTTGATTGATCTTATTAGCTAAATTGGGTGTTGGAATCGCTTATTTCTAATCGCCCCTCATTACCGCCCTTTGGATGCAAGGTCAGCATTCATACATAGGGGAGGGGTCTACTTGAAAAGAGCGTTAAGTGTTCCACAAAGTTTCCCCCTTTTTATGCTTCCTTGATCTCATTAGTTTTCTAAGGTGTGGATTCACTTTGAGTTTGTGTGAGGAGTTAAATATTCCACTTTTGGACTCACTTTGAGTTTGTGTGAGGAGTTAAATGTTCCACTTTTGGACTCATTTTGAGTTTGTGTGAGGAGTTAAATGTTCCGCTTTTGGACTCACTTTGAGTTTGTGTGAGGAGTTAAATGTTCCACCTTGTGGACTCATTTGACATTCACTTGAAGAGTTAAATGTTCCACTTTTGGACTCACTTCACTTTCACTTGAAGAGTTAAATGTTCCACTTTTGGACTCACTTCACATTTACTTGAAGAGTTAAGTGTTCCACCTTTAGTGCTTTAAATACTTTTGATAGTGAATTACTTAATTTTATTTTTAGGAGGCTTGCTTGGGGACACACCACCTCAAGGGACGACCTTAACTCCCATGTTCTGACGAAGTATAAATAGCAGGTGGTGAATCGAAAGACACCTCTCTTGGGAATTGAGTTTGATATCACTCTTGGCTAAGCCTCAAAGAACTTTATACCTTTGAGAAATGAAGGAGGAGATTTGGGTTACTGTCTCCCCTCGGCTGTGTGATTTTGGATTCTTCTCATCTACAGATTTGGGCCTCATGTACCTTTTGTATATCGAGGACTCCTTTTAGAAAGCCATGTATATCCTTGTAGACAACTTGTTAAGGTGTTGTTGTGTTCTATGTGCCTGCTAAAACATTTTCAAGAACATACACAAGTAGAACCTTTAAGGAGTAGAAATACTAAGTCACTATACTTGTTCATGCGCAAGGTTGCTTTGCCCCTTGCTCATTGTTTGAAGATAATTGCTTGCTTGAACTCTTGATTACTGTCTTATGTGCTTGATAAAATACTGGAAATCTGTTAATGTGTCTGATTAAACCACAAAACAACTGAATTCCTGAGTTGAAACACCCAACTTTTTTACAACTTGCTCGATTTTCTATCCTGTCATTAGAGACCTATTTTGACTTTAAATCTCTAGTTTTTTCCCTCTAGGAATAACATCAATTGGTTTACAAGGCCACTTTGGAAATAGTTGTCAAGTTAAAAGGTTATTCTTGGTGAGAAAGCTTATCTCTACAATTGTTAGCTACATTCTTGGAGAATTTTAGTGCTCTTATTGTCCGAATCACTTTCATTTAATCAATTTCAATTATATTTTGTCCTAGTCCAACCTCCTGATTCAAAAGTGCAAGGATATTCATCCTTTGATTTTAGCACCTCTTTGACAGTGTTGGTAAAGCCCCTTTATTTCTATCTTTTCATTTCATTTTGGACAATAGAGAACTTTGATTATCCTAGTTTGGTGTTGACACTTTGTGAGGTCACCCTATCATTAAGAATCTCTTTTTTTCATGTCAGTTACAACAAGGTACCAAGTCAATCAAGGGAAGTGACCCCCTGTTGTCTTTAGCCAGTTACCACCAGTTAAGACTCGTCAACAACATAAGGGAAAATGACCCCTTTTTGATCAATCTCCTAAGAGTGAATCTGAGATTTATTTTAATCCAAAAGGTAATCCTAGTGAAGTGAGTACCTCTTTAGCACCCATTTCATCAAGTATGGACATGAGTTACACCTTCACTCGACAACAAAGAGAAGCAATGAACCAGACTCTTGATGACATATTTCAACGGCATAGGGGTTACATGATGTTTGCTGGGTTTGCATATGCTAGTCCACGTAGATCACCCCCGATCAACACAAGGTATCTTGATGCTCACCAACGAGCTGAGAGACATTACCAACAAACTCACTTAGATTCAGGGTCACAACATGAAGACCAAAGCAATGAGTCTAGTGACCACCACATCAATGCAGCCAATGCAATCAGATAGTCAAGGTAACCTTCTCCACTTAGAGATACCTCTCGATATGAAAATACAAGATTGAAGAGCATTGAAAGGGAGAAGCAAGCCTATCTAGATGAACAAGCTGCTAAAAAGGAGAAATTTAGACAACTAAAAGAAGAGGAACATGCATTATTGGACATAAGGAAAAGAGTCGCTCAAGAATAAGAAGATAGACTCTATGCACAACAACTCAAAAACCAATTCAATGGAAGGGGTACTAATAGTGGGACCCACTCACCCCCATCTACTCCCTCACCAAGTCCTAGAAGAAGGTCAAGGATGCCCTCAAGATCTCCAAGTCCTAGAGGTAGAAGGACTTCAAGATATGATCACCATAGGAGACAGTCACCTCCTAGACTTTCAAAGCAACCCTCCCAATGAGCACATCATGGCTCACAACATGGAGGAAGTTATGCCAACTTTGATCATATAGATTTTATGACTATGCAACAAGAACCATCCTTTCAAGCATATGTAGAAAGGTATGTGGAACAAAACAAGGATCAGTTCCTAGAAAGTCTCATCAATAAAGGTGCTAAGGTCCCATATAATTTTGATGTGGACCGAAAGGTAAAGAAGCAATATCCATCAACTAATGAGGTGATCAAACAACTTCAAAAAGCTATAGAAAGGATGAGGGCTCCTAAGAGCACATTTAATTTGGACTGCATATGTCCTAACCCAATTGACAAGAGTGTGGTGTTGGTTGAGTTTCCTAAGAAAGTTGAGTTTCCAACCTATGACAAATATGATGGCGTTGGTGACCCTCACGACCATGTTAGATAGTTCTACATAATGAGCTTTTCTTTTCACCATGAAGACTCCTACTTGATGAGATTATTCCCAAGGAGTCTCAAGGGTCAAGCCATGGAGTGGTTTACTAACCTTACTCCTCTAGTTAAGACATTTAGAGAGCTTGTGAAAAAATTTGTTCAACATTTTGCTGACAACTTATCAAGGTCGGTCACCATGCTTGATTTGTGCAAACTCAAGCAGAATCAAGGGGAATCTTTTGTTACCTTTCTACAAAGATGGAGACGTTTGTGCTTGAAATATCCAAGGACAATTCCTGAGGAGGAAAGAATAGAAATCATTGTGAGCAACTTGGTATCAGAATTAAGGTATGAAGTAAGGAAGATCCCATTTAATTCTTTTGATACCATGGTAGAAGTGGCGTGTCACATAAAGGATATCCTAAAAGAACAAAGAATTTTGGCCAAAACAACTAATAACAACAATGGCCAAAACAACAATAATAATGGTAATAAGGAAAAAAAGAACTCCTATTGGAATAAGAATAAGCAAGTGGTCAATGACAGAGTTATTGACTCATCACAACCTAAGAATGAAGGAGTTCTTAATCTCTCTAATGCAGTCCAAGCCATGAAGTTGCAAACATTTTCAGCACAACAAGAAAATAAACCCAAGTATCAAGGGAGACCTAAAACAGAAAAGATACAATTTACCAAACTTGGGGACTCCTATGCAGACATTTTCAAGACGTTAATTGCTCATAATTTGGCACAACCTCAAGATCCTACAAAGTTCCGCATACCAGATCCTAAACCTCATTGGTGGGATGAGAAGGCTTTCTGTGTCTTTCATAATGGAATTGGACATGATATAGAAAATTATTTTAAACTTAAGCATCTTGTCCAAGATCTTATTAAAAGTGGAAGATTACAAGTTGATGGTTTAACCACTAATGCGGATCACAAAGCTTTTAAAGAACCCTTGCCCAAATATGAGAAAGGAGAGAATTCTAACAACAAGAACGACAAGGTTGCTATCAACTACACCTACACAAATGTGAAAATGTTATTAATATGCTTGAAGTTGTCCATGATAATGTCAACATGATGAGAGGGAAAGACCCTTATGGATATGATGTGGATTCAAATCCTATGCCTGATGAAGGACCTGTTGTGGTACTAAGAGGTCTTCACTCATGAAGGATGTCTAAACCACTCAATGCAGTCACTAGGAGTTAGTCTCAAGCTCCCATTATTATTAGAGGTCCTAACTCTAGTAAGTCTAAGTAGCCAGTGTCAAAAGGTGTTCTTCCTAAATCTGTTGTTGGTCCTGAGTTGAATTATAATCTTGTTGACCAATTACAATGTACACCAGCGCAGATTTCAATCTTTGAGCTTTTGGAATTGTCCCCTAAGCATAAGCATGTCCTTGAGGATGCCTTGTGAGTGGCTAATGTCCCTAATGATATAGATGTAGATCAATTCCAAAATATGGTCAACCACTTGGCTAGCCCTCACTACCTTACATTCTCAGAAGAAGATGACAAGTCATTAAGCCACCCATACAATTTGGCCCTTCATATAGAGGTTATGATCCATAAGACCCGTGTCAGGTGCGTGTTGATAGATGGGGGTGCTGGGCTTAATATTTGTTCTTTGAGCTTATTGAAGGCCTTGGGTTATTCAGAAGAAGTCATTGACACAAGGAAGAAGATAACTATCAAGGCTTGATGAAGCAGAATGTAGTTCTAAAGGATTGGCTATTCTTCCTATCTGAATTGGTCCTGTAGAGAAAGATATTTTATTTCAGATTGTTGATGCCGGTCCTTTGGCTTACAATATTTTGTTGGGTAGACCTTGGATACATGAGATGCAAACAGTCCCATCTACTTATCATCAGTGTGTGAAGTTCCCTTATAATGGAGTACAAGTTTGCATACCCGGGGATAGCACATTGTCAGTCAACATAATTTCAGCAGGTTCTCACATTCCTTTGAATAGGGAGGCTGACACTTTTGATACTACATTTGAACAATGCAAAGAAAAATTCAAAGCCATGGATCTTGGCATGGGGGATTACAAAATTGATTCATTCACAAAATTGCCAATTTCCCCTAGGTCTTATGGCAAACCTTCTCAAGATATGAAACCCTCATCTTCAGCCATGACATTGTTCAACAAGTTTGTAGAATCCTCAGTTCTGATTTAGGAGGAAAAAGAAGAGGTTGCCATTAGGGACTGGATTTACTAAGAGGAGAAATACTGACATAATGAGGATTTTTCACCTTCTCCTCGAGCTTGTGGGAGAGGGTATACATTGGTCAAGAATATGGGTTATCTAGGACATGGTCCCCTTAGTCATCGGTTGGATGCCAAAGCTGAACCTCTTAACCATGCCCTTTTTGGACAAGGGAATAAGTCAACAATTGGCTTAGGTTTTGCAAATAAGAAATAGAAAAGTGTCCCGGTCTTAGCTGCGACAGACAGTGACAATGACTCAGACTACACACCTAATCTCTCTAATCAACAAGACATGTCTGATGATTGGGTGCCTTCAACAAATCTCCTTTGGGGAGATTCAAAAGATTTGACAATTGACAATCCTACTATCCCAGCTGTGACGAATAGTGACTATATGAATGCTAGAATGACAATGTAAAGTGTTGCTATCCTAGCTGTGATAGATAGTAACAATGCTAGTGCTAGAGAAAGGGAAACCTTTCCTAACTTTGAGGCTTCTACATCATGAGGCCCAAATAATGATTCAGAGACAGACTCACATGAGTTCAAATGGGACTCACTTTCAGATGCAACAATTGATTTGGACATGGATGTTGTCCATACTTATAGTACTCAACCTAATGTGACCAACGAGCCTAGTGTAGGACTAGAGGATTGGACTCCTTGAATTTCCTTAGTGGATGACGCTTTGTTTGGTAGGACAAATCCTGATTCAAGTATCTTAGAAGGAGACTTGATGAATCCCAATTGTATGGTCACCAGAGATAACACCTTCCACATACACAATGTTGAACTAGTCATTGACCTACCGCTTGTTCATTTCCACCTAATCGATTGGTCTCAACGTCACCAAGAGCCTCAGCTCTTAAACTTTTAGAATGACTATGAAATTGCCTATTATCTAAATGCTCTTGAACTCATAGTCTCTTCCACCAGTGAACCAACAACAAGTATGATGGAGCCTGATATTAAGTACCTCAGTCTAAAAATAAAAGAAAAATAAAAAAAGAAAGATGGTTCTGATAGCGAAAACCACTTTGTGGCGGTGTCAGAACCCAAAATAGTAAAAATAAATGATGTATCTGAGGGTGAAAACCTCTTTGAGGCACCTAAGGATGGGGTACTTAATAACTTGCCAAGTTACTTCCAAGACAGGTCATCAGTTCTCATTGAGCCCACACAACCAGTGAATTTGAATATAGAAGAGGCTCCCCAAATAGTGCACCTAGCCCAGTCTCTATCAGTTGAAGAAAAAGAGGCATATACAAAGTTTTTGCAAAAGAAGAAAATTAACTTTTCTTGGACATATTCCGATATGCCAGGGCTTGACACTGATCTTATTATGCATCATCTATCTATAGCTCTAGGAATAAAATTGATCAAACAAAGGTTGAGGAAAATGCACCCTCATGTAGCTCTTTTTGTTAAAGCTGAATTAGAAAAGCTCTTACGCACAGGATTCATTCAAGCTATTGACTATGTTGAGTGGATCTCCAATATTGTTCCAATTTCAAAACATGATGGGTCCATTCACATTTGCACAGACTTCAAAGACCTCAAAAAAGCATGCCTAAAGGATGACTTTCCACTCCCAAACATAGACATGATAGTGGATATGACGACAGGTTATGAGATATACTCCTTAATGGATGGGTTTTCTGGATATAACTAGATAAAAATAGCTCCCGAAGATCAAGATAAAATAGCTTTCACATGTGCATGGGGAACCTATTGTTGGAATGTCATGCCATTTGGCCTAAAGAATGCAGGAGCAACATACCAATGAGCTATGACCACAATTTTTCATGATATGATGCATAAGAACATGGAAGATTATGTGGATGATACCTTGGCTAAATCTAGGAAACGGGATACACACCTCAACAATTTAGAAGTGATTCTAGATCGCATGGAATAGTTTCAACTTAGATTGAATCCGAAAAAGTGTGCATTTGGAGTTACCTCAGGTAAACTTCTAGGATTCATAATTTTAGCAAAAGGAATAGAGGTTGATCCTGAAAAGGTCCAAGCTATCTTAGATATGCCACCTCCAAAGAACATAAGTCAAATGAGAAGTCTTCAAGGACAACTCCAATCTATACAAAGGTTTATTTCACAACTTGCAGATAGAGCACAACCTTTCAATAAAACATTGCATAAGGGAGTCACATGTGTGTGGAATGAGGATTTCCAAAAGAGCCTTGATCAAATAAAATAGTATTTGGCTAATCCTCCAATTTTGATGCCTCCTATTCCAGGGAAACCATTGATTTTGTACATTTTAGCAACAGAGTCTTCCTTGGGGGCATTGTTGGCTCAATTAGATGACATTGGGAAAGAAAGGGCCATATACTACATCAATCATACTCTAGTATCTTATGAGATCAATTATAATAACATTGAGAAGTCTTGTCTTGTAGTAGTGTTTTCTTCTTAAAAGTTGTGACACTATATGCTTGCTCATACTATACATTTGGTTGCAAAAATTGATCCTCTTAAGTACTTGCTTAGTAAGGCTTCCCTCATGGGTAGACTTGCTAAGTGGATGATGGTTTTATCTGAGTTTGATATAGAGTACATTGAGAGAAAGGCCATAAAAGGGCAAGCTATTGCTAATCAGTTAGCTGATTTTCCAGTTAAGGATAGTGTGCCTATTCAGGTAGAGTTCCCAGATGAACACATTCTATACATGACCACTCACACTTGGAAGATGTTCTTTGATGGTTCCAACATGCAAAATGGATCAGGTGCGGGAGTATTGTTTGTTTCTCCTCATGGGTATAATATACCAAAATCCTACAAACTTTTATTCCCATGTACAAACAATATTGCAGAATATGAAGCATTAACTAATGGATTGAAACTAGCTATAGAATGGAACATAATAGAGTTGCATGTCTTTGGGGATTCACAATTAATTATCAACCAATTCAATAAGGAGTATCAAACCAAAGATGATAAATTGATACCTTACAAAAAGATGGTTGATTCATTGAGACGTTACTTTTCCTTTGTGACATTTCAACAGATCCCTAGAGCAGAAAAGAAAGCTGTAGATGCTATGGCTACATTAGCTTCACTCCTACAGTTGGAACAACATGGATCCAGATTTGAATTCCTAGTGGAAGAGCTACACCACCCCATATTTGACTCATCTGAAAGCAATGTCATTTGTACCCTTGTCACACATGAGTCTTCCCGCTATGGTGCTATCTATTCATATCTACACGATGGCATCATCCTTGACACTTTCAACCATTCTGAATGCCGAAACCTCATCCGTAACGCCTCTCCCCACACCCTTATCTCTGGTGATTTATATAGGAGGGGTTTAGATGGGACACTTCTTAGGTTCTTGGAAAAGGAGGAATCCGACCAAGCGTTAGTTGACATTCATGAGGGCATTTATGGTGGACACTCTAATGGTCTTTCCATGGCCCGAAGGTTGCTTAGGGTGGGGTATTACTGGCCCACAATGCAAACTGATGCAATAGCTTTCTCTAAATCTTGTGAGAAATGTCAAAAATATGGAAACCTGATTCACGCTCCAGGGAGGGAGCTAATTCCTTCTATTTCTCATTGGCCATTTCAACGCTGGGCCTTTGACCTTGTTGGGAAAACTCACCCCAACTCATTAGGTGGACATAAGTTTATCATCACAGCTATTGATTATTTTATGAAATAGGTAGAGGTAGTCCCTCTTTCTGTTGCCTTAGGCAAAAAAGTTTCCCTATTTATTTTGAATCATATTATTTGCCGATTTGGAGTGCCTTATGAGATTATTACTGATAATGGAGGTCAATTCAAGAACAAGGACCTAAAGCATTTATGCAAGAAGTTTAAAATTAAGCAACATTGGTCCTCCATCTATTTTCCTTAGGGAAATGGATAGGCAAAAGCCTCTAATAAAACCATTCTTAAAATCCTTCATAGAATAGTACACAAGAATGGTAGGGATTGGCACTTACAAATCAATCTGGCACTATGGGCCTATAGAACTAGCATTCGTACACCTACAGGAGCTACTCCTTTTGCTCTTACCTATGGCACTGAAGCAGTGTTGCCTTTAGAAGTAGAGATACCTTCACTTAGAATCTCTCTCAAAGGTTTGATTACAGATGAGGATTACCGTGCCATGAGGTTACAAGAACTAGAACTTCTAGATGAGAAGCATAAGGCTTCCTTTGATCACATGAGAGTATATCAAAAGTGTATGTCCAAAGCATTCAACAAGAAGGTTCGCCCTAGGGAATTTCAGATAGGTGATCTTTTTTTGAGAGAGAACCCTAAGAATCAACAAAACAGAGAACAAAAGGGCAAGTTCGAACCTAATTGGCTTGGACCATACATTATTACAGTAGCTTTTGGTACAGGTGCATATTTACTGTCGAATGAAGATGGAGAATAGCTCCCTGAGCCCATCAACATTTTGCACCTAAAGAAGTTCTATCCTTGATGCCCATTTCTGTCTGGGGGCATCCTTTGTACATATTTTATTGATCCTGAAAAAATACCAAAAAAATTCATATATGATGCTGAAAAAAATCCTAAAAAGCATATACAGTCCTAAAAAAATACCAAAAAAATTCATATATGATGTTGAAAAAATCCTAAAAAGCATATACAGTCCTGAAAAAAATAAAAAAAATAAAAAAATTTGAAAAAATACAAAAAAAAAATATAGAAAAAGTGCCCTGGTGAAAACCTGGAAACAAGCGCCTTGGTAGCAAAAATATAAAAAAAGAAAAAAAAAAAGAAAAATCTCCAAGTGGTGAAAACCTGGAAATAGGTGCTACTTGAGGCCTTTGCACCCTTGTCTTTTAGCATGCACTTTTGACACTTAGCCTTTCTCCATCATGCCTTGACCCTATTTGACTTGGTCTGGAATTGGTCTTTGTCTTTGTCCAGAGGGCATACCTGTTAGCATAGGTCCTTTAGGTGCATTTGTCTCTTGGGGCATTTCACAACAGGTGTTTTTCAACACCACCCCAAATAGTGTTTCTCAACACTACCCTTGCGTCGAGTGTTTCTTAACACTTATCAGATGTCTTATCCAACAGTCTAGTATGATGTGACGTTGCTCATTTGCAAATGTGATACTCAAAGTTTGACTCTATGACCAACACACACACACTTAAACAATCAACTCGTTGAGATATGTTGACTTTATTTTTCTTTGTGTGCTGTCTATGAGGATTTCTTTGATGAGTGGTCTCTCCCTGAGAAGTTTTCGATGATGCATAGCTAGAAGAATGAGGGTATGAGAACATGTTTTCTTTCTTTATCTGCTTATGGGTATATTTTGTTGATCCTAACTATCATGAGCATTTATGCTGGTCTTACTTGACACTATGGATTGACAAGGTATTATCCTTGACTATTTTGTGAGTGCATACTTCTAGGTATCTTGAGTTTTCGTGTGTCTTGATACAAGCATAATCTCACCATATCAAACTTAGGTAATATCACTGCACTAGTCATCTTGACCTCCATGTCTTTGATGCCTAGGTGGGATTTCCACATTTTTATCTGATAAAGATCATATTCATATCCACATAGTCATGCTAGTGTGCATTGTACGATCTTACGACACTACCTAACATTTGATGATGATAATTAGATGTCTATAAGCATTGTGACCTTGAAAGTCAACCACTTTTCATAGTAGCTTGCACTCATAGTTTAGTTTTTGCATCTTGCATATGGAGAGAGCTCTCCTTTTTATCATCTACAGACTAGTTGGTCAACTGTGCTCATTTTTTGATTCTTCTTGATCATATCTTTCATTTTTGGTCTTTCATATCACATCATTTTCTATCCATTTTCGGACTCGAAATCAAAATTCGAGTCGCATTTCCAAGATTTCTCATTCTTCTACGCAATTGACTGACCTTTTGAGGCATAATTCTTCAATCTTTGATGAAATTTCTTCCTTTCCATGTCTTCCAAACTTCTAGTCTTTCATTCACCCCTTTCGCTTCCTCTCTTTGAGGTTTGACTTAATCTTTATCCTATATCTTTTTCAGTCAAACCTCGTCAACCTGGGGCATGTTTTCATGGCCTAATGGTTATCCTATCATGCTCCATCCTTTGATTATGATTTATTGTGACTTGATCAGGTTTATCAATTTGTTGTTCTCCTTTATCTGATTTCAATTTTGATTTCGAGGGGGCAGTACCTATCAGCTTTAATCTTTGATTCAGCTTTATCATTCAGCTCAGCTTGAGATTCTTATTTTTAAACTTTATTATCACCTAGCAGCAATGGTGGTGATTTTGTCTTTCAATTTTTATCTCCTATTTTTTAGACTTGATTATTGCCTAGCAGCGATGGCGATAGTTTTGTCTAAGGCTTGATTTGCACCTAGTAGCGACGGTGTTGGTCTTGTCTTTCAGCTTTTTCTTATCTTTGTCCTGATGTGTTCCCAAAATGAACACACATCTGAGTTGTTATGTGATCCCAAATTGATCTCACATTTCAATTCTTCTTTGACTGCATGTGTTCCCAAAATGATCACACATTAGTCAAAGAGGGGCAAATGTATGCACCCTAAAATGGTTGCCTAGACTTTGGGCCCCCATTTAGCAATTTGTCAAATCCTTGAATCAATATTTTCAAATATCAACAATATCAATTATATCAATTTCCTTGATCAAATCATAATCAATTCAATATTTCCTAAGGTTTGAGCCTTATTTAATTTAAAAGAGACAAAAAATAAAAATCTTATTTAATTAAGAGAACATGCTCCTTTTTAATTAATTAAAAATCTCTTTTAATTAAATAATAAAATCACTTTATCCTAAGCCTTTATTTAATTAAAAGGAATTTCCTTCCCTTTTATTTAAATAAAAAATCCCCACTTTTCTTCTTATCCTATGTTGCACAAATAAAGCATTATTCTTATTTTATAAAAAAGGAAAAAACACTTTTTGTCTTATGTGGGACACAAAAGTCAACTCCTATTTTCCTATTGGAGGATATTTGTGCACAAGGATCAAGCTTCTTTTTTTCTCCACCATTGATTAAGTCTTTTGCCTCTTAATCTCAATGGTCCATTTTCATCTCATTTCTTATAAAAGGAGAGCTCTCTCCTTCATTTTCATATCTTAGGTTTTAATGCTAATGTTATGCTGCAGGTTTTCTAGGTCATTTGGAGCTCTTTGAAGACATTCTTGCATTCAAGCTTTGAAGACATTGTTGTTGCATTTCATTTAGCTTATTTTCTTACATCATAGTTGCATAATCATGGCATTTTTAGTATAGATTTCCTTTATGCAATAGATTAATCTCACATAGCTTAATAGGAGGATTTGTAACACTTGTATTTTCTTTTCATAACATAGCTTGCATCTTTCATTCTCATATATTAGTTTGCATTGCATTGCATCCATATTGATTTCATTGGAGATATTGGCATTGTTGTCCTTGTCTTTGATTTGGAATCTCTCATTGTGTGGTTGACTAGCAAGGTCATAAGTTTATAGCTCTAGCTGAGAGCAATTTTACAAATCTTGCAACTCCATGCATAGAGAGCTATGGATCGATTTGTGAGGGTTCATTGTTGATTTTTCTTGCATGTAAGGATTCATAGAAGTGTGGTTACTTTTTCACCATACAGGTCCAAGTTGATCGAATGATAGTTGTGTTACTATAAAGGAAATATGCTCAAAGGATAATGACTGTGGGATTGCGACAACCGTTTGATCTTCCAAATGATAGAGACTTATGAGGGTGATTCCTCATGCAGGTGTTGCTATGTGCTCATTTCTAATTGGTTTCCAGGATAGATGATGTGGCCGGTTGATTTTTTAAAAGGATCAATTGACTGTTGGAATTAAATGAGATCTGCTCGATGTGCCAGGAAGGAATAAGATCGATGACCATGTTTTAAACCTGATAAACTATCCATTGTCGATCATATTTTAAATTTTGAATTGAGGGTTTCCAGAAGGAAAGAGGTGTCGATGTGCCAGATAAAGATAAAATCAAATTTGTTTCTTTATGGGCTATAAAGGGGTAAGGTTTGTAGTTGAGAATTAAATGAGATCCAAGGTGGTTGAGCCAAATATGATCAAATTTTGTGGCCACCTTGAAGCTTGATATTTTGCAGATGCTTTCCTGGATGCAACATTAATGTTTTGGACCAAGTTGTCAAAGAATTCATTTCCTAGTATGTAGAGGTAGCTGAGATATTTGTAGTGATGTTTCTTGCCATAGAGATAAAGGAATCATCCCTGATTCCAGTTTGATTGCTAGGGTTTTCAATGTAAAGATATCAGATTTGTCTCTAATATTTCTTGATTATTTTTAGGGTCTTTCTCCATATCACTTCTGTAATAAATTAGTTCTTGATTTCATGTTGCAGTAGTTGAAAATGTTACCCTAATTTTGCCCTAAATGACTTGAAGCTTGTTACAATCCTTGTTCTTATAAAAGGATTCCCAAGGTCATTTAGAAAGAGTTCTTTTCTAGGGTTGAGAAAAAGGATCATTTGCAAGAGACCAAAGATAGACTCAGTTCTATAGGCTTGCATCCAAGGATTGGTAGAAGAGGTCTGCAACCTCTTTGTTTTACAAAGATCTTAATGAATCTACAGTTTTCTTGTTTATTTTGTGGAATATTCTATGCTCAATAAAACACTCTTGTATTAGTTTGTAGAAACTTATATAAGAATTTCAAGAATTGCTTTGAATCCCATCTCCTATTTAATGGTTTGTTATTTCCTATTATCTTGTGAGTTGATGACCTCAAGATCAATAGCTACAGACATAGTTTGTATGTTCTGATATGTTTTTCTATAAACTTTAAAAGTTAAGTAAATGCTTAATATAACCTAACATAATAGCAGGGTATTAAGGAGGATATTTGTAAGTAGTGAGATTCTCATTTGATTTTCATGTGCAAGGTGAATGATAAGAAGAAAAAAAACATAGTGAGGAGTTTTTTTGAATATGCCCAATGGATAAGGGATTGGTCACAGACATTTTGTCAAAATAGATGTTCTTTCTTGTCTAACAATTCTACCCCAAGACAAACAAATCAAATTCTAAATCTTTAAGTCACTAGTAGTGGACTTAATAGAAAAAGCCCCTACTTTGTTTGTGTGTAGCTTGATAGTGTGTTTAGCTTCGCAACCTATTCCTTCATGTCACAGACAACAACAAGTATTATGGGCACATATCTGCTTTGTGAGGATTAGTGAAAAGACTAAGATTAAGTGATCCTAATCCTAGGTGCACCCACCTAAATTTTGTAGAGTTCATTGTGTAGAAAGCCTTAGTGCTTTGTTCATTGGTCCTTGTTCTTGTATTAATGTACTGATTATGGGAAGTAAGCTACCCCACAGGTGTATCTCTACATTAATAAAGGTATTTAACATCTTGCTAAACCAAAAGCCAACAAAATGGTGACTCTGTTGGGGTCTAGAGATGATATAGTCATGATAAATCCAGTTTGAAGATCTCTAGTATTACAAATTTGTGCTAAAATAATGCTGGTACGAGTAGAGATAGAATCCTGGCCAGCTTATTTATCTTATCTAGTAGTTACCATTGAAATAATAGAGTCAAAATCTAAAAGTTTTACATCTTCTCACTAAGTGTGAGTGGTGACTCTGAGAAATCTCTGCAGCAGTGCTGAGAAAATTAAAATATCAAAATATGAATCAAATAATTACCAGGGCCAGAAGGAAGGATTGTCCTAAAGATAGGCTGGAGGGTGAACTCCCAAGTACTTCTAGGGCTCATCAGCCAAGAGTTGATAGGAATGCTGAGAACATGCCTCAGACATGGAGACAAAAAAATACAAATGAAGATGATCAAGTCTACACTAGTCAAGATGGTAATATATCAGAATATGAAGAGGTTGTGGATTTGGGAGTAGGTTAGTATGAGGACTATGATTTTCCTTCAGAGAGAGGAGAAGGAAGATCACAATACAATAAAGGCATGATCCCAAATAAAACTCTTGAAAATGATAGAAGGTCAAGAAGTAAAAGTAGGAGTAGACAAGATTTTTATCCTCCTTTTGCCCTTGGTACTTCAGTACCCCAAGGTCTTCATATCCTAGAAGAAAAACAACATGAAATTCATGATGAAGATTCAGACTCTAAAACAACTCTCCCATAATCTGAAGAGATCTTTGAAGAAGTTTATGATTTGGAGAGAAGAATCCAGGAATAAACTGCCATTAGACAACATAGGGAAAAAGAAAAAGAAGATAAAATAAGACAAGCTATGATAAGAGCTGAATAGTTAAAGAGGCAGTTGTTAGATTTAGAAGCAATAAATTATGTTCCAATACCTAAAAAAACAAAAGAACAACCTGTTATCCAAGAATTGTGTGAGGTAAGAAAGCCTAGGGATAAAGGTAAGAAAAGAGTTGTTGGAATCACAATCAATGAACTTGTAAATGATAAAGATCCTTTGGACCGAGTATCAAGGTTAGATGTTGACCTTGAAAATACTAGAAGAAAGAATGAAATAGTGGCTACGGAACTTGAGAAAGCAGAACTTGAAGCTACTGCTTTAGAGATGAAAAAGAAGATTACCTTTCTCAAGCAATCCTCAGGGCCTCCAAATACTATGTCTAGTGCTAACTCTAGAAACTCTGACAACTAGAATGCTATTGACACACAGATGATTGTTACAAATGCCGCTGATACATCAAAAAAAGCATCTACTTCTCAAAATTATGTATCATTGCAAAAAAGACCAGTTCATATGGAAAGGTACATACAACTTCTTTTTAATGGCATTCCTAGTTATCCAAATTTGATTCCTAAAAAAATTAGAGAAAAACTTCCAAAGTTTACTAGCAATAATGTTGTTACATGTGAGCAACATTTAAATAATTTCATTGATATAATAGATGATTATGAAATTGAACATGAAGATGTCATTATGAAATTATTTGTTCAATAATTAATTGAAGATGCCAGAGACTGGTTTAGAGGATTCCCTTATGACTGTATTGGCTCTTGGGATGATTTTATAAATTGTTTTAAGGACCAATATGGTGATAAAAAAAATGAAGGTTTTATGCTGAATGAATTCAACAACATTAAGAAAAACCAAAATGAGGAAGTTCTTGAGTTTAATGTCAGATTTCAAAAGGAAATGCATAAACTCTTCCAAGTTATGAGATTAGATGAGAAAGTTTGCTTGACAACATATCTCAATGCTTATGATGCAAAAATGGGTTACCTTCTCAGAGATAAAAATCCTAGAACCATTAGGGAAGCCCAAAGATATGGTGTAAATATTGAAAGTAACAGGAGGGTATTAGGAAAGCTAGGTAGGAGAGAGGAGCCTAAACCTCCTAGGTTTGGAAAGAAAGAATTGGATAAAGTCTCTAATATAAAGCCTAGGGAGGTGGACAATTTGAAACAAATCTTAAATGCATTGAAGGATTTGAAACCTGATGAAAATAGAAACAGGTCACAAAATAATGGTAAACCTCCTTTCAACAACTTTGATAGGCAACCTAGGTTTTAGAATTTTCCTTACCATACCCAATGGAAAGATGGAAGGCCTACAATCCCATAAAGAAAGGACAAACCAAATGATAAAACCCCTGATCCTTTGCAAAGGAACTCTATTAACATGTCAGATGATGTCCCATGGTGCATAGTTTTCTAGTCCCCACATAATCCTGATTATTGTACAATTTCTCAAAATATAGCTGCAAATGAGGAGCAAGAAGGGGAGGAAGATGAATCTTATGATGACCGGGGTTGTGCTATGACAATTTCAAAACTATGGGAGGAATTCAATTATGTAGAAGAAGATGAAAACCAAGATGCATCATATTCCCAAGGTAGAAAGGAGATATATCATCAACAGGTCTTTTCTGATGAGGAAGAAGATATTGAAAATATAATTTGCAATACAAAGGAGGGTGATGAGCCTATTGTATTAAGGCCTTTTAATAAAGAAATAGCTCAAATCACTGCTGACATGGTTACTCAGGCTAGGGGTAATTATGTTCTAAGAAATAGAACAGTTGGTAATACAGATGGTAGACCAACAAGTGTATTTATTAAGAAAAGTCAGGCGGACACTAAGAAAGCCCAAGATAAAAGTAAGGATGTTGATGGTGTCAGGAAGATGAATATAAAAGGGGGAGAAAAGACATGTCATTCAAATAATATATATAGAATAAAGGTGAAGACACCAGTGATAAGTATCCCTATTCCCCAAATTGAGAGTAAGCAGAAAAAGGAAGACAAGCTACATCTTGCATCATAGGTTGAGGATGAAGATATGTCTCAAAGAAGGCAAGATTTATCTAGATACACACCTATTGATATGAGTCATTTGTTATCTTAGATAAAAGTTAAGGTTCCATTAATGGCAATGATGAGAATAGGTGAGCACAAAAAGAAGGCCCTTACATGGATAAATGGTGTTCTTTCAATGAACATTCAAAGGGAAGAAAACACTGAGACAACAAGGGGAACAAAAGATAAATCTGAAAAGAAGGGGAATGATATTGAAGAAATTGTTTCAGAAATACCCCAGATTTATGTACATACAAATGTTGTTAGTACTTCTATGGGAAATTTTGATCCTTTTTTCTTAACTCTAGTCATAAATGGAAAAATGTTAAAAAATTGCATGATAGATTCTAGAGCATCCAATACAGTTATGTCTGATGAGGTCATGAGAACAATGGGACTTTAGGTGGGTAATCCTCATGGGAGATGTTAGGCCATGGATTCCAGAGAAGTCCCTATCATTGGTACAATTAAGGCCTTTCCTTTCAAGCTTGCATCTTATCCCGACAGACAACTAACCATGAGTGTACTAGTTGTTGACATACCGCCTCAATATGGAATGTTATTGTCAAGAAAATGGAGTGCAGCAATGGGAGGTAGTATACAATGTGGCTTATCTTTTGCATCCTTCAAAATTGCTGGTCAAAATGTTAAGGTATCCAGGGAAAACAAAACTTCCCATATGATTGAGGAAGAAATAGAAAATGAAAACATGAATTGTTTTCTTGACATTGATGTTAATTATTTTCAAGTACAAAGCCTTAAGGTTGAAGGAAAAGATGAAACTTTACTTTTGTTTGATGATAAGGGAAATTTGATAGATCAAGATGGTTTATGGACCATGTACTTTGATGGTGCAAGCTCTAAGGAGGGAGCTGGTGCAGGTGTGTTGCTAATTGCTCCTATTGGAAGTACATTTAAGTATTCATTTACTTTAATATTCCCTTGTATAAATAACACTGTAGAGTATGATGCTCTATTAATAGGGCTTCAGTTGGTTTCAAAACACAAAATCAGAAACATTAGAGTGATTGGAGATTCAGAACTTGTGATATCTCAAGTAAGATCCAAATATGCATCAAAGAATGATATACTGAAACAATACAACAAAGTAGTTTGGGATGAGATAGAGGGTTTTGATGCTTTTGGTATTGAGTGGATGGACATAAGTCAAAATAAAATGGTTGACCTACTCACAAACATTGCTTTAAGACCAAAGGATATTACATTTGCTGGAATTTCCAAAATTGAGATTCAATATAGACCTTCTATACTAGACAACATTGAAAATTGGCAAGTTTTTGAAGATGATTTAGACATCTTAAGGTTTTTACATTATGAGGTCAATCTTGAGGATAGAGAATTTAATTTCAGTGGGTATGTGGAAACTTCAGATGGTAAGCATATTGTTCTAGGTAGGGAATTCTTGCAATTAAAAACAAGCAAGGTCCCAAAGGGTTTGGTTGTTCTTGAGAGAGCATTTGATAATAATGATAGGTTCTTTCTAACAAAAAATGTGGATAAGCCAGAGAATCTAAAGGAAATTAATTTAGGGACATTTGAAGCTCCAATATATATATATATATATATATATATATATATATATATATATATATATATATATATATATATATATATATATATATATATATATATATATATATATATATATATATATATATATATATATATATATATATATATATATATATATATATATATATATATATATATATATATATATATATATATATATAGGGGGAAAGTTATCTCCCAAAATAAGAAAGTCCCTGATTGATCTTCTTAGGATATATAGGCATGTCTTTGCATAGTCTTATGATGACTTGAAAGCCTATAGATATGATTTGTTTCAACATGAGATTCCTTTGAAAGAAGGAACAAAGCCTTTTAGACAAAATTTAAGACCCATGAACCCTACTTTGGCACCAAAAATGCAAGAAGAATTACAGAGAATGAGTGATGCAGGCATCATTGAATCTATTAGGAATTCGACATGGGTTTCCAACTTGGTCCTAGTAAGGAAGAAAAATGGAGACATTAAGCTTTGTGTTGACTTCAAAAATTTGAATATGAACTCATTAAAAGATAACTATGGATTGCCAAATATGGAGGCCATGCTACGTACAGAGACTTACTAGTTCAGAGCTGATGTCTATGATGGATGGGTTTTTAGGCTATAACCAAGTTATTGTCAAGGATACTGAACAATTTAAAACTGCATTTACTACTCCATGGGGTACATATGTGTATGTCAGGATGCCTTTTGGTTTAACAAATGTTGGGGCTACTTTTCAAAGAGCCATGGATGTGGCATTTGCAGATTTCATCAACAAGTTTCTTGTGATATATCAGGATGACCTCACAACATACTCAACAAAGGAGGATCAACATTGTGGCCACCTTGAAAGAATTTTTGTAAGAGCTCTAGAGTATAGATTATCTTTGAACCCAAAGAAATGTGCTTTTGGGGTAACATAAGGTAAGCTTTTCGGTCACATTGTGTCTAAGGATGGAGTTAGAATTGACCCTGAGAGGGTAATTACAATTGACAAAGTACCATTGTCAAGAAATGTCAAAGGAATTCAGTCTTTCTTTGGACAAATAAACTTTGTTAGAAGATTTATCCCAAATTTTGTTGAGACTAGTGTCCTTATCTCTAAAAAGTTGAAAAAAGATGCAAAGATCGCCTAGACTGAAGAAGCTAGGACATATTTTTCTGAAATCAAGCAAGCAATCAAGGATGCACCTATGTTGAGGACACCAGATTATAGTAAGCCCCTCCAAATCTTATATTTTTCTTCTTTTCACACTATTGTTGCAGTATTATTGCAAAAGAACTCAGATGGTTTTGAGCAGCCTGTATCTTTTTTCAGCAAGTCTTTACAAGAAGCAGAGTTAAAATATGATATAACTGAGAAACAGGCCTATGCACTAGTTAAAGCTATCAAAAATTTTAGATGCTACTTAGTTGGAGCAACTATAGTTGCATATGTGCCTAGTGTTGCTCTGAAAGACATCTTAGTACAACAACAAGTTTCAAGAAGGAGGTGTAGATGGATTAACAGGATTCAAGAATTCAACATTGACATTCAAATCACAAAAATAGTCAGAGGACTAGGATTAGCTAAACTTATGGCCCAAAGAAATTTAGATGCTAATCATATAAATGTTCTTGAAGAGGAACATAGGCCATATATATGTGATTTGGATTGTTGTGATTGGTATAAAGATATTGTTGGATACTTGCAGAAAATGTTTCTTCCTCCTAAAATGGATGACAATAAAAAGAGGACTGTCAAACTACATGCTATAAGGTATGCAATTTTCAAAGGTGACTTATGATGGAGGAGCAATGAAGGTGTTTTTCTCAAATGTGTTGATCATAAAAAGGTTGAACACTTGTTACAAGAAATGCATGAAGGTGTGTGTGGTGGCCATTACATGGCTAAGACAACTGTGCATAAGATATTAAGGCCTGGTTTGTGGTGGACCACAATTTTCAAAGATGCACATTTGTTCATCAAGAAGTGTGATGCTTTCTAGAGGTTCACAAGAAAATTAAAATTCAGTGGTAATTTTCCTTTAAAACTTGTTACAGTTATGGCCCCTTTTCAGAAGTGGGGTATGGACTTTATTGGTGAAATCCCAAACAAATCAAGTGGGGGTCATTCATGGATCTTGGTGGCCACATATTATTTCACTAAATGGGTGGAAGAAATTCCCACTAGAAGGGCTACTAGTAAGGTGGTAACTAATTTTATGATGCAAAACATCTTGACTAGGTTTGGATGTTTTGAGACAATAGTAGTTGATAATGAAATGTGTTTTAAGTCTGAAGAGTTTGGTGATTTCTGTCAGCAGTATAGGATTCAAGTTTCATATTCATCCCCTTATCACCCCCAAGGTAATGATCAGGAACAATCAAGTAACAAGAGTGTATCATCTTAAAATAGAAGCACTTCCATCTTGATAGGTTTAGCACCCTCTTTTAGTACATTTATCATGATAGACTTGCATTTAGGATGCATTTTGCACTTATCTTCTTCATTCTAGGAGAAATTAGGGTTAGGATCCTGAGGATTCTCCTTAATTTCCCTCTTCCATGGCTCTACTTTCTAGGTAGGACTTAGAAATAGGTCCTCCTATCCTTCATCACAGTCATCATAGGATTTTATTCCTATCCCTGGCATTTTGTCCCATTCTAGTATCATTTTTAGGTCTTCGGGCATCCCCGGGACCTCCTGTCTTGATTCTGGTTGGATCTGGGCCCATAGGGTCAAAGCCAAGGTTGAACCTAACTAGGTTAGAGTCAAGCTCAACCTTGACTAGGTTAGAATCGAGCTCATCTTTGACCTCCTTCAGAATCTATGCCCCTTTTTCAGATTTGGTCCCGGCGGGCCCTGAAATCAATGTCGAGCCCTCGGATCCTAGTGCAGAAAGGTTTTAATTCAAATTTCATTTAATTATTTTTCCTCCTTAGTTGGTTAATGTGATTGGACCTTAATTTGAGGTGAAATTTGAATTATGGGTTCTCACATTGCTCTAGGAGCCTCACCTTGAAACCTCTATATAAAGACTCTCATTTGCATTCATTTTCACCAAGCAATTTCATGATCAAGTGCTCTCAAGGAGACAATTTTATGAATAAGAAGATTTCAAGCAAGCAAGGAATGGTGAAGATGCAAGATTGCAAGAGGATGATATAGAAGATCAAGCCATTATTGACATCAAGCATCTTTGTGAACACATATTTGGAGCAAGAGAGATCCTTTCTTCCTTGATCCACCATTATCAACTTTCAAGCATTCAAAGATATAATCATGGAGTAGAAATTACAAATTGTGAGTTTGGTAGAAGTACTTTAGCTTTGGGGGCTTGGTATGCTTTTGTATCTCATTCAAATCTATGCATTTTTGTTTCATACATATTCATGCTAGGGTTTTGATCTAGAGGATTAGATCTTGGCATTACACTTTCAATACATACACACACACACATTATATTTCAATTGGCTATTCGTGGAGGTGGAGATCACAAAAATGAGGGTTTGACTAAGGCAAAACCCTATATAGCCACCCCCAAAACCCCCTTTTTTCAATATCTATAGTCATTGTTTCAGGAATTAGAGGACAGATCTGAGTACCCTTTTCGCTGAACTTTCGAGATCTGCGAACAAAGTTAGAATCGACCTTCAAAATAAAAATGTATCCTTTGACCTTTTATGAGGGTCAAAGACTACTTGCTGCAGGAAAGGCAAATTTTTTTTGGGTTTTCTTTGTCTCGGCTTCTTGATCCCAAATTTGGTTGTAGAATCTTCCAAAACTCCGCACAAGCTTTAGAAAATAGGTATTTCTAAATCAATTTCATGATGAGGTATGTATCTTGACCTAATTAATTTTCAAGTATTTTTAGATTTACTTATGTTAATCCAATCCCAAAACAATATTACAAATGAATAGTGTTGAATGTTAGGTGTATTGTTAAGGCTCCATTTTTAACCTATTCATTTTGGTATGTATCTTGACCTAATTAATTTTCAAGTATTTCCAGATTTACTTATGTTATTCCAATCCCAAAACAATATTACAAATGAATAGTGTTGAATGTTAGGCGTATTGTTAAGGCTCCATTTTTAACCTATTAATTTTTCTACAAAAAAAAAATGCAAAATTCCTTTAAAAATACAAAAATATTTACATTTTCATGCTTTTAGTTCTTTCTTTGTATTCAACATGTATGATTCTTGTTTTGAGTACTTTGATGAGGCTTTTATTGTACAAAAGGATAGATTCCCTAATGAGGTACATGGTAGTGAGGATGAAAATGGTTCGAATATGATCTCCATGGATCCTATTCCTATTTCACTCTCCTCCACAACCTCTCCAAGTGACCTTTACCATAGGGTGTGTGCATGGTTACCTTCATGTCCCACTATTTGTAACATTGATAAACAGAAAATGATATATCCTACACCTTTGATGACGGTAAAAGGATGTCCTCATATAACAATTAAGGGTAAACCTAGAGATCCTTTGGATTTATTTGATAATACTGATTCCGTTTCACATGCTTATCGCACATGGAATAACCCTCAGCCTACTGTTCCAGTTTCTTTACCTCCTTCTCAACCTATGCTTCCTCAAGCACCTAGGTATCCATTTACCTTTAAGGCGTATAACTTAGTTGATCAATTATGTGCTACTCTTGCTAAGATATCTTTATGGGAATTACTTCAAACCTCCCCACCATATCGTGAGGCATTGCAAAAAGCTTTATCTACTCTTCCTTCTTCGCCTCCTAATCAAGAGAACATTTATTCTATTTTGGATTGTATGCATACTATGCCTAATGTACCTCCTATTGTATTTTCTGATAATGATTTACCTTCCTTAGAGGTGCAAAATCAATATGATGCTCTTATGGTAGCTGTCTCTATTCATTAGAGTATCATTTGAAGAACCTTAATTGATAATGGATCTAGACTTAATGTTTGTAGCATGGATACACTCAAGGCGATTAAGGTTGATCTTACTACTATTCAACTTGATAATGTTCCTATACGTGGATTTGACAATATTGCAAAAAGAACTTTAGGCATTATTACCTTACCTGTTAAAGTTGGTCCAGTTATTCTAAATACTCATGTTCATGTTATTCCTAGACCTCTCAATTATAACCTTCTTTTAGGAAGACCATGGTTACATACTATGCATGCAGTTCCTTCTACTCTTCATCGCAAGGTTAGGTTCATCTATAACAATTTAATGTATACATTACATGTGGATGATGCCCCGAATCCTTGCTTAAATGTAGAATATGCCAAAAACTCTAAACATGTTCAACCTAGTAAAGATATTGAAAAACAACCAGAGATACAACAATCTGAGATAAAACAACCTGAGATTCAACAACAAGAAGCTCCATCTTCTTCTTCTTTGACTGTGGATGATTGGGGGACATTGGATTTTAATCCTACTTTTATTGGAGAATACAAGGTCTTTGATTTGGAATTCATGAAGCAACAAAATGAATTTGAGAAAAAAGTTTTTATTTCTTCGCTGCTTTTTGAAGAATTAAAAAGTAATTTTGTTTCCACTTCGATTAATGAAATGATTGAAACTATAAAGCCTAATTGTTATGACATTGTGACGTATGCTGCTCCTTGGACTCCTTCTGACATGACTGATCGATATGCTCCTGGTTATCATTTTCTTAAGAAATCAAGATTTAATGGGAAATGATGTGGTAAATATGAACAAGGTATACAAGTACCTTTGGATAATGAAGTTTATGATCATACATATGGATTAGGATTCAATCCTTATAGACAACCATGAGCTTTTCCTCTTAATGTTAATCATATTTGTAGTGGACAATCGAAGTTGGTTAACCCATTGCTTATTGATCTTAATCAACAATCCTCTTTGGATATTTTTCCTAAAGATGAAGCCTTAATGGAATTTTTAGGGGTTTATGAGGATTTACCTAAGTTTTTTCACAAACGAGGAAAGCCTTATTGTTTAAAAACTGATGCTTATTTTGGAGAGCATGAAGAACAGGATACTCTTCCTTTACCAATGGATTCTCCGATAAGAAGTGATTTGTTAATCATTGAAACTATTGATATTCTAGTAGATGAAAACAACTATGAAAGGATGATAAAAATTGGAAAATGTTTGAATCAAGATGAATGTGATCAGATGGTTTCCCTTTTTCTTGAATTTAAGGATATTTTTGCTTGGACATATTTAGATATGCTAGGTATAGATTCTAAGATTGTTACTCATAACATCGTTTTAAAGCCAAATATGAAACTTATGAAATAGAAAATTTGAAAGATGAATCCACGAATCGCTTTATTAGTCAAAGGTGAAATTGAGAAATTATTGGATCCTGGATTTATCCGTTCTATTGATTACTCATATTGGATTTCAAATATTGTGCTTGTGTCAAAAGGCAAAAATAAGATAAGAATGTATACTGATTTTAGAGATTTAAATAAGGCATCCTTGAAAGATGATTTCTCATTACCTAACATCGATATGATTGTGGATTCAACAACGGGCCATGCCTTGTTATCTTTTATGGATGTTTTTTGGGGATATAATCAAATATTTATCCCTCCTGAAGATCAATTTAAGACTACATTTATAACACCTTGGGGAACCTTTTGTTGGGTCATGATGCCTTTTGGATTAAAAAATGCAGGAGCAACTTATCAGCGGGCTATGACCCTAATTTTTCATGATTACATTCATAAGATTCTTGAAGATTATGTGGATGATATCTTGGCAAAATCTATACAAAGAGAAGACCACGTTACTATTTTACGATAGATATTTGAAAGAATTAGAAGTTATAATATGAGATTGAATCCTAAGAAATGTGTCTTTGGAGTTGATTCTGGTAAATTATTAGGATTTATAATCTCTAAGCGAGGCATCGAAGTAGATACTGAAAAGATTGAAGCTATTGTTAATATGCCTCCTCCTAAGAATATTTCTCAGTTACAAAGTTTACAAGGAAAAATACAAGCTATTCATCACTTTATTTCTAATTTAGTGGACATAACTATCCCTTTTACTTCCTTACTTAGAAAGGATACCACTTTTTCTTGGAACGATGAGTGTAAACAAACTTTTGAGAAATTTAAGGAATATCTTGCGAATCCTCCTATATTGCAGCCTGCTAATTTTGATAAACCATTTCATTTATACACTTCAGTGACTCCACGGGCCGTGAGTGTGTTGTTAGCTCAAATTGATGATAATGGTAAAGAAAGACTTGTATATTACATTAGTTAGACTTTACTTGATTACGAAACAAGATATACAGATTTAGAAAGACAATGTCTAGTTGTAGTTTATGCATGTCAGAAAATCAGGCATTATCTTATAAATGCTGAAGTTAATGTGATTGTTAAATTTGATCCTTTGAAACATCTTTTCTCACAAACTGATCTCTCTGGATGATTGGCAAAATGGGTGATGTTGCTTACTGAATTTGATCTTAATTCTATTTCTCAGAAGTCTATTAAGGGACAAGCATTGACAGATTATCTAGCTGAAGCTCCTTGTCCTCATTCTGATAAATGTTCTACTTCAATAGAATTTCCTAATGATAATATCCTAGCTATTCAACCGGAGGATATTTGGGAACTATATTTTGACAGGTCTAAGTGTAAGACAGGTTCTGGTGTGGGTATCATCTTGATTTCACCTATGAAAAAACCAATCCCTTTATCATATAAATTAACCTTTCCTTGTACTAATAACATTGCAGAGTATGAAGCTCTTATAGTTGGATTACGAGCAACTTCATCCCTTAATATCAAACATTTACAAATATATGGAGATTTGCAACTGATTGTTGAACATATTAAAGGAAGATATCAGACTAAAAATGCTAAAATGACACAATATAGAGATTTAGTTCTTGATGTGCTTTCACAATTCTCCTCTTATATAATTTAGACTTTACCTAGGAAGGATAATTGACATGCAGATGCCATGGCAAGCACAACTTCCTTGGTTTGTCTCGAGAATAATGTTGAAAACTTTCAATTTACTATACAAACTCTTAAATGCCTTGCAATTTTTGACAAGATTACTTTTGACTGTTTCAATTTGTATTCGAATGAATGGTATTCACATATTTTTCATTTTTTGAAGGATGGTACTTTTCCTGAATAAAAAACAAGGAACATGCGTAATCGTATTAGGAAACTTGCAACACGTTACATAATTTTAGGAGATACGCTTTACAAATGCTCTTATGAAGGATTATTATTAAGATGTCTCAATAGAACTGAAATTCCTGTAGCTTTAGCAGAAGCTCATTTTGGTTCTTGTGGGGGACATTTTGGTGGAAAATCCCTAGTTAATAAATTGCTTCGAATGGGATATTATTGGCAAACAATGGAACATGATTCTTTTATGTTTGTTAAGAAATGTCCTTAATCTCAACAACATAGTAATTTGATTCATGCTCCTGCTTGTGAGCTTCATAATCAAGTTTCTCCATGGCCTTTTACTATTTGGGGTTTTGACCTTATTGGAAAAATCTCACCGGCTTCTTCTCAAGGACATACTTACATTCTCATTGCTACAGATTACTTCACGAAGTGGGTTGAAGTTGTTCCTCTTCATTCAATAACAATGGATGTTATTTATGATTTCATCCTTAATAATATCATAACAAGATTTGGTATTCCTTTGACGATAATTTTGGATAATGGAACCTCTTTTAAAAAAAAAGAAGTCACGAAATTCTTGGAGAAATATAGGATTTAACATAGATTTTCAACTCCTTACTATCCTCAATCTAATGGACAAGCTGAAGCATCAAATAAAATTATTGAACAAATCTTGAGAAAAATAGTTAATAAGCATGCGAAAGATTGGCATACTCAATTGACTTATGCTTTATGGGCCTATAGGACTATTGTTCGTACTGCCAAGGGTACTTCTCCTTACAACCTTGTCTATGGTACTAATGCTATTATGCCTTTGGAACTAGAAATACCTTCTTTATGTGTTTTGTTTCATGGGATAATTGATAAAGATACTTTTCGTGAACAACACGTATAAGAATTAGAAATGTTGGATGAACAATGAATACATGCATTAGAACATATAAAAGCCTATCATAAATCTCTCCAAAAACAATATAATCATAAGGTAATTGAATGAACATTTGTGGTTGGTGATTTAGTCCTTTATGAGAACCAACGAAATGTGAATTCTTTACAGGGTGAAAAAGGAAAATTTAGCCCTAATTGGCTTGGACCTTTTGTTGTTATTGAAGACTTTGGCTCAGGTGCTTAGAAACTTGCTGATATGGATGGTGTTTCTTTTAAGGAACTCATTAATATTATGCATCTTAAATGTTATTACCCTTAATTTCATTTGTTCCATGTGCATTTATGTATTCCTTATAAAGATTTATTTTATAGGTTGTGTAGTTTTAGCAAAATTACATTTTGAATATGTTTATGCACTTTCTTTCTTTCTTTCTTTCTTTCTATTAAGTTTTATATTGATGAAAGCATAGTAATCAAACATAGAACTAATTAGTAGAGAAAGTTTTTCATTCATCAAAAAGATTTTTTCAAATTTTGATACATATGTGACCAATGGCCCTATCTATCACTATGTCTACCACTATGTCACTCTGATCGTTGATGGCTCCCCGATCTCTCTACTCTGTGTTGGGAAGATGAAGATTTGTGTGTCTGTGTATGGCTCCTAGATATTCTCATACCATGTGAACATCCTTAGAGACTCTGTACCTCTGCCATCAGCTTCTCCTCTCTTTCTCTACACAATCTCAGCTCTCACTAGATGCATGCAAAGATGTCGGCATGCCTACTAGGATCTCTGTGACCAATGGAAGACTCTCACTCATCGGCTGGTAGTCGGTAGGATATAATGGTATCCTTAATAATCTCGGATACAAAGCTCCTCCACTCCGCTATGCTAGCTATAGAAAGAAAACTTTTATCTATCTAGTGTCCTATTTATCTCAAATCAAATCACATATTCAATCAAATTTCATATTTAATACTTGGGTCTCCCTCCTGGATGTCACTAAAGTGTCTAGATGGTGGGGGCATGGAGTGACTACTCTCTCCACACTCACTATATCTAGGTCTCAATGGTGGTGTCTTTGTGTGGGGCCATGGGGGACATTGTGATCTCAGTGGTGATGTGCGAGTAATAGGTATATCTGCACCAATATCACCAGTTGGGGGCATGTCCTCCACTCTCTCCTCCACTCTCTCCTTTGCTCTATCTGCTCTCTCCTCCATTAGATCTCCCTTGGAGATGTGCTTCTCCTCATCTTTGATATCCTTATCCTCCTTTATGGCTCCACTATCCCAATGAATCCCCTCTATAAAGCCTGGATCACCTGTGGGATAATCCTCGGGAAAGATAGGATGGATCCCCTGCAAACTCCAGCACCTGATGTAATCATGGCTCATGCTTGAATAGGTCACATCTGATGGTACCTCTATGTCCTTTTCCTCCTCTACATCGCTATCCTCTATGTCTACTATCAATGGTCAACATATGGCACCAGGTCTCTGATAGTATCTCATCAGATGTACATAGTGAGGTACTGCCTCATCACCCGGTCATAATAGTAGGGCACCACTATATGACTCTGATGACCCTCTAGCAGCTTACGCTGCTGTGAATGTCTCATTTGGAATCATGTATCAGGCCACTTTGTCATCCGACAGTAGGGTCTCCATATCACATCAGTGCTCACAATGTGGTCTAGATGTACTCTCCAGTAGACCATATCTCAAAACTACCAAATATCCCTCAAAGGATATGCAAAGGCTCTCACTGTGCTTGCATCTACCATCACTAGAACTCCCTATGGACATGTACATGTGAAATGCTCAAACATCCAAATCTATAGTAGCGTGCATATCGACAGACTCTCCCATTGATACCTCACTAGCTGACCTAGCTCATGGTATAGTTGAGCTAGCATGCTGCGACCCCATGAGAACATGGTCCTATCTCTCTCCATCCTCTGTATGAGATGTGTAAGAGGTGAACAAAATATAGTACCCTTTGAGTTTGGTAACACAACCAAGGATACTATGAAAAGCATGTTGGCAATTTGGATGAGATGAGTACATAGATGTTGTCATTATGGAAACATATGATCCACATGAAGAGTGCAAAGGTCAGAGAGCAAGTATAGCAGAGTGCATTGCAAATTTGTCTAAGTGTGGGACAACATTTTCACCAGTGTACCCGAGGATAGTTTTTGTTTGTGACATTGACTGGAGTAAGTTCGATGCTTGTGTACTTGAACATAGACTCTATGATGTCTAATGATGACCCATATTAGAGTGCAAGTCAGTATGACATGTACGAAATTAGTTATGATAGTTTTACCGAAGACAGTGTTAAGCCGACAGGACAGTTTTGAAGATAGAATTGGTAAAGAGTTAAGGGATTGTTTTGTTTATCAAAATAATGTCTTAACAATATAAAGGGATGACATCCTAGATGTTAAACCTTAGATAAAGATATATGGAAGCCGACCATGTAAAGTTATTAGCCTTAATAACTTGTATATATGTAATTGTAAATTGTAAGAAGAAAAAAAGGACATATGTGGTAATTATATTGTAATGATATGATGCAAATGTAAGAGCAGTGAAAAGATATTGATGCAAGAAACATAAGGTTATGTACCTTAATCTATTTTGTAATCAGTATACATTGTACATTACTTGTTTGGGCAGTGGGCTCATCTGGTAATCAGATTTTGTATTGACAACTCCTAATAGGGTTGAGGCTTCTAACAAGGCCTATAGTCCCTTAATTAGGACTGATACACTATATGCTTGTAATAGAATCCTAATAGGGTCAATATCCCTAACAAGATACTTTTGATTAGTGGATCTTTGTGGGTACCATCCCCACTGGGGTTTTCCCTTGGCCAGGGTTTCCTCAAGAACATATCATGTGTTATGAGTTCTTTAGTTTTATTGCTATGCATGCTGTTTAGCTTCTTATGTTATGCATGTGTAAAGATAATCTGTTATATCCATAATTGGGAAAAAGATAAAGATTATAGAATACTAATTCACCCCCCCCTTAGTATTCCCTATTTCTAACAATTGGTATAAGAGCTTAGTTACTAAGAAAAGAATCATTCCAGGAAAGCTTAGCAGCTTGAGTAAGATCTCTATGGATATGGATCAACTACAAAAGAATCTTGAAGAAGCTCTTGAACAGATTGATATGCTTACTGATGAAAGAGACACTCTGAAAGGGAAATATGATGATGCAAAGAACCTCATTGAGAAACTACAAAAAAAATTGGAAGATCTGAAATCTGAAAAGGAATCCAAAATTCTTATTGAAGATTGTGATGACAATTTAGAAAAAGAAAATGTGATCCTTAAGCATGAGCTGAAGATAGCAAAATTGAAATTAAGTTTGAAAGATGGAAATAGAAAGAATGAAGAAAATATAAGATCTGAGAATGAAAAGTTGAAAATTGAAAATGAAGAACTGAAATCTGAATGTGGCAATGTAACACTTGAACTTGAGAAAGTCAATTTGTAGTATGCTGAACTTGAGAAATACAACAAGATTGTGAAAGGCAAACTGACTCAATCCAAACAACAACTTTAAAGGCTATATTCAAATAGTGAGAAGATCGATTAACAAGTATCTTTTGGGAAACCATCCTATTATAAGACTGGACTTGAATTTAACATATTCAGAACAAATGTTGAGAACAAGGAACCAGATCTGAAAATACCTGAAAGTCTAGATGGGAAGAAGTCTGATAAGATCAACAAATCAGAAGAATCACCTAAAGGAGAAGAACCACCTAAGCAAGAAGAATCACCCAAAGGTATGAAAAGAGAATTCAAAGGTAGATGTTTTGGTTGTAACACTATTGGTCATATGAAGAGAGATTGCATAGGTAAGCAATTTAAACCTCTTAATGGTTATTGTTATAATTGTCATGGTTTTGGACATAGAGCTATTGAATGTAGAAAACCTTAAGTTATTGAAAACAATTATGGTAGTATAATGTTTAGGAATACTAACAATGCAGATAAGAGACCTACCGAAGATATGAACAGAAGAAATGGAGTAGTATGTTATAGATGCAACAAGGTTGGACACATTGTTAGAAACTGTAGATCACAAATCAATCAGCAAGGACCAAGATATGGAAACAATCGAGCTGTTTGTCAGATATGCAACAAGATTGGACATACAACAAGATTTTGTAGAATGAACAATGGAGTTTTTAATCCTAACCCTAACCCTAGAAATCATGAAAGAAGAAATGAAGATGCAAGAAACAGTTAGAAAGGTTGCTGTAGTAATGCAGATGAAGTGAAGTTTGTTAAAGGCAAAGATCAAGGAGACATATTCAACATTGAAGGTAATAAAAAAGGTGAATTATCAAGTGGTAAGAATAAATCCTTACTTGACCTATCTGGAAACACTTGATTTATGAAAATTACGGTAGATTAGGAACTTAGAATTAGTGTAGAAGTAGATTTATGATGAATTAAGTCTTGCGTAGTTAATGTAAGGTAGTTTATGATGTACTGACGCTATGGTTAAGAGCACAAAAGAAAATATTATGTTTTGCAAGATCGCAAGAAGTTTTAAGTTTTTGCAGGTTAACAGAAACAACTTTTTGGAAAGAAGCGGCAAAAGAATTGAATGTGATGTCAGACCTAAGTGCTTGATTGAAGTAATAAAAGGTTATGATTGATGTTATTTGATTATCAAAGTGAGTTGAAGTGTTTAGGAGAGCAAAGAGTAGTGATTGAAGCATTTTGCAATGATTTGGTGAAAGATTTGAGCATTGAATCTACGCAAGCCCTAGAATCGCGAATTTGAGGTATTTTACTTGGCAGATCTTTGAATCGGTATAAAGAACTAGAAGAAATCATGGATGTATCTTTAATTCATAATGTCAGAGACAAAAATAGACCTAGAATGAAGAGGGAACTAGTAGAACCCTTGGAAGAAGATAACCCTAGTTTAGCATTATCATCCGTACTAGATGGAGTTTTGCATTTGGAGAATGTGAGAAGTTATCTTGGATGCAAGCTAGAAACCATCAGTGATAGTGATTTTACCAATGAATATCAGAAGATTTACAATCAGGATATGACATTGAAACAAGGATATGAACATTTGAAAGACAATGAGATTGTTAAGTATGCATTGCAGTATGAATTTGAAAATGAAGAATGCACTAAGATTATTTTGAGTAGAATTCACAATGAAAATTTTTGGCTAGAGGATAGAGTGATAGACATTACAGCTAACTTGATTCATGAAGTTAATGGACTATCTAAAAATGGTGCTATTCCTTTAAATGAAAAGAATATGAGGAAAATAGTCATGGACAACACATAATCAACCTATAATGGCAGAGGAATTGTGATTAGCAAGATCAAACAACATGATGTTAGATATTTATGCAAGTACCTAACAACTAAGCTTTGTGCAAATTCTAGAGAAGATGACATGGCAGATGGAATGGTACACATAGCCTACTTAATGTGTATTGACAAGGTACCAGTTGATATGTGTGAAATTTTGAGAATACAATTGTTTGAAAACTTGGAGAAGATTAAGAAAACTAAGTATGCACAATTTAGATTTTCATGCTTAATCACATACATGTTTTTCCACCTATTGAGAAGATTTTCATACACCATTGAAAATGATTGGAATGATGGTCAATCAACTATGGAAAGGATAAATAAAGTATATATGAAACATGTTATTAACAAAGTGAATGAGAGTGCTATGTTAGTGATGAAGACATTTCAGGAATTGGTAATCAACAGATCAAGGATTCCAAGTCTATTGTGGAGAAATATAAAGATGATATATGTTTTATGGTTGACACTGACTTTACCTATATTGAAACAGTGGAGCCTAGAATTGAGTTCATAGACCCTCTTGGCTATGAGATATCTAAGATAGAATTAGAAGAATATGTTGGCAAGTTACTTAAGTGTAAGTTGGACACTCAGTGCAAAAGGTTTGGAACTTTTGAAGATAATTTCAACTCTGCAAAAGCTATAATTGAGGAGAAGCAGTCTAAGAAGAGAGTTGACAACACCATAAAGAAAATATTGAAAGATTCAGGATTGACACAACATGAGTTTGAAGTAGCAAAGAACACAACAGCATCAATCAGAATGAGTGAACAAAAATAAGTTTTGTCTACCCCACCAATTGTAGTACAACTGAAAGAACCTCAAGTCAAGGTGAAAATAGAGGAACCAGAGATGGAACAAGAAACAAGCAGACCTACTAGGTCTACCTCCTCCACTCCTAGCAAGAGAATGAAAGAAATTGCTACTAGACCTGGTAAGAGGCAAAAAGTTTTGGTGCCATCAGTTCCTAGGAAAGTTGCAATAATTAAAGATGATGACACTACTTTGGTTAAGAAGAAAGCTTGGAAACCTAAAGTTGAAAAGCTTAGTGAGTTGATTATTGAAAATGGAGACTTTACCAAAATGAATAAATACTACAGTCTTTATGATTATTCACACAGACTTAACTTGGAGAATGCAATTGTAAAGCACATGGTTTTTGCAAATAAGAAGTTTGACACTATTGAGGGTCAGATACCTGATGACTTGTATAACAAACTTGTAAATAGAAAGAAGAGAGCACAAGAAGAAGACACTTCTATCAGAAAGAATCTAGTAAGAAAGCTTTGTGATGTGAGATATGATGCACACCTAATGCAGATATTGAAGGCCTTAAGCAACCACCTGAGAATGAAAAGGAGAACCATTCTAATTATGGGAGGTAGATATGAAGAAGTTAATTTTGATATAGAGCAGACAATATTCAAGGTTATGGCAGAAATTGTTGGAGAACCATCAACTGCAGCAAATCAAGAAGGTGAAGCAGAACAAGAGGATATTTCTTTTCCTCCAGCTAGCATTGAAGATGAATAAATCAATGTAGAAGGTACAAAGGTCACCTTGGATACTGATGACAATGTACTCATGAATTTAGGAAACATTGTTGACAATTCGACTCTTGATGAACCTGACACAGAAGCAGAGAAGACACAAACCACTATTGAAGAGCCCAAAACAACAGAGATTCAAGCACCTATTCCTATCAAAGAAGACATCATTCTTACTCCTGAGACTAGAAAGAAGAAGGAAATTGGATCTTTATTTGAGGATTTAGGAAAAGAAGTTGATGATGATGATCAGTTGGAACTGATCACTTCTTTGAATAAGATTATTGGCAAGAACAAGAAAGTGAAGAATCTTGAAGGGAGTTTGAAAGAACTAATTGAGAAGTTACAAAGCATTGTAAATACACAAATTACAGAGGCAAACCCTTTGGAGAAAGCTAAGAAGGTAATGAGCACTTTTGATGATGAATTCACTAATCTATCTAATATTGCAAAGGTGAGAGCCCAAGCAGCTTATGAAGTTGAAATGCTTTTGAATATTAGTCAGAATATCAGGAATGATATTAATAGTCTTGATATTATTAGGAATAAGGTGTCTCAACCTTGGATAATTCCTATTCTTATTATTTGTTTTGTAAATGTATTTTTTGCAAATAATGAAATTAAGTGTGAGTGTACATGTCTAGTTGGCATATTGATGTGTCACTCCACTTGATGTGTTGGCATCTTGTGCGTAAGGAGATCATGACTGAAATGGTCATGATGGATTCCTATGATGCGTAAGAACTATTTAAGGAATGTTCTATGACAGGTGTAAGAGCATCTTATGACTTGGGCCTATATGGGTGCCCAAGAAGAAGTGATTGGTGTGTGTAAGAGAATATGCTAAAAATAGGTTGGTATGATAGATTCTCTTACACTTATCTTGTGACCATTATTTTTGGTGGATTCTATGATAAGCTATCATAGTCTATAAAAGGGATGGATGCCTATTCTTGGGATTGCATGTAACAACTGTGTACATGTGGCTTTGTGCATGGGTCTTGGTGGTTGGACACAAAACTCCTTTTTTGGGTATTTGTTGGGTCCTAAGGAGTCTATATATATGATGTTGCTTCTATGGGAGAGATATAAGTTTTACTAGTCTCTCATCTCCTGAAAGAACTTGCATTGTAAGTGTGTTGTAGTCTTTGTGTTGAAGATAATACATTGTGCAGGTTTTGGAGGGGTGGGGTTGTTTTACCGAAAGGTTTTTCCCCACTGGCATATCTTTGTGTTTATGTGTTTGAATATTCTCTATCTATTTTCTGTATGTATGGTATATGGCTGCAATATCTTTTTTAAAGTAGTTAACGAATCTGAAATTGTAAGGATTTAAAAAGAATTTACACAATACTTTCCTTTAGAGATTAGTGTAGGAAGCTATTTCCGCACTTGAGTTTCCTAACAAGTGGTATCAGAGCCTGATCAACTTTTGATCATAGTTGTTGGGTAGGGTTTTTTGAGCTAATCTCAAGTTGAGTGGGAGTTTTGTGCAAAGCATTCTGAATCTTATTTGTAGATTGAGATGACAAGTTCCTCATATAATAGAATGGAGGTGGATAAATTTAATGGCACTAATTTTGAGTTGTGGAAACTCAAGATGGAAGACATGCTTGAAGACCACGATCTATGGGAGGCTACTTCACTTGATGTGAAACCTACAACAATATCACAAGCGGATTGGGAGATCAAGGATCAGAAGGCTAAGGGTCTCATCAGAATCTATCTAGCAGATGTCGTTCTTCTGAATGTTCTTGATGAGACTACTGTAAATTCTTTGTGGCAATGACATGGGTTTATGTATCAGGACAAATATTTGGTGAATAAGTTGTTTTTGAGAAAGAAGTTGTATTCTTTAAGAATGGAGGAAGGTGGATCTGTAACTAATCATCTCAACGCATTCAATTTATTGATTGCATAGTTGGCATCATCTTGTGCCAAGATCAAGGAGGAGGATCGTTGTATGACCCTGCTTTGTTCCTTGCTGGATTTGTGGGACCATCTTGTGATGGCTCTCGGAAGTACTATAGTCACATTCTGTATGGATGATGTGGTGTCTTCACTACTATCTGAGGAGATGCGAAGAAAGACTTTGGATTCATCTAAGGAAGCCCTTGTTCTTCATGGGAGATCCAAAGATAGAGGAAAGTAGAATGACAACAAGTCAAAGAAGGGGAGATCCAAATCTCGTGGGTGTTCTAAGACTCCTAGAAAGTCCAAGGTGAAATGTTGGAACTGTGATAAAACTGGGAACTTCCGGAGGGACTGCAAAGAACTGAAGAAGAAGAAGAAAGGCTCAGATTCAGCTTCCGAAAAATCTCAAGAAGATGGAGATGCTTTTATTGCAGCTTTGGCAACCCATGCATCTGATGATGTGTGGTTGGTAGACTTGGGTGCTTCTTTTCACATGACCTCTCATCGAAACTGGTTCTCAAAATATGAAGAGTTTGATGGTGGAAAGGTGTACTTGGGTGATGATTCTCACCTAAAGATAGTTGGATGCGAAAGGGTCACTATCAGATTTCCTAATGGATGAGTAAAGGGAATCAACAGAGTTATGCACATTCCAGGTTTGGCATGAAACATATTATCTGTAAGTATGCTGAATGATGTAGGTGTGCAAGTTATCTTTTCGAAAGATGGATGCAAGATTATGAGAGGCTCTATGGTGCTCGCTAGAGGTACTAGGAGAGGTACTTTGTTTCTTCTTGAAGCATGCATTGCTCAGTGCAATAGTTCTTCTATTTTAAAGAAGAGAGTGGCTATCACTTCATCCCCACCATCTGAACAAGTAGTAAAGAAGACTGTGGCAATGGGTTTCGATGGCAGTGCAGTAAGTGTACCTAAGGGTGCAAACACTTTGGAAGGCAAGCTTCCTGCAGAAAAGATGATGTTGTGGCATATGAGATTTGGCCACATTAGTGAGAAGGGTCTTAGGACCCTGAAGAATAAAAACCTCTTTGAGGGGTTAAATGATTGCAATCTCGAGTTTGACTTTTGTGAACACTGTGTCTATGGTAAACAAAATCATGTTCAGTTTTACTCTAGTTCTCACAAATCTTCTGATGTTTTGGATCTTATTCATTCTAATGTATTTGGTCCTGTAAAAGTTCCTTCAATCTCCAAGTCTATATTTTTTGTATCTTTCATAGATGATTACTATAGAAGGACTTGGATTTATTTCCTTAAAAGTAAGACACAAGTCTTTAGTTGGTTCAAGGAATTTAAAGACCTTGTAGAGAATTAGACTAGTAAGAAGATTAAGTGTGTGAGAATTGACAATGGTGGTGAGTTTTGCTCAGCAGAGTTTGAATAGTTATGTAAAGAATGAGGTATCGAGAGGCATAAGACAACTCCTTATACCCCATAGCAAAATGGAGTTGTAGAGAGATGAACAAGACACTAATGGAGAAGGTAGGAGTATGCTTAGTGGAGCTGGTTTAGAACAAAGGTTTTGGGCCAAAGCTGTGGCCACTGCTTGCTATCTGGTTAATAGATCTCCTACATCAGCTCTTGTTGGTAAGACACCCATGGAGGTGTGGTCTGGTAAGAAGCCTTCAATTAGACATCTACGTGTTTTTGGTTGTGAAGCTTATGCACATGTTCCAAAGGAGAAAAGATCTAAGTTGGAAAACAAAGTTGTCAAATGTATTTTCATTGGATACAGTGTTGATGTGAAAGGATACAAGCTTTGGGATCCTATGATTAGTAAGGTGTTGTATAGTAGAATTGTTATTTTTAGAGAGCTAACATCTTATCCTATTGTACTACAACTAGATGAAAAAAAAAAGGAAAAAAATGTTGTTCAGTTACCTCCTACCCCTGAGAAGACTGAATAGAGAGACCATGTTGGGCCTAATGATGAGGAGAGATCTAGCAGCTCTGATAGTTCAGAAGAAGAGGAAGAACAACCTCAACCTCAGCCCTTGAGGAGATCCATGAGAGAAAGAAAGCAACCAGAAAGGTTTGGTTATTCTATGTTAGATTCTAGTTGTGCTTTTGCTTTGATTACTAACACCGATGAGCCTAGATCTGTGAAAGAGGCTTTGGGCATGGAAGATGTAGGTTCCTGGATTGAGGCTATGGATGATGAGATGGCTTCATTGGAGAAAAAAAAAACTTGGGACCTTGTACCTTTTCCTAAAGGGAGAAAATCTATTGGCTGTAAATGGGTGTTCAAGAAGAAATTCTATGCAGATGACAGTGTTGAAAGGTACAAAGCTAGATTGGTTGCAAAGGGGTATTCACAGGTAGAGGGAATAGATTATGGTGAAATATCCTCTCCTGTTGCAAAGTTGACATCCATTAGATTTCTATTATCTCTTGCTGCATCATATGATTTAGAGATAGAACAGATGGATGTGAAGACAACTTTCCTTCATGGTGATTTGGAGGAAGAGATTTATATGTCATAGCTTGAGCACTACATTGTTAAAGGTAAAGAATCCTTAGCTTGCAGATTAAAGAAATCTCTATATGGTTTGAAGCAATCTCCTAGGATGTGGTACATTAAGCTTCATGCCTTTGTGTTGTCAATTGGATTTGTAAGATCAAAATCAGATCATTGTGTTTATTTCAGAGTTGAAAATGATCGCCTTCTTATTGTTGCATTATATGTTGATGATATGTTGTTGTTTGGGAAGGGTAAGGGTATGATTTTTTATTTTAAATCTTAGTTGTCAGCATAGTTTGAGATGAAAGATCTTGGGGCAGCTAGGTACATCTTGGGTATGGAAATCAGTAGAGATAGGTCTAACAGAAAACTTTGGTTGAGTCAGAGTAAGTATGTGAAGTCTGTGTTGGACAAGTTTAGCATGGCAGATAGTAGACCACTTTGTGTTCCTATTTCTGTGGGAACAAAGTTATCTGTGGATGATTGTCCAAAATCTCCTAGTGAGGTGGAGGACATGAGTAGAGTACCTTATGCTAGTGCAGTTGGCAGTCTTATGTATGCTATGGTTTGTACTAGACCAGACATTGCCCAAGCAGTGGGAGTCCTGAGTTGGTTTATGGCTAACCCTGGACGGGTACATTGGGATGCAGTTAAGTGAGTATTCAGATATTTGAGGGGTACATCAGATTAATCCATACATTATCATGGTAACTCTTCTGGATATCTGCATTTAGTTTGTATTCATGGGTTTGTGGATTTAGATTGGGCAGGTGAGATTGATAGCAGGAGATCCATCAGTGCTTATGTGTTCACTATGTTTGGTGGTGCCATTAGTTGGATGAGTAAGCGACAACCTGTGGTTGCTTTGTCCACTATAGAAGCTGAGTACATGGCTGATACTCATGCTTGTAAGGAAGCCATTTGGCTTAAGAGATTGTGTTCTGATGTTGGTGTTGATGCAGAATAGATTACTATTTTGTGTGACAGTCAGAGCGTTGTTTGCCTTGCAAAAAATCCAACTTTCCATGCCAGAATGAAGCACATTGATGTGCAGTTTCACTTTGTGAGAGATATGGTGGAAGATGGAAAGGTAAATTTGGATTAGGTAGATTCTATGAAGAATGTTGTAGATGCATTAATGAAACCAGTGGGCATTGAGAAGTTCAGATGGTGTTCGGAGTCTATGGGCCTTTTGGCCTATAGCGGTTAAAGTTCTTGTTATGTTCCTGTTGCTCTTACAGGGTGTTCGACAAGTGGGAGAATGTTAGGAATAAGGTGTCTCAACCTTGGATAATTCCTATTCTTATTATTTGTTTTGTAAATGTATTTTTTGCAAATAATAAAATTAAGTGTGAGTGTACATGTCTAGTTGGCATGTTGATGTGATGTGTCACTCCACTTGATGTGTCAACATCTTGTGCGTAAGGAGATCATGACTGAAACAGTCATGACAGATTCCTATGACATGTAAGAACTATTTAGGGAATGTGCTATGACATGTGTAAGAGCATCTTAAGACTTGGGCCTCTTTGGGTGCCCAAGAAGAAGTGGTTGGTGTGTGTAAGAGAATATGTCAAAAATAGGTTGGTATGACAGATTCTCTTACACTTCTCTTGTGACCATTATTTTTGGCAGATTCTTTGACAAGCTGTCATAGTCTATTCGAGGGATGGATGCCTATTCTTGGGATTGCATGTAACATCTATGTACATGTGGCTTTATGCATGGGTCTTGGTGGTTGGACGCCAAACTCCTTTTTTGGGTATTTTTTTGGGTCTTGAGGAGTTTATATATATGATGTTGCTTCTATGGGAGAGATATAAGTTTTACTAGTCTCTCATCTCTTGAAAGAACTTGCATTGCAAGTGTGTTGTAGTCTTTGTGTTGAAGATAATACACTGTGTAGGTTTTGGAGGGGTGGGGTTATTTTATCGAAAGGTTTTTCCCCACCGGCATATCTTTGTGTTTATGTGTTTCAATCTTCTCTATCTATTTTCTGTATGCATGGTATATGGTTGCAATATCTTTGTTAAAGTAGTTAACGAATCTGAAATTGTAAGGATTTAAAAAGAATTTGCACAATACTTTCCTTTAGAGATTAGTGTAGGAAGCTGTTTTCACACCTGAGTTTCCTAACAAGTGGTATCAGAGCCTGATCAACTTTTGATCCTAGTTGTTGGGTAGGGTTTTTTGAGCTAATCTCAAGTTGAGTGGTAGTTTTGTGCAGAGCATTCTGAATCTTATTTGTAGATTGAGATGGCAAGTTCCTCATATAATATAATGGAGGTGGAGAAATTTAATGGCACTAATTTTGAGTTGTGGAAACTCAAGATGGAAGACATGCTTGAAGACCATGATCTATGGGAGGCTAATTCACTTGATGTGAAACCTGCAATGATATCGCAAGTCGATTGGGAGATCAAGGATCAGAAGGCTAAGGGTCTCATCAGACTCTGTCTAGCAGATGTCGTTCTTTTGAATGTTCTTGATGAGACTACTGCAAATTCTTTGTGGCAATGACTTGGGTCTGTGGATAAGGCCAAATCTCTGGTGAATAAGTTGTTCCTGAGAAAGAAGTTGTATTCTTTAAGAATGGAGGAAGGTGGATCTGTAACTGATCATCTCAATGCATTCAATTTATTGATTGCACAGTTGGCATCATTCGGTGCCAAGATCGAGGAGGAGGATCGTTGTATGACCCTGCTTTGTTCCTTGCCAGATTCATGGGACCATCTTGTGATGGCTCTCAGAAATACTATAGTCACATTCTGTATGGATGATGTGGTGTCTTCGCTGCTATCTGAGGAGATGCGAAGAAAGACTTCGGATTCATCTAAGGAAGCCCATGTTGTTCGCAGGAGATCCAAAGACAAAGGAAAACAGAATGACAACAAGTCAAAGAAGGGGAGATCCAAATCCCGTGGGTGTTCTAAGACTCCTGGAAAGTCCAAGGTGAAATTTTGGAACTGTGATAAAATTGGGAACTTCCGAAGGGACTGCAAAGAACTGAAGAAGAAGAAGAAAGGCTTAGATTCAGCTTCCGAAAAATCTCAAGAAGATGGAGATGCTTTTATTGCATCTTTGGCAGCCCATGCATCTGATGATGTGTGGTTGGTAGACTCAGGTGCTTCTTTTCACATGACCTCTCATTGAAATTGGTTCTCAAAATATGAAGAGTTCGATGGTGGAAAGGTGTACTTGGGTGATGATTCTCACCTAAAGATAGTTGGACGTGGAAGGGTCAGTATCAGATTTCCTGATGGATGAGTAAAGGGAATCAACAAAGTTATGCACATTCTAGGTTTGGCATGAAACATATTATCTGTAAGTATGCTGAATGATGTAGGTGTGCAAGTTATCTTTTCGAAAGATGGATGTAAGATGATGAGAGGTTCTATGGTGCTCGCTAGAGGTACTAAGAGAGGGACTTTGTTTCAGCTTGAAGCATGCATTTCTCAGTGCAATAGTTTTTCTATTTCAAAGAAGAGAGCGGCTATCACTTCATCCCCACCATTTGAACAGGAAGTAAAGAAGACTATGGCAATTGGTTCCGATGGTAGTGCAGTAAGTGTACCTAAGGGTGCAAACACTTTGGAAGGCAAGCTTCCTGCAGAAAAGATGATGTTGTGGGATATGAGATTTGGCCACATTAGTGAGAAGGGTCTTAGGACCCTGAAGAATAAAAACCTCTTTGAGGGGTTAAATGATTGCAATCTCAAGTTTGAATTTTGTGAACACTGTGTCTATGGTAAACAAAATCGTGTTCATTTTTACTCTAGTTCTCAAAAATTTTCTGATGTTTTGGATCTTATTCATTCTTATGTATTTGGTCCTGTAAAAGTTCCTTCAATCACCAAGTCTGTATTTTTTGTATCTTTCATAGATGATTACAATAGAAGGACTTGGATTTATTTCCTTAAAAGTAAGAGACAAGTCTTTATTTGGTTCAAGGAATTTAAAGCCCTTGTAGAGAATCAAACTAGTAAGAAGATTAAGTGTGTGAGAACTGACAATGGTGGCGAGTTTTGCTCAACAGAGTTTGAACAGTTCTGTAAAGAATGATGTATCAAGAGGCATAAGACAACCCCACAACAAAATGGAGTTGCAAAGAAAATTAACAGGACACTAATGGAGAAGGCTAGGAGTATGCTTAGTGGAGTTGGTTTAGAACAAAGGTTTTGGGCCGAAGCTGTGGCCACTACTTGCTATCTGGTTAATAGATCTCCTACATCAACTCTTGTTGGTAAGAAACCCATGGAGGTGTGGTCTGGTAAGAAGCCTTCAATTAGACATCTACGTGTTTTTGGTTGTGAAGCTTATGCACATGTTCCAAAGGAGAAAAGATCTAAGTTGGAAAAAAAAGTTGTCAAATGTATTTTCATCAGATACAGTGTCGGTGTGAAAGGATACAAGCTTTGGGATCTTCTGACTAGTAAGGTGTTGTATAGTAGAAATGTTATTTTTAGAGAGCTAACATCTTCTCCTATTGTGCTACAACCAGATGAAAAAAAAAGAAGGAAAAAGATGTTGTTCAGTTTCCTCCTACCCCTGAGAAGACTGAACAGAGAGACCATGTTGGGCCTAATGATGAGGAGAGCTCTAGTAGCTCTGATAGTTCAAAAGAAGAGGAAGAACAACCTCAACCTCAACCCTTGAGGAGATCCACGAGAGAAAGAAAGCAACCAGAAAGGTTTGGTTATTCTATGTTAGATTCCAGTTGTGCTTTTGCTTTGATTACTAACATCGATGAGCCTAGATCTGTGAAAGAAGCTTTGGGCATGGAAGATGCAGGTTCCTAGATTGAGGCTATGGATGATGAGATGGCTTCATTAGAGAAAAACAAAACTTGGGACCTTGTACCTTTTCCTAAAGGGAGAAAATCTGTTGGCTGTAAATGGGTGTTCAAGAAGAAATTCTGTGGAGATGGCATTATTGAAAGGTACAAAGCTAGATTGGTTGCAAAGGGGTATTCACAGGTAGAGGGAATAGATTATGGTGAAATATTCTCTCCTGTTGCAAAGTTGACATCCATTAGATTTCTATTATCTCTTGCTGCATCATATGATTTAGAGATAGAACAGATGGATGTGAAGACAACTTTCCTTCATGGTGATTTGGAGGAAGAGATTTATATGTCATAGCTTGAGCACTACATTGTTAAAGGTAAAGAATCCTTAGCTTGCAGATTAAAGAAATCTCTATATGGTTTGAAGCAATCTCCTAGGATGTGGTACATTAAGCTTCATGCCTTTGTGTTGTCAATTGGATTTGTAAGATCAAAATCAGATCATTGTGTTTATTTCAGAGTTGAAAATGATCACCTTCTTATTGTTGCATTATATGTTGATGATATGTTGTTGTTTGGGAAGGGTAAGGGTATGATTTTTTATTTTAAATCTTAGTTGTCAGCATAGTTTGAGATGAAAGATCTTGGGGCAGCTAGGTACATCTTGGGTATGGAAATCAGTAGAGATAGGTCTAACAGAAAACTTTGGTTGAGTCAGAGTAAGTATGTGAAGTCTGTGTTGGACAGGTTCAGCATGGCAGATAGTAGACCACTTTGTGTTCCTATTTCTGCGGGAACAAAGTTATCTGTGGATGATTGTCCAAAATCTCCTAGTGAGGTGGAGGACATGATTAGAGTACCTTATGCTAGTGTAGTTGGTAGTCTTATGTATGCTATGGTCTATTCTAGACCAAACATTGCCCAAGCAGTGGGAGTCCTGAGTCAGTTTATGGCTAACCTTGGATGGGTACATTGGGATGTAGTTAAGCGAGTATTCAAATTTTTGAGGGGTACATCAGATTACTCCATATGTTATCATGGTAACTCTTCTGGATCTTTGCATTTAGTTTGTATTCATGGGTTTGTGGATTCAGATTAGGCAAGTGATATTGATAGCAGGAGATCCACCAGTGCTTATGTTTTCACTATGTTTGGTGGTGCCATTAGTTGGATGAGTAAGCGACAATCTGTGGTTGCTTTGTCCACTATAGAAGCTGAGTACATGGCTGCTACTCATGCTTGTAAGGAAGCCATTTGGCTTAGGAGATTGTGTTCCGATGTTGGTGTTGATGCAGAATAGATTACTATTTGGTGTGACAGTCAGAGCACTATTTGCATTGGAAAAAATTCAACTTTCCATGCCAGAACGAAGCACATTGATGTGCAGTTTCACTTTGTGAGAGATATGGTGGAAGATGGAAAGGTAAATTTGGATTAGGTAGATTCTATGAAGAATGTTGTAGATGCATTAATGAAACCAGTGGGCATTGAGAAGTTCAGATGGTGTTCGGAGTCTATGGGCCTTTTGGCCTATAGCGGTTAAAGTTCTTGTTATGTTCCTGTTGCTCTTACAAGGTGTTCGACAAGTGGGAGAATGTTAGGAATAAGATGTCTCAACCTTGGATAATTCTTATTCTTATTATTTGTTTTGTAAATGTATTTTTTGCAAATAATGAAATTAAGTGTGAGTGTACATGTCTAGTTGGCATGTTGATGTGTCACTCCGCTTGATGTGTCGACATCTTGTGCGTAAGGAGATCATGACTAAAACAGTCATGACGGATTCCTATGACGTGTAAGAACTATTTAAGGAATGTGCTATGACAGGTGTAAGAGCATCTTATGACTTGGGCCTATTTGGGCACCCAAGAAGAAGTGGTTGGTGTGTGTAAGAGAATATGCTAAAAATAGGTTGGTATGACATATTCTCTTACACTTCTCTTGTGACCTTTATTTTTGGCGGATTCTATGACAAGCTGTCATAGTCTATTCTAGGGATGGACACCTATTCTTGGGATTGCATGTAACAGCTGTGTACATGTGGCTTTGTGCATGGTTCTTGGTGGTTGGACGCCAAACTCATTTTTTGGGTATTTGTTGGGTCCTGAGGAGTCTATATATATGATGTTGCTTCTATGGGAGAGATATAAGTTTTACTAGTCTCTCATCTCCTGAAAGAACTTGCATTGCAAGTGTGTTGTAGTCTTTGTGTTGAAGATAATAAATTGTGCAGGTTTTGGAGGGGTGGGGTTGTTTTACCGAAAGGTTTTTCCCATCGGCATATCTTTGTGTTTATGTGTTTCAATCTTCTCTATCTATTTTCTGTATGCATGGTATATGGTTGCAATATCTTTGTTAAAGTAGTTAACGAATCTAAAATTGTAAGGATTTAAAAAGAATTTGCACAATACTTTCCTTTAGAGATTAGTGTAGGAAGTTGTTTCCGCACCTGATTTTCCTAACAGATATCTGTATCGAGGACTTTAGAAATGTTAGAATTAATCTTTACTTGTACTAATGTAAGTAGGAGATTCTTATGGAATCCCTGCACCTATTTTGTCTTGTTGTACAAGTGTGAGGATAATTCCTTTTATTGTAATTTCTTATTTAGTTATTCCTCCTTATGAGGAATCCTACACTTGTCTCACACACTAGTGATATGTGGCATACATAGAAATGTGAGTTACAAGTAACTCCTTTCCCACATCTCTATTAAGAGATTGCTCTCTTCTCATTCTCATATGAAGAGATTCTTCTTCTTCTTGATTATCATTGTATGATCATTGCTTTCACTCTCTCTCTCTCTCTCATTCTTAGGCATTTGTTGCCAGTTTCATTAATTTCACAGGGGTTTTTTTTATGCTTTTCCCGTTCAAAATTTTGTCTCCTTGCTTCATTGTGCTTTGGTGAATGCTCCTAGTTTTGGGTTAATTCATGGTATATCTTCTTATCCTTGCTCATTGATTAAACAAGTTCCTATTTGTCTCTATATTTTGTTATCTTTTTTAACATGGTATCAGAGCAGGTTGGTTTAATCATGTTTTGAGTGTGTAGGTGAAGGAGCTACCATATTTTGGAGCACTCCAATTTCGGAGACTCTTGAGAGAGATTTTTTTAAATATATTCTTTTGACTAATTTGATTTGAGGAAAAAAATCAAATTTTTTTTTGAGTTTGGTTGGTTTACCGCCAAACCCGGTTTATCTACTAATCTCATTCGGTTTGTGCAGGTTTGGTCATTTTTTGCTAAGGAAAAATAACTCTCTTCATATATCTCAAATCCTATTTCTAAAACTTTAATCTTATATTATAATATTATAATATTGGTTCCATTATTGATTTTATTTGCTATCTTTGTTTCCTATCTTTCATTACTTGCGTTTGTGAAAAGTTCTTTATATTTGCTATTCTTATTTGATAAAGAAAATAATTTCAATTAAAAATATCAAAATCTTAAATTCATATTATAATTTTTTTCTAATTTTATCTGCAGTCAAAGTTTTTTTAAAATTTATTCCTTTTTCTCAGTTCATTCAAATTAGTAATCATATTTTCTATATTTCTCTTTGCATGCATCGGATTACCGTTTGTTTTGCCTTGCATGCGCTGCTTGTTCAATACACTATCTTTAGCTTGTCTTTCTTACCTATCGTATTCATAACGGTTCTCATAATTTGTTTTCACTTTAATGCCTTCATTAATGATCATCGTATTCTAGAAGAGCATTTTTTGTCTTTGGTGTTTCCTTTTCTTAGTAATTTTTCTGCTCTCTCCTTGTATGCCTGGTTTTAGCATTGTTAACTTCATTACGTTTGGTAGTCGCTTGTTAATTATTTTTTTCATCAAAGCCTTTGGTTCATTCAATCCGATAGGGGTTTTAGTTGTTCATTGCTTGCATTAGTTTATAAACTCGATTCTCAAATCTAGTTATTAGCTTATTTCTATTTTTTTTTTCCTTGCCTCTGTTTGTTTATTGAGTTCAAGCATCTGATTGTAGCAGGGAAACCGTTGTTTCATGCTGATAGTCTTCTAATCACAGGTTTGTAATCGACATTTTCATGCTCTTCATTTCTGGTTTAATATATATTTTTTTTTGTTTGTGGCTCGCGCTTGTGTGCTGCCCGATTTGGTTTGTAGTGACCTCTCAAGATCTCTTCTCTTGATTCAAGCTTTGCACCGTTTCCAAATTTTTTGTTGTTCGAAATCTTCTTTTTGTTTTTTTTGAAGCCGCTACTTTGGTTGTTGATCCATCCCTTGCCACTGCTTGTGTTTAGGATTGGAAGAGCTCTTATTTAAACCTTCCTCACTTCGCTGTTTGCCCCTTCCTCTTCCCTTCACCGCATTTCCTGAAAACACATTTGGTCCTTGGCACCTTCGCCATCATCCTCTACTGATGCCACTCTGTGGTGCTTCTCTTTCCTACCATCACCATCTTCTCTTTCTCACCGTTTGTGAGGGCGGCTATCGCGGTCTCTTTCTTCGCCGTCTCTACCCTCATAAGAGCGCTTGGCCCTTTCTACACTATCCCTTTGAGATTGAAGATCCTTGTCTTTATCTTTCCTTGGTGAGCTAAGGATCTCTCCCCTTCTCTAAGGTTAGCTCTCCTGCCTTTGTGTTTTTTTGGTTCCTGATTTCATTTTCTTCTTGCTCTGTGAGGCGGTGTCTTCTCTCTGTTCTCCTGTGTTTTTTTTTACCATTTGTGGTGGTTTCACATTTTGATTGTGTCGAGTTTCCTTTGTTTTCAATTCGAGACCTCTCTTGCCTGCCCATCCTTGGGCTTGATTTGTTGTGTAAGTTCCTTTTCTCTGCGTGTTTTTTGGTTTCTTCCTTTTTTTAATCTTTAGATCTTAGGGTTTAAGTTTATTATATATATTATTTTGTTTTAAAATAATACTCAAAATCTCTCTATCTCTTTTATCTCATTTCTAACCCATTTCAATTGCTATTTGGTAATTTGGTTGTAATTAAAATTTGTTTCATCATTTAATCAAAATATTTAACTTTTTTTAAATCATTAAAAAATTCTTTCATATTAGTATTTACTAATCGCGTTAAATTAGTTTTTTGGATTCATCATTATATCTTGCATCTTGTATTTAACTTTATTTCAGTTAATTTTGATAATTAATCATGACAACATTAATGCTAGATCTCAAACTTACAAGTTCAAATTATTCTACTTGGAGGCCACACATGTCTAATTTTTTAAACTTTTGACACCTTTTAGATATTGTGTCTTCACCTAATTTGAAACCGACTTCCACCGCTCCTTAGGCTGACCAGGATTCCTGGCAGTTGAAAGATGAGGAAGCATTTGGTTTAATTGGATTCTCTCAAAATCCAGACTTATATCACCTTATCGCTGATTGTACTGAGGCTCATCAGGCTTGGCATGTCTTGGAGAATACATTTCAAACTCACCAAACCTCTACTCCGTCCTGTGACATTATGTATCCTTTGAATAACTTTCCTATTTGGGATGACCCATGTGATGATGTTTGTTTTGGGGATGATCCCCTCGCTTCCTATTTTCCTCATAGTGATAACTTGTTATAGGTTGCTGATGATGGTAATAATCTATTTACTCCTCCTTGCTCTCATGTTGATGATATATTTGACCAAGAAGAGGAAATTATATCTACCTTTCTTAATGTTACCTTGCAAGATATGTTTATTACTCAAGATGAAATGCATGTTGATAGTACTAATCCTAAATTTCAAATGGTTATTATGAAAGACCAACCTCCTTCCCTAAACTCTAATCTTCTTGATGATATTATTGATGGTGATTGTGCTATTTCTATTCTTTATTATGTATCTAGTAATGAATCCATTTGGTTTACCAAACCTCTTTATGATGAAATTACATTTGATGATCCACTTTCAGCTTCTACTGATTCAATTGTAGGAGGAAATCCCAATAATGGGAGATCCTTTCAGGGTTCTTATTTTTTTTTAGATTCAGGTGATCCCCTTCAAAATCTTGTCTCCTTGCTTCATTGTGCTTTGGTGAATGCTCCTAGTTTTGGGTTAATTCATGTTATATCTTCTTATCCTTGCTCATTGATTAAACAAGTTCCTATTTGTCTCTATATTTTGTTATCTTTTTTAACGCATTTGGGAACAAGAAAATCTTTGTACATATAGTGTACAAAATTAGAGACCTTAACAACAGAAGAAGATCAGAAGATAAAGTTGAAAGAAGCATAAATTCAGAATGAATGTAACCTTCTTTCTAGCCCTAGTGTGAAGGTATTAGATATTGAGAAGAAAGTTAGGAAGCTTTATGATGAAATTAGAGTTTTGCAAGATGAAAGGAACAAAAAAATGAGAAGATTTATTCTTTTGAGAGAGCACACTTCTAAGAAGTTATGTGTAATTGAAGAACAGTTGGAAGAATGTCTTTCGGCAAAGGCATCTTTTCAGAAGTTTAACTTTGAAAACCTTCAAGCATGTCAAATAGCAGCTTATGGACTGAGCACTTTACTCAATGTGGCAGATTCCATTAAGAAATCATGGGAGAAGGAGATAGAAGAAATGAAAGTTGATTTTGCAGATTATGTTGCAAGCCTACCGGCTTTGCAATAAGGAACTAAGGTATAATTTTTTTTTTGTGACACAATTTTGTAGCCCTTCCTACTTTATTTTGTCATTGTTGTCAAAGGGGGAGAGATATAGAGCAGAAAATTGTTGTATATGATATGGATTGATACTCTTAGGGGGAGATTATATTAGAAATTATATTTTGAGGAGTTATAAGGATAGTATATGTATATGTTATACTATGACCACAATTTTGAGACAATTTTGAGATTTTGAGTTGTACACTTAGCCAATTTTCTCATATGTTGCCATCAATGACAAAGGGGGAGATTGTTGGCAATTTGGCTGAGCTAAGTACATAGATGTTGTCATTATGGAAACATATGATCCACATGAAGAGCACAAAGGTCGGAGAGCAAGTATAGCAGAGTGCATTGCAAATTTGTCTAAGTGTGAGACAACATTTTCACCAGTGTACTTGAGGATAGTTTTTGTTTGTGACATTGACTGGAGTAAGTTCAGTGCTTATGCACTTGAAAATAGACTCTATGATGTCTAATGATGACCCATCTTAGAGTGAAAGTTAGTACGACACGTACGAAATTAGTTATGACAGTTTTACCGAAGATAATGTTAAGCCGACAGGACAATTTTGAAGACAAAATTGGTAAATAGTTAAGGGATTATTTTGTTTATCAAAATAATATCTTAAAAATATAAAGGGATGAAATCCTAGATGTTAACCCTTAGATAAAGATATATGGAAGCTGACCATGTAAAGTTATTAGCCTTAATAACTTGTATATATGTAATTGTAAATTGTAAGAAGAAAAAAAGGACATATGTGGTAATATTGTAATGATATGATGTGAATGTAAGAGCAGCAAAAAGATATTGATGCAAGAAGCATAAGGTTATGGACCTTAATCCATTTTTTAATCAGTATACATTGTACATTACTTGTTTGGGTAGTGGGCTCATCTGGTAATCAAATTTTGTATTGACAACTCCTAATAGGGTTGAGGCTTCTAACAAGGCCTATAGTCCTTTAATCAGGACTGATACACTATATACTTGTAATAGACTCCTAATAGGGTCAATATCCCTAACAAGATACTTTTGATTAGTGGATCTTTGTGGGTACCATCCCCACTAGGGTTTTCCCTTGGCTAGGGTTTCCTCGAGAACATAACTTGTGTTATGAGCTCTTTAGTTTTATTGCTATGCATGTTGTTTAGCTTCTTATGTTATGCATGTGTAAAGATAATCTGTTATATCCATAATTGGGAAAAAGATAAAGATTGTAGAATACTGATTCACCCCCCCTCTCAATATTCCCTATTTCTAACAAAGCATCACCTTCCGTACCAAAGGTGTAGGGCCTGACAATATGGCTAATAATAAGACATGATCTGACCGGGTTCGCATTTGTGGAACCTATCCTATACAATACTCTATGTCTGCACAAATCTCCTCCCAAGCACATTGTGCTCTAGGTTTGATGGTCTCACCTCAGACTGGAAGCTGCATGTTCCTGTAGACATCCTCTAATGTCACTATAATCTCACTAGAGGGAAGATGGAAGGAGCATGTATCCTCATCCCACCTCTCTATCAGAGCCGATAGAATGGCTTGGTGTAGTCTGATATGTGGAAGGATTGATACCCAGTATAGTCCCACATCCTTTAGTAACTACATCTCCTCATCATCAAGCTCGGATAGTCTCTCTCTGACCATGACTAGCAACTCTCCAAAGGGATGCTTTTGGAAACAAACCAAGTCCTGCAAGCACAAACAAACATCATATCAGTCATCTACATCATCAAATTTGTACATCTAACTAAACTAGGTCAAAGTCGACCTTAGTTAGGTCAAGGATGACCTTATTGGGTCAATGTCAACTTTTCTGGGTCAGGGTCAAACTTTTGGGTCAAGGTTGACCTCATCCCAGAAACATGCAAAAACCCTCTAGTTAATGTCGACTTTCATGGGTCAAAGTCAACCTAGATGGGTCAATGTTGACCTAAATAGGTCAGGGCCGACCTAAAAGGGGTAAATTCAACCTTGCCTATAAAAAATAGGAATTTGGAAAGTACAAAGGCAGATAATAGTAAAATCACCTCACGTAGCGATCGTCCGGTAGCCAGGCTGTGTCTTAGAATCTCCAGGCGTGTTGCTTGAAGTTCCTCTCTTCTTGGCATCTTGCTTCCTCATTTCGAATCTGCAAATGGTAAGAATGAGTAAGTATTTCTCTCTTTTTCTTATTTATAATTTTGAATTAGGGTTTCTTTTAGGGTTTCCTTAGGGTAAACTTGGATTTCCCTTCTTATGCATTTAGACAGACATCCACTCTTTTCATCATAATTTGAGTTCGGTAACTTCATTTTTAGTGCCATCAGCGGCATTGGAATTGTGATTCAGATACCTAACTCCTTGAACCAGTTTAGGAAGGTTGGGAATCCTTATAATTAGCTTAGGATAGGACTTTTCAACACTCTGCATTTCCAGTATATAGAGTTTTTCTTATCACCCTGTTTCACCCTTCCGAAGTAGAAAGTTGAAACAGGGGGGCATAAGGGGATCTATACACTTCTAAAATTATCATATGGTAAGCTTTAGATGATTTATGGATTTTCATTAACCTTGTGTGTTGCAGGTTCTAATAGTTTTCTACAAGATCTTTGCATCAAAGACTTGGCTATATCCTTTTTATTTACTATGATGTTTTCTTACTTTAGCTTGCATATTCACGTAGAGTCATATCTAAGCTAAAGTGGGGGCTAAATGTATCATCTTAAAATGGAATCACTTCCATCTTGATAGGTTTAGCACCCTCTTTTAGTACATTTATCATGATAGACTTGTATTTAGGTTGCATTTTGCACTTATCTTCTTCATTCTAGGCGAAATTAGGGTTAGGATCCTGAGGAGTCTCCTTAATTTCCCTCTTCCATGGCTCTATTTTCTAGGTAGGACTTATAGATAGGTCCTCCTAGCCTTCATCACAGTCATCATAGGATTTTATGCCTATCCTTGGCATTCTATCCCATTCTGGTATCATTTTTAGATCTCCGAGCATCCCCGAGACCTCCTATCTTGATTCTGGCTGGATTTGGGCCCACAGGGTCAAAGTCAAGGTTGACCCTGACTAGGTGAGAGTCAAGCTCAACCCTAAAAAGGTCAGAGTTGAGATCATCCTTGAATAGGTTAGAATCAAGCTCGTCTTTGACCTCCTTTGAAATTTGTGCCCCTTTTTCAGATTTGGTCTTAGCGGGTCCCGAAATCAATGTCAGGCCCTCAAATCCGAGTGCGGAAAGGTTTTAATTCAAATTTCATTTAATTATTTTCCCTCCTTAGTTGGTTATTGTGATTGGACCTTAATTTGAGGTGAAATTTGAATTATGGGTCCACACATTGCTCTAGGAGCCTCACCTTGAAACCTCTATATAAAGACTCTCATTTGCATTCATTTTCACCAAGCAATTTCATGATCAAGTGCTCTCAAGGAGACAATTTCATGAATAAGAAGATTTCAAGCAAGCAAGGAATGTTGAAGATGCAAGATTGCAAGAGGATGATATAGAAGATCAAGCCATTGTTGACATCAAGCATCTTTGTGAATACATATTTGGAGCAAGAGAGATCCTTTCTTCCTTGATCCACCATTATCAACTTTCAAGCATTCAAAGATATAATCATGGAGTAGAAATTACAAATTGTGAGTTTGGTAGAAGTACTTTAGCTTTGGGGCTTGGTATGCTTTTCTATCTCATTCAAATCTATGCATTTTTGTTTCATACATATTCATGCTAGGGTTTTGATCTAGAGGATTAGATCTTGGCATTACACTTTCAATATATACACACACACACATTCTATTTCAATCAGCTATTCGTGGAGGTGGAGATCACCAAAATGGGGGTTTGACTAAGGCAAAACCCTATATAGCCACCCCAAAACCCCCCGTTTTTAGATATCTACAGTCGCTATTTCAGGAATTAGAGGACAGATCTGAGTACCCTTTTCACTGAACTTTCGCGATCTGTGAACAAAGTTAGAATCGACCTTCAGAATAAAAATGTAGCCTTTGACCTTTTATGCGGTTCAAAGACTACCTGCTGCCATAAAGACAAAATTTTTCTGGGTTTTCTCTATCTCGACTTCTTGATCCCAGATCTGGTTGTAGAATCTTCCAAAACTCTGCACAAGCTTCAGAAAATAGGTATTTCTAAATCAATTTCATGATGAGGTATGTATCTTGACCTAATTAATTTTCAAGTATTTCCAGATTTACTTATGTTATTCCAATCCCAAAACAATATTACAAATGAATAGTGTTGAATGTTAGGTGTATTGTTAAGGCTCCATTTTTAACCTATTCAAAGAGCTTGATAAATGTTTTGAAAAGAGTTGTTGATAAAAATAAGAAATCATGGGATTCCAAGTTACAGTTGGCTGTATGGGCTGATAGAGTGATAGTAAAAAGCACAATTGGTTGTGCTCCTTTTGATTTAGTATATGGAATTCATGCCAAGTTACCACAAAACAATCTGTTGCAGATGTATAAGTTCATCCAAATATATGATGATGATTTGGATAGTGAGATGAGGATCAGATTGGAAGATCTGATACAGTTGGATGAATCAAGAAGAGAGGCTCATGATAAGAATATCAACTTACAGTTGCAATAAAAGAGCCCGTATGACAAGAAGACCACAGTTAGACAAGAAGACCATAGTAAATTTGACCCAATCATGGACAATTTTTGAAGTTGTATTTTTCATAGGGTACTCTCTTTATCCATGAATAGTAGGTTAGTTTTCCCTTTCAGTTGTGTGTTTCTTTCCTCCTTTCCTTTTTTAAGTTCTCTTGTTGTTTTTTGAAGAGGTTCCCTGTAATTTTTGTCGAGTAGGTGGTCTTCTCTCGCAAAGATTCTAAGTTCTTGCTATGCCTACAAGAGGTATACATCCCCACTTAGAGCCATTGTTAGCCCATTTTCCTATAAAATGCAAAATCCTAAGAAAATGGTCTATCTCCGCAAAAAGCCCTAAGAAATTGCCATGTCCTGCTGCAACATAGTTTTGATCAGCGAAGAAGATATATAATGTTTTATGACTTATGAGCTTAGCCATGGATTAATCAAGATGTGACCAAGCCCCATTTAAGATTGCATGTGCTCAAGTGTAAAAACTAGAGAGAAATTGCAATTTTAAGGTTTGAGAATATAGGTCTTTTCCATGTCCTAGGGTTTCATAAAATTGTCTAAGTCCAAAATCCTAGCCATTTCTATTTCTCCGTTACCTTTTTCCTGGCCACTTAAAATCCTTTTTGCTGCACATGCTTTATTCTATTTGCCAGTTCTCTAGGTTCTTGGGTGGTTATGTTTTTCATTCAGCGAATGGGCGAATACAATGTTCGTGTATTCTCTTAGTCATGGTGGTTAGTGGCTTAACCTTCAATGACCTAGCGGGTGGTTATTTATTCCTTCAATCGTTGACTTACGTAATGATCTGGTCAAGGTGAGACACATTTTGAGATCAAATATGGACCGTAGATACATACTTGGATCAACGGTAGTCTCCTATTCTCCTAATGAGACCTAAGGTTAAAGATATGTCTAGCGAATGCAAGAATGCTCAGTCGTGTAATCTTTGAATATGACCATAGTTAAAGGCAAAGAAAGAATTTCTCTTTGTTCACTGAATCACTTGAAAAGGATGAGTTAAGTTTTAAGACTTGGTGAATTAGCGATAGCCATTGATATGAATGTGGATGAACGGATGGTGTTTATTCTCATGTTTTTTACCTTGAGTTAAGAATTGATCGAGCGATTCTACGAAAGCCTTTGTTCTCTTGTTCGCCAGATAAAGCCCCGGTTAAGTTATAATTTTAGTGAATGGGAGAAATCTTTGTTCATGTAGTCACTGGATAGGCATGGTTAAGTTAGAGGGTTATGGCTATTCGACAAATTCATTGTGGACTGTAGGATGAAGTCTCGATCTATGGCAAGTGCCAATTATCTTAATGAAACCCATAGTAAAGGCAAGTCTTGGTGATTCAGCGAATATAGTGTTCACGTGATCTCTGAAACAAAGATGAGTTAAGTCAAACCTTCAGCGAATTGGAGTTTCCTTGAATCTCTGAATCATTGGATAGAGGTTGGGTTGAGAATAAAGAGCATTCTATGAATGATTATGAGCCATTGATGATAAATAGATCGGGTGGTGGTCGCTTGTTTGCTGAATCAAACCATGAGATAAGAAAATATTAAGCGATCACGTGAATGCTTTGTTCATGTGATCTCCAAACCAAACCGTGGTTAGGATAAACATTGAGTGACTGGATAATGCCTTCAGTCGCGTGTTCGCCGAATGACTTAAGGTTAAGGGCTTGCCGTGGTTAAAAGATAAAGATAGTGCAAGTCCAAGTTTATCGAACAGTGGTCATGTTACTGCAAAGGAAATATGCTCGAAGGATAATCACTGCGGGATTGCGACAATCATCCAATCTTCCAACTGATAAAGGCCGACGAGGGTGGGTCCTCATGCCAGGTGTTGCTATGTGCTCATTTCTAATTGGTTTCCAAGATAGATGATGTGGCCAGTTGATTTTTTAAAAGGGTCAATTGACTGTTGGAAATTAAATGAGAGCTTCTCGATGTGTCGGGAAGGAATAAGATCGATGACCATGTTTTAAACTTGATAAACTATCCGTTGGTCATATTTTAAATTTTGAATTGAGGGTTTCCAGAAGGAAAGAGGTGTCTGCATGCCAGATAAACATAAAATCAAATATGTTTCTTTCTGGGCTATAAAGGGGTAAGGTTTGCCGTTGAGAATTGAATGAGCTCCAAGGTGGTTGAGCTGGATATGATCAGATTTTATGGCCGCCTTGAAGCTTGATATTTTGCAGATGCTTTCCTGGATGCAACATTAATATTTTGGATCAAGTTTTCAAAGAATTCATTTCTTGGTATGCAGAGGTAGCTGAGATATTTTTAGTGATGTTTCTTTCTGCAAAGATAAAGGAATCATCCCTAATTGTAGTTTGACTGCTAGGGTTTTCAATGTAAAGATATCAGATTTGTCTCTGATATTTCCTGATTATTTTTAGGGTATTTCTCCCTGCCACTTCTGTAATAAATTAGTTCCCAATTTCATGTTGCAGTAGTTGACAATGTTTCCCTAATTGTGCCCTAAATGACTTGAATCTTGTTGCAATCCTTGTTCTTATAAAAGGATTCCCAAGGTCATTTAGAAAGATTTCTTTTTCGGGGTTGAGAAAAAGGATCGTTTGCAAGAGACCAAAGATAGACTCAGTTCTATAGGCTTGCATCCAAGGATTGGTAGAAGAGGTTTTTAACCTCTCTATTTTACAAAGATCTTAATGAATCTATAGTTTTCTTGTTTATTTTGTGGAATATTCTATGCTCAATAAATCACTCATGTATTAGTTTGTGGCAACTTATATAAGGATTTCAAGAATTTCTTTGAATCCCCTCTCCTATTTAATGGTTTGTTATTTCCTATTATCTTGTGAGTTGATGACCTCAAGATCAATAGTTGTAGACATAGTCTGTATGTTCTGATATGTTTTGCTGTTAACTTGAAAAGTCAAGTAAATGCTTAATATAACCTAACAGAATAGTAGGGTATTAAGGAGGATATTTGTAAGTAGTGAGATTCTCATTTGATTTTCATTTGCAAGGTGAATGATAAGAATAAAAAAAACACAGTGAGGAGTTGTTTTGAATATGCCCAATGGATAAGCGATTGGTCATAGACATTTTGTCAAAACATATGTTCTTTCTTGTCTAACAGTTCCACCCCAAGACAAACAAATCAAATTCTAAATCTTTAAGTCAGTAGTTGTGGACTTAATAGCAAAAGCCCCTAGTTTGTTTGTGTGTAGCTTGATAGGTTTTTAGTTTCACACCCTATTCCTTCATGTCACAAACAACAAGAAGTATTATGGGCACATATCTTCTTTGTGAGGATTAGTGAAAAGACTGAGATTAAGTGATCCTAATCCTAGGTGGACCTACTTGAATTCTATAGAGTTCAAAGTGTAGAAAGCCTTAGTGCTTTGTTCATTGGTCCTTGTTCTTGTATGAATGTACTGATTGTGGGAAGTAAGCTACCCCATAGGTGTATCTCTACATTAATAAAGGTAGTTAAAATCTTGCTAAACCAAGAGCCAACAGTACCTACAATATTTTCTCAAGTGATCAACCTTATGAAAATGAAAACATGACATCCAAGAAGTCTTCCAAGCACTAGTATTTCCTCCCATGTGCAATCTCCTATAATTTTATGCCATATGACCATATCTTCCACAAGTTGTACAAGTAATCCTTGTGTTGTAATCCCAGTTGATTTTATTTACTTGTTTATTCGCTATCCAACTATACTTCTTTTGTGATCTGCAATATTGTGATTTGTATCCCAACTTATTGCATGTGTAGTAGTAACTATCAAATTTATGTTGCCTTGGAGTCTTGTCAAATTTGGATCTGCACTCTAATGGTTTATGACCATACTTGTTGGAGTTATAACAATAAGCATCAAATTTAGGAGAAGTAAATGATTTACCGACCTTGCCCCTGCATACATTTATTGTGTGGCTCGATTTTCCACAGTGATAACATTTTGGCTTCTTATTTTTTGGACTTGTATACACATTTATCTTCTCAACTTTCTTATATGATTCTCCTTTCTCAGTTGTAGATTCCTCAATAAAGCCTAATCCACTAATATATCTTGGTCTCCTTTGATATCTCATCCATTCATCCAGTTTCCTTATACTTTCCTAGATCTCTTTAGTCTTTCATTGGTTTCTTTTTCAGTTTTCATCTCATTCTTCAGATGTTTATTTTCTGATCTCAGTCCAACATTCTCTTCCACCTTCATTTCAATCTCACGATTAACACCGAGTAACTGATCTATCATATTATAATGATTTTTTGTCAACCTCTATATTTCCACATCTTTCTCATCCAATATTTCACTCATTTGCTTCTTCTCATCTTCTATCATTCTCTTATCATCTTCAGCTTTTCTCTTTTTTTCTAGGACTTCACACATTTTTACCGATTGAGCTTCTTGTTCCCTCTTCAATGATTTTACTTGCTCGGTTAGGGTTTTTTTTTCTTTTTAGTCAAATATGATATAACAGCTTCAGATTCATTAGACAAGCTTCCATCTAATTATTTAGAAAGTTCTTCAAATTGATCTTAGGTATCTTTTAGTTGATGGGATAACTCCTTTCTCTTGCTTAGTGAATGATTCAAGTTCCTTGTCAGTTCATAAATCTGATCATTTGAAAATTTCAATTCTATGTGCAAATTCTCAACCACCTTTTCATACCTATAGATTTCCATCCTCAGATCTTTCCTCTCAAGCGGTTAAACTTCTAAATAAGAGACTCAACTCTGATACCAATTGTTGGAAAGTTAAAATGTTGAGGAGGGGGGGTGAATTAGTGCCTTATAAAACTTTATCTCTCTATAACTATTTTACCCTTTGAATCTTAAATATTGCTTTGCATGCATAATCTTAACAACTTATTTGCAGAATGAAAGTAAAATAAAGTAAACTCTTTCAACCATAAACACATAAAACACATTTGACACATGATTTTGGTTATGCAAAAACCCTTGGTTAGAGGGGAAAACTGCGGTGGGGATGACACCCATAATCCTTCACTATTACAGCATAAAGGTTGCTCGATTAGAGCATACAAAAGTATCACTTCTAGTGATTTACCCTATCAAGAGTAATACAAAAAGGACCTTCTAAAGTCTACCTAGTAAAAGGATTTTGCAACACTCATTAAGTGTGCACTCTATTAATATATTTACAATATAAAAGGCTTGTTAAGTTCTACCCAATATGTGAGATTTGAGAATACAAAAACAACAATGTATTCCTATAAAAACTGATTTGTAATAATGCATCTACATGTATGCTAGGTTAGATCCTTTATGCTCTCTATAGTCTCATCACCTTTCTCTGACTAATTTCACTAAAATCATCCACTTCCTCTGCTTGGTAGCCTTGTCTTCTTTATCTCTGCTCTATGCTCTCTGCTTCACACTCTTCTCTCTCTCTTGATCTTTTCTCAATCCATCCTCATATATTAATCTTGTAGCTTCCTAATTACTTGACCTAATTAGGGTTTGGATCCTTCTAGAAAGTTTAGACAAATAGATATGTGGTCCATATTCATTTCCTCTTTCCAATAAATATTTACTTCATTTTTATTGGTTCAATCTTTGCCTTGGGATCATACACAATCATGTTTCATTCCCAATAAATCTTACCTAACTTTCTCCTCAATCTTTGTAAACTATTTTCTTTCTTTGTAGAATCCAATCACACTTTTATATTCATACTATATTTCTCAGTAGTCTTTGCTGATCTACTCGATTATCATGTTGTTCCTTCTTGGTAATTCATGCTCGGTAATACTCTTACTCGGTTAATATACATACTCATTACTTTTCCTTTTCTTGATAACCATTGTGCTCAGTTAATTTTATTTGTTCGGTGTCCATTCTGCTAGGTATACACTTTGTTAGGTAAATTATTTTCTTTGTGCTCGGTAATTGTTCTACCTTGTCTTTACCGACTGTCTTTCTCTTCAACGGCCCGATTCTTCACTCATCCTCACTCATCTTTTTCACTAATGAGGACACTCAATACATTTAGGAGTAACAAGGAGGGTGTTGAGAAACTATCTACCACATTGTCATTTTAGAATTTTTTGGGTTTTCAAAGTCAGATAGAAAGTAGTTCCTCTACAAACTTAGGTTGTTTCCCTTCACTGAAAAAGTTTTTTGGGGTAGCAACAATGATTTATTCATCGTAAATAGATGTAAGAAACAAATTACCTTAGAGATACGTGAACACAAGGACCTTAAAGAAACACATTCCACATAAGTTTCACATATTTCTATTTTATACAATACATATTGCTATTGAGTTAGGGGATCTTTCTTTGTTCTAAAATGTACTTGAATGCAAATATAGTGATATACATGATGGTTTCAATTTTCTTTTGTTTTTTCTTCATTCCTAGCTAGTTATTGTCTATGCCTCTTGAATTTATTAGCCCTGTTGCATTAGGAAATATAAATGGAATACACCAAGGAGTACCAAGTGATAAGATCAATTATACTATTCTAATGGTGATGCTGAAATCATGTATTTTGATAGTTCACATATAGAAAATTCTTTGAAGCAAATTAAGCCCGCAGTCCATTTTTCTAATGATACTCCTTGGTGTATTCCATTTATTTTTCTAATGATAATTCTTAGTGTGATTTTGTAGAATTTTAATTGATGTGACATATGTTTGATTTATTTATTGCATATATATTTTTATTGAGTTATTGGTACTTTTGAGTTTTATTGAGTTTTGACATCTACATGTCATTAACAATTCATGTGGTACTTTATAAGACATTGTGACATTGTTCACACAACTCATGACGAGCATGGATGATGAGGTTCAAGTGAGCCAGGTATCTTCTTCTTTGAAGAAAGTTATGCACGGACAAGAGAAATGGAACGAAAGTTTCTAGACTTGCTCCATGAGCAAGTTTATCTAGGAAGAAAAGGTGAAGGGAGCTTCAAAAAAGAAGCGTGGACCGCCATTGAGAGGAGGTTCAACAAGGAGATGAACCTCAATCTATCAAAGGAAAATCTCAAGAATAAGATGAAAACATGGAAGTAAGGTTTTAGATTTATGAGAGAGTTGAGGAATATGAGTGGTTTTGCATGGAATGAGAGTACTCAATGTATGGATGTTGATGACAGTGTCTGGGATGAGCTTGTTTTAGATTTATGAGAGAGTTGAGGAATATGAGTAGTTTTGCATGGAATAAGAGTACTCAATGTATGGATGCTAATGACAGTGTCTGGGATGAGATTTTGAAGGTAACATTCTCTTTCAAATTTGTTGATCTAAGTAATATTGCATTCTTATTAAGTTACTAATAAAAGACAAACATCTAATTCATTAATTATGCCAACATGCAGAGAAAAGAATTCAAAAATGCCAAAGTGTATAAGAGACATCCCTTCCAATACTACAATGACTTAGCCTTTATTGTGGGTAATGACATAGCTGAAGGTACCACAACTACAATGACTCAAGAGACAGAAGAAGGGCATCATATGGATGAGGGCGTCCATCTGGATTACAATGAGGATATCCCTATCAATACACCTCTTGAGACTACAACTGATTTGGATGATGCTTTTTATCATTCCAATCAATCTCTTGCAAGCAGTAGGCAAAATCCTTCAAGACCATCATCAAGGAGGGGAAAGAGGAGGAAGGAAAGCATGGATGGTCTGTTGGATGTGATATCTAAAACTAAAAAAAAAATACATGAGGACCTCAATATGCCTCAAATTATCAAAGTGGATAAATCTGATTTAGATAGTGTGTATGAGGCCCTCAAAGCCATCCTTGATTTGAGTCGAGGTACTATGCTGAAGGGATATGACACTTTTATGGTTGAACTTGAAAGAGCCAAAGGGTTCTTGAGAATGAGTGAAGAGGAGAGAACTGAGTATATTGAAATGAAGTTTAGAGTTCTCTAGTTTATTTTATTTCAGTTTAAGTCTTGATATGTAAACATTGGCAAGGTCGGCCAAGATACTTGTTAAACGTTGGCAAGGTTAGCCAAGATACTTTTTATATCACCAACATACAGCTGATATCAGTGTTTGACATTGTTTTATTTTTACAATATTTACATACTGTTCTAATGTTGGTACTCAAATCATGTGTTCTGATAGTTCACATATGGCTACTCTCTACCCAAATCACCATTGATGATTATAAAGATAGGTAGTTTTGAATTTTGTTTTCGTATATTGTTGCTCTCTTCCCAACTCACCATTCATGATTAAATTACTCAGAACTGTACATTTTTAGTTCTTCGAAATTGTTCTGATAGTTCACATATGGCTTCTCTCTGCCTAAATCACCATTGATGATTATAAAGATAGGTAGTTTAGAATTTTGTTTTCATATATTGTTGCTCTCTTCTTTACCATCCATGATTAAATTACTCAGAACTGTACATTTCTAGTTCTTTAGAATTGTTCTGATAGTTCAGATATGGCTACTCTGCCCAAATCACCATTGATGATTAGAAAGATAGGTATTTTAGAATTTTGTTTTCATATATATATTAGATATAGTTTTTGAAATTACTACTCCAACTTGTACAATTTTTGTGTATTTCATATAAGAGGTTTAACTTTTTGTAGCAATTTACAAAAACTACAAGCTGGAGTAGTTTATGAAATCACTACTCCAATTGTACAGATTTTGTACATTACTCCAACACCTACTTTTTTGCAATATCTACATATTGTTCTAATGTTGATACTCAAATCATGTGTTCTGATAGTTCACATATGGCTGATCTATGCCCAAATCACCATTGATGATTATAAGGATAGGTAGTTTAAAATTTTGTTTTCATATATTGTTTCTCTCTTCCCAAATCACCATTTGTGATTTAATTACTAAGAACTATACATTTCCAGTTCTTTAGAACTGTTCTGATAGTTCACATATGGCTACTTTGCCCAAGTATTAATGATTAGAAATATATGTATTTTAGAATTTTTGTTTCATATATATAGAAGATATAGTTTTTTAAATTACTACTCCAGCTTGTATAATTTTTGTGTATTTCATATAAAGAACTTTAAATTTTTGTAGCAATTTACAAAAAATACAAGATGGAGTAGTTTATGAAATTACATTGCTCCAACATCTACTTTTTTGCTTGGCATCATATATACATGTGTTCACGAAGAATTCAAAATGGACAGTTATGATACTACACATATGTTGATATTTGTATGTTGTTCATGATTTCAATTATACAGCCTACAGTCCATTTTTCTAATGATACTCCTTGGTGTATTCCATTTAAATATAAAGAGGTTAAGAATGAGCAGGATATGAGATGCTTGCTTGTCGAATGCATGGCGAAAGGGCTTAGTTTTCTCTTGTGTTTTTTTTACTTAACGATGTGTTTTCACACCACCATTATGTTCTAGGATTTTATTCTTCCACATCTTCTATGTCTTGCTATAGATGTTACATTCTATTTTATGGCTTATAGCAAGAATTGCACTTCTTCATTTTGGACTTTTATTCAAAGTTTTGTTCAAATTGCACTTTGCATTTTCATTTTGTTTAGATTCATAATATCATCAAATATGAAGCATTTTCATTTTGTATTGTGATTGACAATGGTCGTCTTGCTATCTGATATGAGATGTTGTGCCCATTAGTATGTTTCTTTTTCTTGCAATTTTTATTAGAATGAATGAACAAAATAATCAACAAAATAGAATGATATGTTGCATGACAGTGCAATCTTTGTTGATATAGCGTTGATGGCTTTGGTGAATGTGCCTATGTGTCAATGTGGTGTTGGCCCTTGCGTATTGAAGACCTCACGCACAACGAGTAATCCTAGGCGTCAATTTTGGTGTTGCCCAAATAGGAAAAAGGTTGTTAATGGAAATATATTCTATGTTTCAAAATAATGTAAGAACTAATCATTTTAGAAAGAACTAATGTAGATTTGGTATTGTAGGGAAATAATGGATGTCCATACTTTCGATGGGTTGATGATACCCCATCTACATCTATACCTGATGTAAGAAATGAGTGCACCTTGTGCAAGGCTTGAGAGGCAGCTAGTGTCACCGAGATTGCTTCAATGGCAAAAGAAGAAATCATCTTTCTACGATGCCTTGTTTGTGTGATAATCGCACTAGTTTGTTGGGACCATGTGCATAAATGTGGTTAAAAGAGAGGGAACAAACTTTGAAGACTGAAACTTTTTTAGGATTTCATATAGATACACTGGAAAAATTCTAGTAATGTCATGACTATTTTGTTGTTTTTAATTTGTTTATGATTTTGTATATAAAATTAAAAAAAATACAAAAATTAACTTTATTGAAAAAAAATAAAAAAATTTGGTGTTTTTAACTTGTTTATGGTTTTCTATATGGAAATTTTAAAAAATTAATTTTTTTTTAACAATTAACCTTATTAAAAAAATGCAAAAAAATTAAATTATTAGATTAAAAAATATTACAAAATTAAAAAATTAAAAAAAAAAACTTACTCAAATTCCAATTCCATTTCCAAATTTGTGGAACCAAACGTAGAAAATGCATCTTCTCATTCATCTTCCGGGTCAACCAAATGGTTCCAACTATATTCCAAAAATGAAAAATCGGATTCGAAACTTCCTGAATCGACCAAATCCAGCATTAGATCAAATCCAACATTTTCTAATTCGTGTAACCAAATGGGGCCTAAGTATATATAGGGAGGTTTGGAGGAAAGGGTTTTGTGTTATTATGTATACGACCATTGTAGTTATTAATACATTATAAAATAAAACTAAAAGTGCCAAGAAAGAAATGATAGCCCGCATAAGAATTCAAACAAATAGAGATATCTTCTTGTATGAAGCTTTCCAATGAAAATTTTAGTCCATATTTATTAATACAAAAAATGAGAAATGCTATCATAGAATGAATTGAACTTACCAACAATCCAATTAGGTGTAGAAGAAACCAACTAGACATTAGTTAATGATTCTACAACACATAAACTCTCAAATGTACTCAATGAACTACAGCCATCAGTACAAAGAGAAAGAAAATAAAATCTTCTTAAAGCTTAGCAAGGAGCTTAGTCTCTTGAAGAAAAACCAAACTAAGTATATACAAATCCAATAATGCTTCTAAAGACATCTTTTGTTAGGGGTGTTAAAACCCCTAACAATCCAAGAGAAATTTTTGTTTCTTTTTTGGGTGGATTTTCATCTTTCTAAATATGTAACATAATCATAATAGATTATTTATGATAGTTTACATCCAAGTTCACACATGTTGATACTTGTACAATTATGATTTCTTTTTTGGGTGGATTTTCATCTTTCTAAATATGTAACATAATCAATAGTAGATTATTTATGATAGTTTATGATTTATTTTTTCTTCCCCTTTTCTTGCTAACCAGTTGAAAACGTGAATCCTTAGGATCAAGGGTTTATCTTAAACCCCTCAATTCTTCAATAATTTTGTAAATCCAAAAAGTTGCCCCATAGTCAAGATCTACAAGATAGACAACTTTTAAGAAACAACCTCATCCTCCACTAGATATTCCGAGACACAATCAAGGTTTGAAAATTGTGAAATGTTGACCATTATCAAAAGATTCTTATTATGTAACTCCATAGAGGGAAAGTTTGGAAGGAGACACACTTCAAGTTGGAGAACCACTCAAACTAGCAACCTCTATGTCACTAGAAATAAGTGACAATTTTCCTTTCTAAAGAGCAATTATTTTGGAAGATTTCCAAATCAAAGGGGGAAACCCCAAAAAGAACGACTAATGATGTCTTTAAAAGAGAATGTCTTTCTTGAGCTTAGAAATTTCCATTTGCCTCCAAATAAAACCCTTGGGAATAGGTCTTTGCTTAATAGGTTTGAGGGAAGGAGATTTAAACTAGCAAGAACATATAATCTTGTCAATCTTGCAACAAGAATAGCATCTAAAAGGGAGACCTTCTATTCCACCTCTTGAAGGAAAGGTCTAGATAGGGAGGAAAGGCAAATGCTCTTTGGAAGAGGGATATTTAAATCCCTTTTAATCTTCATGTGGGCATAAACAACATGCAAAAGGGGCAAATGAAAGAATTATTCCAAATAGGCCACTCGATCCTTCCTTCATGCATGTTCCACAATTTCCTTAGACCAATTCTCTATGAAAGACCATATAACATGGGCGAAACCTCTTTCTAAATAGTAGGTGATTCAAAACACACAAGGTTTGGATTCAAACAAACAATAATTGGTTAAATCTATCAAGCTCCAATGGAGAAGAGTTTGAAATTGTCCATTGAACATAAGTTTTTTGTTTAACAAAAAGAAAACCCTTAAAAAATAAAGTAATCTTATAGAATTTATCTATTTTTTAATGCAAAGGCACAATCTTACCAAAATGGTAAGACCAACACTAACTTTGATGAAGATCTTTCTAGATTAATACATCTCATACACAATGGATCTTAAGGTAGTTATCTAATACATTCAAAAAGAATATTCTTTTCATGCTCTCATGGTAAATCGCTTAGGGCCCATTTGGAACATGGAATATGAGCCCATATTCCGGAATATCATTTTCCGATTTATCTATTCCATGTTTGTGTTCATCTTAACAAAGATGAATTGGAATTTCGCCCAAAAAATGGGCATTCCATCTTCCATTTGAAAAGGTGGAATTAGAAATTCTCATTCTAATTCCACTTTTCAAATTCTCATTTATTCGGCCGTTGGGTCCATGAAAAAATAAAAATTTGGAGTCCAATTTTTAACACTATCCGCCGAAATTGTTGGTCATTTTCTCTGCGTTCGCTATCGTTGTCTTCGTTCTTGGGTATGCGTATACAACCTCCAGAATGCCTTTGTGAGGGAATATTACCATGTTCTACAAGACCATCTGAGTATCACTGCAGAAGGCATGCAGAGTGCCTACCTGTTCCATGAGTGTTAAAACCCTAGCATTCTGAAGCTGAAAATCCACTCCATCGACTCTAGAGAAAAACAATTTGTAATGAACCTCAGAGGAAGAGGCTGGATGCTCCTCCAAATCCTCCTCCTTCACTGCAATCCATTTCAAGAGATGCACACAGGAAAAGACTCATATTGTTTGAATTTCTTCGCCATTTATCTGTAGCGACCGAGGTTTTTGAGGCAAGAACAGTATATACTGTCAATTGTCATATTTGGGAGAGGCGCAGATATGTTTTGGTCTCAAAATTATGAAGATGTTTGTCTGCTGCAGAATTTTCATTTCAGACAATTTTGAATTTCAGCGAAGAATGGAAGGCTCTAGAAAGCAAGTTATTGTTGCTGGTCAGTTTCCAATTTGGTGGTGCTGTTTACAATTTTCAAGCTTTCAAACAATGTCATGTTAAAGAATCTCCCACTCGCAATTCCTCTTCATCGAGAAAGACCCTCAATCCATGGTGGGTACTGAGAGGGAACCAAACGGGTCATCCTATATTCTGGAAATCATTTTCAGAATTTGTATCTTCCAGAATTGCAGCATCTTCCAGAATTGACTATATCTGGCATTTGGTATTCCATGTTCCAAACGGGCCCTTATAGAATAGTCATTAACAAAGTTGTTTCCTAAAGGTGCTTATCTAGGTTTGTTGCTTAAATTTCAATAGCAAATTGTGGTCCCATAGGTTTGTTGCTTAAATTCCAATAGCAAATTGTGGTCCCATGTAAATAGATTTGTTGCTTAAATTCCAATGGCAAATTGCGGTCCCATATAAATAGGTTTATTGTTCTTCCTCAGATACGTATAATGCAAACTCAGTCATTCTAAAAATAGTGGTATCGATTACATAAATATGAATGATATTTAAAATTAGCAAACGTGTCCATGTCATAAGATCAAATTTTGAAACACCTTAAGCTATACCCAAAACCTTTAGAATTTATAACTTTTTTGGTCGGAAGAATTCAGGACCTACCACTTTCAATGAATCTATGATTGATTACACCCTAGAAGATAATCATATCTTCTTGCCAAGAAAAAACTGAATAACCGTTTCATAATTACACTGTAGAAAATATGATGTAGAAAATAATCATATTTTCTTGCTAAGAAAAAAACTGAATAACCGTTTCATAATTACACTCTATAAAACAATCATATTTTCTTGCTAAGAAAAAAACTGAATACCCAAAGGAGCCATTACTTAAAGAATACTAAATATGCAGAGGAACAATGCAAATAAAAATGGGAATATCAATTTCATTTTCAGAGTCTCAATCATCCCAATATAGTCTGATTTATGAGCGTGATAACATTTAACTTGCAGTGACTATCTAGCAAGTAGTTTAGTTTACATAGATGGTGGGACTCTTTCCGAATGTGTAGGTGTGGATGGGGTCTAATGTGGTGCGAATGTTTCTTTAGAGAATCTATAAGCTTAAACATAATGCAAATCTTAAACCAGAGGAACAGTGAATTCGATAAACACAATTAAAAAGAGGGCATTTTGAATACAAAATAAAGGCCATCCATAGCACTGAACAAACTAATTGAGAATTGAACTTACATAAGATTCATACAGAGCTATTCCTTGGTACAAGACAATGATGCTTGTTTAAGCCTATCAAACAATTACAATCATAAGATTCTGTTGATCCTCACAAGCAACTGATTCATCAATGCAACATATTGCCTCTTCAATTATATCATATCCAATGCATATATATATCATTCGCTAATTACACTCCATGTTTGGTTTCAAACAGTTCAGAGAGTGTCAAGCTATCAGTTTTTTGCCATTTCAAATTGCCATTATAAACCACTTGCCACCGAATACGAAAAGCATTTAGCTTCTTATTTATAACAATCACAGATTTCATATACATCGCTGATTATGTCTTCTCAAGGTAAAAAAAAAACATAAAACTCTGTAAGAGCAGATATAATTTTCCCTATATTATAACTTCTCCCTAAAAATATTTGCTCTGTAGGGTAGGCACCCAAATGTTGCTAAACTAATAGTACAGTGCAGGCTGTAGCAGAGAAAGGTAGAATCCGCATCTCTCAAACAGTGTAAGCTTGCTGAATTGTTTCAATATCCAATCCCTTGAGCTTCACAACAGACTCAACATGCCCTTTTAGAGTATGTAATTCTCTCAGCCTGTAAACATGAAGTTCAAATAACAAATATTAGAGTACAGAAGTTTTCATAATGTGCTGAATAAAAATTGAGGCAAACAACAAAAAGGCCATGGTCTTAAGATCTCACCTCGCAATCTCAGCACGTCTTTTTGCCTCTTCAGCCATATGATTGAGGTCTCTGAAGCTATTCCTGTCACCAAACATCTTAGTATCTGGAGGCTGCAATCCATGCAAAGTCCTTTGAGCATGGGCCCATTTTATTTCTCTGGCTTCTTTGCCAAAATCCTTTTGGGTGGTGAAGGCAATCTGAAACATATAAGATCATGAATAAATTAGTTTTTCAGAGGCAGCCAAATGACTTGATTGCAGCAAAAGAAATAACATGTGAGTTGGATTATTTTAGTTCACATACTCTTTGCTCAATAAGCAAATCCCAAGCCTTTCCACTGATGGCATATCTGATTGCAAACTTGATAATATCGAGTGGGAAGTAGAAGATTATGTTGTAAAGCCACACAACACCCGCCCAGCCCCATCCCATGCCCTCTATTGCAGCAAATCCCCAGTTTGCATAAACAGCAATCAATGTTGCAATCTGCCAAATCATAACAACAAAGATCATTAGCGAAAGGTTTACTGAATGAAGATACAAAATCTAAAGACAAATTAATTGAAATGAACACGACTGTCCACCACAATTGGGATTGCGATTGTGCTACAACACCATTTTGTGTAAACATAAAACAAAATAAGGACATATTTATAACAACCAAGAAAAGAATCCTTAAAGATCTGCAAATTGGTTTAAGGATGAGATTTGGCATGTGGGAAACAATACCCACCAGCTGAGCAATGAAAAATGCACCTAAAAGCAACAGGCCAGGTCGCTCTACAAAAGACCAACTTCGAGACCTGGTCACAAATATAAGAGCCTGGCTTATAGTGCTCACTTGAAGATAGACTGCAGCACTCAATTTTCGAGTATTTTCTTCACTAGGAATATGAAGATTTGAAACACCAAATGTTCTCTGAATATATTACGAGAGAAACCCAATTAACACAACAAATCAATTATCAAGATTTTTATTCCTTATTAGATCACCTTAAATAAGTTTGACAATTTTATTATTTGAAAACTAGATAGGAGTTCATACTTACTGGAAAGAAATCTGTCTTGTAGGCAGCCCAAAAGAATATGACAGTCATCATTGCTAGGTAACTGCCAATGATAATCCCTGTGGCAAAAATCTCTGAAAGCTTCCAGCTGTCTGGTAGAGGTGATGGTTTCACCCTGTCTTTGGAAATGGTCATTATAGTCCCTGCTCGAGTGTTACACACAGTTAAAATAGTAAGAGAAGAACTAATAGAGTTTGTATTCCAATAGATTGATTATGGTATTTTCTTAATACTTCAAAGTTCTAAATAAGAAAATACTCACCATCATTTAATATGGCAATTATCAATACCATGAATGGTGGAAAGTCAAATTTCCATATCAATGCCAGAAGCATGAAACCAAGCTGTTTCACAAATGTCCAAGCAGATATTTGCATGTTAAGATGAAGTATAGATTATGATATCATCCCGAGTGGGGATCTTGCTTTACCACCATGCACAATGATATGATGAGAAAATGATTACAGATTTTCTTATCTAATTTTACCAATACAACATGATATTTACTCACCACAATACGTATTGTTATGGACACAGCGTATATCTGCATGACATGAGAAGTTGTAGTTAAATATTATAAATTATAACTGTGGTGATTCTTACAAGCCAACACATAACTCTTATTAATATGGAAATAGAAATAGATTATAAAGCTACTTGATACGAAGCTCAATGCAACTGAAATAATAATTTCTTACAGTGTAATTCTTCATTCGTTGAAAGATAGAGCGACTCGTTAACACAGCACTAATTATAACACTTAATCCTGGCTCTGTGAGAACAATGTCAGAAGCACTCCGCGCTGCATCTGTAGCATCTGCCACAGCAATTCCAATATCTGCCTTTTTAAGTGCTGGTGCATCATTCACACCATCCCCAGTCATTCCACATATATGCTTTCTTGCTTGCAATCGTCTCACTATCTCATATTTGTGCTCTGAAGTCAGCATTGGCAAGGAAATCAAAGCAAAAGAATTTTAGCAAGACTCAAGGTAAACCTTAAAAACTTCACATAGAAAGTATGCATATTAGCTGCTTTTAACTTCAGCATCATCATAAATCATTAACCTTTTTTAATGCAATTTCTATGAAGATTGAACAAGCTTAAGTTGTCAAAACATAATATTCCTAACTTCTTTTATATCCTTAACGTAACCACCTAGTTGCTTGGGGGGCATTCCGAGAAAGAAGTGTAAATTGGGAATCTCTAGGTGCTGACTTGTGCTTAATGCATCGAGTCTAAGGAACTGGTTGCTTCTTAAGTTAAGGAAGCTATACCTAGCAGCTGTACTTGGTCAAGTTAAATGGTTCAAAATAAAAATAAAAATGAAATGGAAGTAACAGAATGAATACCAGGGAAGACACCAGCAAAACCATCAGCCTTTTCAATCAAATCATCCACTGGTAAAGCTTCAATTGTTTCATCTTTGGACTGGCCTAGCAGAGATGAAGATGGGTACATATTTGTACCCATGCCCAATCGACGCCCTGTTTCCTTGCCTATAGCTAGCTGATCTCCTGATGATTTTTTGAAACAAAAACTAATCATTTAGATTTTATGTGTTCAAACAGTCAATGCACTCCCATTCTCATAAATAGATGTAAAACATTGTTATCATGGAATCACCCATACCTGTAATCATTTTAACGCTGACACCCAGGTTAAGAGCCCTTCTGATAGTTTCTGCACTATCATGGCGTGGAGGATCAAAGAGGGGCATAAGACCAACAAACTGCCAGGATCCTCCTGGACTTTCCTTCTTACCGTCAGGCATTTCCTGGAAAATTTTAAAATAACAGTAAGAAAAATGCTGAGATAGAAAATACTAAAAAGTAAACTGAACCGAAAACACAAGGTTGAAATTTACTAACCTGATATGCAACTGCAAGAGATCGAAGTCCACGCTCAGCAAACTTGTCAATAACAGTATGAACTCTGTGTTCGATTTCTGATTTGTTGTGTGCCAGGTTGAGGATCTGGAAAACCCAAATGAGATTCATTTGAGTGGTGAGCAAATTTATTAAGAGAAGGAACTATAGCGAAAAATAAGTGTGTAAATGATACCTGCTCAGGTGCACCTTTGCTAACTCTATGCATTTTTCCTTGACCATCAATGTAAGTGAGCGCTGTCCGTTTGTCAGTTGGGTTGAAAGGAAGAAAATGAACCTCCTGAATGCCTGCCCTTGCCTTTGGAACCATGCAGTAACAAAAAAAGTAAAGAAAATCAGTATAACGATAAAGGGGCCTACTCACTAAAGAATTTCGGCACAACCTTTATGCTAAATCTATTTACCTCTTTTGGATCAGCAAGAATCCCAACAATAGCTGCATCGATGGCATCTTGATTTTCTGTTCTGGATGCTCTGGCAGCCATCAAAACCACTGTATCCTTATCAACTCCTTTTGCAAATACCTGCCAAAAAAATAATGGGCAGTTTGATTTATGTTCTAGATATTCACAGCAGAGTCAAGGATCAGAGCATGGTGGATGTCTGACCTCAATCAGATTCTTGTCCACAGTAAGCCTGTTAAGTGTTAATGTTCCAGTTTTATCACTGCACAGCACATCCATCCCAGCCATTTCCTCAATAGCAGTCATCCTTTTTGTAATAGCACCCTGTCAAAAGAAAAGAAGATATCACTCCATTTAACTTAAAATTGAAAACAGAGTAGCAATTCATACATATAAGTCTTCATCTTAAAATGATGGCAATGTCCTAATGCCAAAATGCAGAAAAGAACAGGATGCAACAATATCTCAGGTGACCTGTTGAGAAAGGCGATGTGAACCAATGGCCATAGTTACAGAAAGAACAGTGGGCATTGCAATTGGAATCCCACCAATTAGAAGCACTAATAGATTATCAATTCCAGGTCTATATGGCCGACGCTGAATTGGATATTGAACTATAATTTCAATTATCATGCCCAGTGCAATAGAACAGATGCAAAAATTTCCAATTGCAGTCAAAACCTGGAAACCACATACAACAAAAGGTACACTCTGCGTAAGGTCACATGCAAATCAAAACAAATTGTAATTTGAATACACAACTTCTGAATAACAAATTCCCTTAGAACAAATTATTCACCTTTTGAAAATGTCCGACATTATTTGTAGTGTCTACAAGATGCGCAGCTTTACCAAAAAAGGTGTGAACACCGGTAGCTATAACCACAGCTTCAATTTCACCTTGCTTGCAAGTTGATCCTGAAAAAACCCCATCGCCAGGATTCTTGGTCACGGGCAATGATTCTCCAGTTAGTGCAGACTGTCATCAGAAGACAGGCATGTCAATCGAAAAATCATCAAGCACTGATCAATTTAGATATCATCATAATCAAATACAATAAGCAACCTGGTCAATCTTTAAAGGGTCTCCTTCAAGCAGTCGAGCATCTGCAGGAACAATATCTCCAAGTTTGATGCTAATTATGTCTCCAGGAACCAGACAGGCAGCATCTTCTTCACTCCAACGACCATCTCTTAGAACCTGAATTTAAAATATGTAGCTTAGAACGATCTAAGAAGGGGAAACAAAAACTTTTATATACGTAAGCTGTAGGGTTTGGAACAAGGACGGACCTTTGCTTTTGGAGCCAACCCGGCCATTAGTGCTGCAGCTGCATTGCCAGCATTATTCTCTTCAATAAAGCTTATAGTGGAGTTGATGACGAGCAATGTTATGATACCAACAAAATCTTGCCAATCAGGAGGCTTCCCCTGCAAACCAACCATGCAATAAAACCCACAAAACATTAACAAAATTTCCAAATTCCAAGCAAACACACACATAAAATTACGATGACAAAAATGGGCAATAATAAACTCCAAACATACTCCTCCATTTGCCAAGGCAATGGCCATAATTGCTGCAGCTTCCATAACCCATGATAAGGGATTCCACATAAAGCCCAAAAACTTGAGAATCTTACTTTCCTGCAGCCAAGCATTGACAAAGCTGATGACTCTTAAAGAAGAATGCAATAAACCATTTGCACAGAGGCAAAATAAGTACCCTCCTCTTCCTTACAGTGGCTTACCTTCTTTTCTTCGAGCTTGTTGAATCCAAATATCTTCAACCGCTCGTCCACTTCGTTGGAGGTCAAACCTGCCCTGGTACATCTAAGATTTTCGAACACCTCCTCAATGGGTATGTTTTCCTGCATTGAAACCCAAAACAAATCTTAGAATTCAAAATATAAATAAATTAAGAACTTAATGGCAATGGTTTTCTGCATTGCAACCCAACAAAAAATCTTAGCATTTATAAACACTTCATCCCTGAATCAAAAGTTTTAAAACCTTATCAAATTGCCCTCCAAACAACATATTAAAAACTGATATGTAGCACGTCACAAGAGACTCAGATCTACACAACTATTGAAATAAACCTGCCAGTATTATTTACAGAAGTATTGAAATAAATATCTGAGTATGCGTTTTTCACTAGCTGTGTTCATTTCAATTTGCAATAGAATTGCAGCAGGAAGGTGTTATACCAAACAAGGGCTGCCGAAGATCCCCATCCTATTGTCAATCTGGTTAAGCAGAGATAAGGCTATTGGGATTTATTGTTTACAAGCTGGGTTGATTCCTCCCGCTATTAGGTGTTCCTAAAATCACCAGTATAGCCCTGGCTTCCGTTAGAAACATTTACCTTTACGGAGAGTCTCCTTTTCAGCTTAGATTTGGATTCATTCATCATTATAACCCTTAAGCCTTAAAGACGCAAAATCAGGGTTATCCTTTGAGCCTTAACCCTTACCAACTCAAAATCAACCAAATCATGCTCCAGTAATATGAAACAAGCGTAGCCTAGGTATTTTTTACTAATTCCTCTGGTACCAATGCATTTTATGCTAGTGGGCGTTCAATCTGATATCACAAATCTCTAGTGGGTATTCGTCCTGAAAAAAGTCTGAAACATGCTGCAGAACAATTTAAAGCACTTCCAAGTTTTGTGGAATATGCTTGACCTATGATACGAAGAAAGCACATGCCACAAGATAAACTTATTCGCAGCAGGTGCCAAGATAACCGAGAAATGCAAAATCCTCCCACAGAATCCTCAACAAAGTAAATGAATGGGCAAAGTAGTTAAGACTCTCCAAAATCAATGATCAAAATTACCTGCAGTACTAAATAACATTATTCGCAAAAGCAAAAAAACTTACCAAATCAACAGCTTCTTTATTGATCATTTCAAGGCTGCCATCCTTCTCAGCCATTGTAGCGCAGATTTTACTCCTCCTCCCCTTACACCAGACACTTATCCCAAACCAATACGCCTAGCGCTTCAATGGCACCTCTGGGAACCAAATAAATCACTGTCAGGCACAATCCATCCAAAATACAATCAAACAAAAATTGAAGAATATTTACTTAAACTTGACAGAAACCCACATGAAAATCATGTAAACTAGTGGATAAAATAGTTGGCGCAAAAGTAATTTAGTCTCATCCCAATACAGTTTAAAGGAAAATTCTCTGTAGCTGTGAACATGTCCACAAGATATAAACTGGGCTTTGGCCAAATGAAATGTACCACTTGAGATTTGTCTTGATGATATCATTTAGCAGATCTCTAAGCAGGAGGTATAACATGATTTTCATTCATGGGTTTGTTGAATTATGCGCATAGTTACAGAATGTCCCTCCAAATCTTGAAAGCACATATGAAGGCAATATAGAACTGTCTAATGTTGATGTTTCAGCCTCTTATGCAATAACTACTGTAAGAAACTCCATCAGAAACATAACTTGAACCTATTTTATATGCTTTTCATTCACAGATTTATATGAGGACTATGCCATTACATCCAGGTGAGAATGAAAATTAAGCAATCCTAAACAAGGCATAGAGCCAAATATAATAACAAGAGCAGTCAAAGTCCACACTCTTACAACACTACCCCCAATATACAGAAATACCTAGTCTTTAATGTGATTGGAGATTTGGTTGGATATTTCCCCAATAAATAATAATAGTGCATATTGTTGATGAGAAGGCTCCATTCATACTCTTTTAACTGCAAATGTCTCCCTCTGTCCCCACTATTATACATTAAAATTTGGAGTTACAAATGAATCATTGTTTACATCTAGTATTTTGTCTACCTATCTAGCTGCTTAGGGTAACACAAAATTTTGTAGCCAGTTCAATGTACCTTTAGAAGCTATAGTATTTAGTTCCTTGATTTATAATATTTTTGTCTGATCCACCCTTAGGGTGATGTCTCTTCAGGGTCTATTTAATTCTTCTATAAAATGAGATATCTTAGTATAAATGTTTGAGTTTTGATAATTTTAGTATTTTATTTCTTGATTTATAAATGTCTTCCTGGATCTCTTGGTGAAACAAGACGTCTCATAGTATTAAGGTTCGAGTTTTGATAATTTATTTTACTCAACACAAATGTTATACGTTAAAGGTTCTATAATGTATATTTAAGTTATTCAGCACAAATGTTATACATTAAAGGTTCTAATTAATATATATATATATATATATATATATATATATATATATATATATATATATATATATATATACTTTATCCAATGTTTTTATATGAATATTTAAATTTTTATATATTTTATATCACCCTCCCCAAAAATAGCTCGGGAAGGAGGAAACTTGGGATAATATAGGTCTAATCTAATTATCTTTATAGATATATTATTCAAAAACTTTTTTTTTCTACTTTTCTTAATAGAATTATTAGAGTTTAGTCTTCTATCTTCAAAATTGATTAATTCTCCTCTTTATAAAGAAAAAACAATATATTTAAATTAATTACATATTTATAAATATCATTAAATACAAAGTAAAAAATAAATTGATATATAATCACATAATAAGTGGAAGTATATATTGTTTCATATTTTCTTGATCTCTTCACTTCTTATAAATGCTATCATTTCTATTAAAAATTAGTACATAATTTAAACTTTATTTATTTTCATTTGCCTTCATTCTTAAAGATTAGTTTTAATTTTGATCTTCAAATATGCTATTTCCTACCTAAATTCAAATTCGTTTATGTCATTTTTTTAATCACGATTTTATATCACAAAAGTTTTTAGGTGACTAATATGGGAGCATGAGCCTTTAAGCCAAATGCATCTAGGGCATGGTCCCAACCTCATCTCTTATATTATCAAGGTCATCCATTCAATGAGACTTGATTCATTTAGAACTATTTTTAGAACCCAAAATTTTAAATTCAAATTATTTAGGTCCGACCTAACTTTACCAACTAACTTTCAGATGCCTACTTGAATCACAAGACATTTCTTTACCAACTTTAAAATTATACTTCAAAACTAACCTTGATTCATTTCTTGGACACACAATTAAAATATACATATACATAATCAAATCACCAATACTATATCAATATTTTTATTTTTAAATCATTATTATAAATTAAAATTACACATAATAAATTTAATAATTTACTTTGTATGAATTATGATTTTTAAATATTGGAAACACAACACAAAAAAATAAATTTAATAATTTACTTTTTATGAATTATGATTTTTAAATAGTGGAAACAAACACAACACAAAAATAAAAATAATAGAATTTTAATTTTTAGGTTAATCCCCCAATGCATAAAAAAACTTTCATGGCAACTTTACAATCTTATTAAAATAATAATAATAAGTACATCATTTATTTATTTATAACAGACAAAATGCAGCAACTTTCCAACGATTTCTTACATCCGTACGTTTTTCTCTTTCGCCGCAGATTCTTTTCAATTTATTAGTCAATACTGCACGTACATACGGTATTTCGTATGTACTGCGTTCGTATTATACTAACCGTATGTAGTTAAGGCCAAGTTACGGAACTGCGGTTAGAAAGTACAGGAAATCCGTACAGAACACGTGGCATCGCGTGCGTTGTCATGTTTTGCGAAGCACGTGAGGCGCCAGGTTATTCGGCATAATAGCCGATCACATGGGAAGCATTTAAACATGGTAGAACACCTAAATTTAGAAAATATTTCCATGACCTGTCAAATTAATTATTTTCCCTTAGTCAAAAATGGGTGTTAATGTATTTTTGGGTAGATTAGTGAGCTCATTAATTATGTGTCCAATATTGACAAAACGTTAAAAGAAGAGAGGAAAAAATGAGGATTTTGAGAGGTACTAATATCATGAGTCAATATGGAATTTTCCTAAACATAGACATTGTGGGTTCATAAAGGCTAGGAATTTGCCATAATAACATTGACTATGAATGTGGTGATTTTGGGTTCTCAAGCTCATCTTATTTTGGGTTTTTATATTGCAATGTCAAAAATAAGTTAGTAAGAAATTTGTCATAGTAGCTCGTATGGGTAGCAGAGTTGGTTTGAGGTTATGGGTAGTTCTCTATGGTCTTGGGTTCGAATTTGCTCCCGGTTTAAAGAGGTGGGACGACTTGCAGGCAAATGATCTCACCCGTGGAGGATTAGTCTCGCCCTAGCTCGTACAAGTACCCAAGATAAGGGTTGTTGGGCGCTGGGCTAGGTCGCGGGGATACCCCATGCATTAAAAAAAAAAAAAAGTGATTATAAATTGATGATTTAGGAATGATTTTCAAAATAGTCTTATTGTGGGTTTTCATATTGCAAGGTGATAGATAAGTTAGCAAGAAATTTCCCAAACTAACATTGACTATAAATGTGGTGATTTGGAATGATTCTCAAGATTGTCTTATTTTAGATTTTCATATTGCAAGGTGATAAATAAGTCAACAAGGAATTTGCCTTAATAAAATTGAGTATGAATGCGGTGATTTGGGAATGATTCTCAAGGTGGTCTTATTTTGAATTTTTAAATTAAATTCTCTTTGAAGTTTGAAGATTGTTTGTTGAATTTAGGATTGCTTGAAATGCACTTTAGATTGAAATGAAGTAAGTGACACCTTTCATTATGGATATTTGAAAATGAAATAAGTTGTTAAGAAGAGTTGTGAGAAGATACAATTGGTTATCAGTCACATTTCAATGACAAAGTTAGTATAGAGGTTTGATTCCATTCTTAAATATCATTTGATTCAATTGTAATATTTTTTATGAAAGATTTTTTATCCACAAAGTAGTTTTAGCTACTTGATAGAGAAGCAGGAGCTTTAGGCTAAACTTCTTTGGTTAACAGCTAGCATGAGCCCTTGTACTCACCAATATTTGATACCTAGTGAACTCATTAATAACCTTTCAATTTAACTAGTAGACCAAGGACTTATTGACAATTGTAAATTTTGATTAATATAAGCAAGACAATTACTTACTACTTTTTGATGTGAATGAGATATGCAAATACTATTAAGTGTTTAACATTGAACAAGACAATGTTCAAATACAAATAAATGTTTGCATAAAAATATACATGTATTCGCTTGATATATTGCATTGGATTGACATAATTCTTTTGAGTCATTCTTATGTGCATTTATTTATTATTTTTGAGTTATCATGGTGTAAGTCTTCTAGTTCATCTTTAGATTTTTAACTATTGTTGAATTTTATGAAAATAGACAATGTGGATTCATATTGCAAGATGATGGATAATTTAGCAAGGAATCTTATGTAATAATATTAACTATGAATGTGGTGATTTGGGAATGATTTCCAAGGTAGTCTTATTTTAGGGTTTTTTAAAATTGAATTTCCTTTAAAGTTGATTATTTATTGAATTTGAGATTGTTTGAAATGTAAAGAGATTGGGATAAAGAAAGTGGCACCTTTCATCACAAATATTTGAAAATGAAATAAGTTGTTAAAATAAGAGATGTGGGAGAAGATAAAATTGGTTATGAGTCACATTTCATTAATGAAGTTAGTATAGAGTTTTGTTTCTATTCTTAAATAACACTTGGTTCAATTGTAATATTTTTTTATTGACGGAGGATTTTTCACCACAAAGTTGTTTAAGCTACTTGATATAAGAGCATGAGCCTTAAGCTAAATGTCAAGGACTGAGGGGTATACATTCCACCAAATTCATCTGGAGCACAATCCCAACCTCATCCCTTGTAATTTTAAAGTCTTGCACTCAACAAGACTTGATATAATTATTTACTACCTTTTGATGTGAGTGAGTATACAAATGCTATTAAGTAGTTAACCATTGAACAAGAAGATGTTCAAATAAAGATGAATTTTTGCATAAAAATTATACGTATTCACTTGATATGTTGCATTAGAATGACATAGTTCTTTTGAGTCATTATTATGTACATCTTTTATTATTTCTGAGTTATGATGGTGTAAGGCTTCTAAGTTTTCTAAGTCTTTATAGTAGAATAAATTCTATATTTCAAGTTTTTTGAACAAGAACAAAATTTCTTACCTCATATGTTATGAGAGAGATTATATTCAAGATTTAGGACAAACTCTATTGGGATAGGAAAGATAAGGTACTAAGAGGGGAGGGGTGAATCAATACCCTCAAAAACTTTAATTGAATAAACAATCTGCAATAGTAGTGACTAACTATCCAACTAAATTTATTGTTTGCAACATTCATTCAAATAACTTTACAAATGTAAAGTGCATGAAAACAAACAATAAATCAATCATGAAATGTAACACTTGACACAAGTATTTTGGTTATGCATAAAACCTTGTTAGAATGTAAAAACTGTGGTGGGGATGACACCCACAAATTCTTCACTACTGCGATAAATAAAGTATGTCAGTTAAGGCTACATGTGTGATCACTTCTGATGATCTTACCCTGTTAGGAGTAAATTCAGATCAATTAGATCTACCTTGTGAGAGGATTTTAGCAACACCAATTAAGTGTGCACTTGGTTAAGAGATTTATAATCAGGCTGTTAAGTCTACTCTGTTAAGAGATTTTACAACTCTACTATAATGATTAGAGAATAACAGAAAGTATCTGTAAATGACAACTTTACTTTGTCTGAATCATATCTATGATATACTAAATAAATATCATCTTGATGTGTAGTAAACTACTCTCTATTCTTCTTGATAGCCTTGAATGTTTCCTAATAAACTGATCTCTATTTCTGATAACTGTTATGTTCTGTAAACCTTGTCTGAATTCTAATGTTTAGGTAAGTGACTACTGCTTCATGATCTCCTTGTCATATCTTATCGATCCTTGTCAAAATGACATCAATTACAATTATATAGAAAACTGCTATGACTGTTATGACCTAATTAGGTTTACAACATCTTAGAAAAGCTAAGATCTACGATGTACAAAATTAACCTAGATCAAACAATTACATAGGAATCATTACAATATTTAATGATTACATCCATAATAAATAAGCCTTGATCTTGGTAAAACATTTTATGGATCCATGTAAACCGTTTGCATAGATAAATGTGTCATTCCTAATTACTATGTCATTTCCTGAATAACTCGGTAAACATAGCCTTTTGTTCGGTGAATACACTAGTGCTCAGTGTGTAGACTGCTCGGTGTTTATTGACACTCAGTGCTCAGTATACTCTGATGCTTGGTAAACATGCTCGGTGCTTGGTTAAACCTGTTTCCTTTTATCTCACAGTTCTGCCTTATGACTTCTCGGTATGAAGGCTTGTTTGTTCAACTAACTAGCATACTATAGCTTCTTATTTCATCCCTTATCGACTAATCAACTTAGGTTATTGACTGATCTAATTTGATACTAATGACAATATCTAATGCTCAAATAGAGATAACAATCTCCCCCTTTGGCATGAGTATCAAAATTGTAATGTATATAAGCTGATATTTCTCAAAAAAATTCTAACTCCATATATACATATACATAAACTAAGTCTTCTACAAAACTCCCCCTCGGTGCATGCTCACGGTCTGTGTGTAGTACACTTGGCATATAGAAGTACATTTGGCATAGACATTATATTTCCCCCTTTTTGAGATTAATGCCAAAAGAAAAATTTGTACTTACAGCTTATCAAAAATGTGTTTGAGAGTTTTCATCAGAGAATCTAAGAGGTTTATCCATTCCTCTTTCAATTTGGTGAGAGAAATGTGCTCAAGACCGACTTGTACATGCATATCAAAGATATTATCTAACACATATATTTCAGGTGTAGCAGCTAAGGCTTGTGCCTTCATAATGTGTCTTTCTATTATTTTAAGGCATGGAAGAAGCTCAGCTTGTAGCTCAGTGACTTGGTCACTTATGTTGTCTTCCTGCTTCCCCAGATCAGCTCTCAACTGCCTTAATTCTTGAACTTTTAGAATATGCTTGTGAAAATCATTTGGCTTGGTTAGAGATGCATTGGCACTGGCTAGGATGTCTGCATCCAACTTTTTAATCTTTTCACTGACCTCAATAGTGAAAGTATCCACAGTGCATAACTTGAACAAAATTTGAATTATTTTCTAAGTAATAGATTGTAACTCGGTGATTACCTTAGAAAGCTTAACTTTGTTGATTGCCACTTCTTGGCTGATTTTCTCTACTAATTTATTCTAAATTTTAGCTTCTTCCCTTTCCTCAATTCTCTTCTTGACATTTATGTCTGGGGCATTGATTTAATTGGAAAGAGTTGCAAGTTGGTCCAAAATAGGTGTTTCCTCATTGATTTGGACATCCAGTACAACTTTCTGCAAGATGTCTCTCACATCCTCTAATATCTGCTTACTCTTGCTTTCTTTCCTTAGCTTCTCATGTGTTTCTTTTCTTGTGCATAATTCCCCATGCTTCCTCAATTCCTTCGGATCCAAATTCCTTGGGTCATAATCAGGAATTTCTATGACTTCATCAAGAGTGACTGGCCCTTTGCCATGTTTCTGCTTTTTCTTCTTGGACTCTTGAGGCGATGATTTTACAAATGGAACTATTGCCTTGACCTCAACACTTGGCTTGTCTTGTTTGGTAGACACTATTTCTTCCTTCTTTTGCTCCTTGATGAATTGTGTCTGGATCAATTGAGATGGAGCCTCGGATGTAGTGTCAGTTTGTGTAGTCTCGATAGGCTTGGGTTCATCTTGTGCCTATGTATATTCCTCTTTTTCCTTAGGCACATCTGTCTCTGTAGTATTTTTAGTACTTGTACCTTGTGCCCCTATTGTATCTTTTAGTTGCTCAGGGATTGAGCCTTCAGGTTCCTCTTGTGTAATTATCTCAACTGCTTGAGCTAGTATAGGAAGATCACCCAGAATCATACTTACTGCTAGCTCGGTAGGGGCTTGCTCTTCTTGTTCAACTCCAGCAACTGTGACATCCCCATCATCCTTGATGTTGTCGAGATCACTATTTGTGATGTTGTGATTCCTTGTATTTGTACCTACTCAGGTGCATCCTGGATTATAATTATGTTCTCGGTGGCATCAGTGGTCTCAGGTACCTTGGTATCGGATAACTTAATTGTGTTCTTCGGTGCCAAATCAACATCATTAGAATGAATGCCTTTCCCTTTTCTCTTGAGATTCCTCTTGGGGATTATGGCCAAATCCATCTTATTTTTCTCATCTCGAGCTTGTAGTATAGAAGACCAAAGTAGTTGACTATTTTCATCAATATTTGCCAGATTTTCATCAAGTATCTATATTTCTCAATTCTTCACTAAAAATCTCTTTGAATATTTTTTCATTAATTCCTCAATTTCAGGAACTGTCAGTGTAGGCATTGTCATTACTAGGGATTGTGCCCTCATTCTCTTTTCAGTATTCAATGCATAGGTCCATCTTGCTGAAATTTTGTCATATAGAGCCTTAGGTATATACTTAGAAAATTTGATGGGTACCTTCCTAAACTTAATCATCATTTGAATGAAAGCTTCCTCTATTTTATTCTGATCCTCGGTTGACACCTGTGTTCAAACTGACCAATTTGGGGATCACTTAGACCTCCATTGTCTATGATGCTCTTAGAAACTTCATCAATATAATGGTTCTTAGTAATAGCAAATTTGAATTTCTCAGTGTCGTCTTCATCATCATCAATATCATCTTTACCTCTGATTAACTTTCTTCTTTTCTTAGGGGCCTCAGTAGTAGCTTTTGTACCTCTCTTCTTATAGGTTTTTGTCAGTGTTGGCCATGAAATTCTCACAACTCCTTTCTTCAGTGGAGGTGAAGCTGCAGTGGTTGATCTTGTGCGTGCCCTGGTTTGCACTTCTTCCTTCTTCTTTGGAGTGGGAGTAGGTGAAACCGGTGTAGAATCTGCATCTTTATCAGACTCAATTTCTTCATCATCATGTGGTTTGTTAGAAAGAAGTAACTGACCTTTGGTTTCTACCTCAACCGGTATGCTCTCAAATGCTTCAACATCATCTCCAAATTTCTTCACTAGATTACTCTTCATTTTTCTTGACTTCTTGTTTATTTTACCAATCACTAGGTCTATTTTTATCTTGGTTTTGGCTTCTTCATATGTGCCAAACCTAGCAGCTTTAGGGTCCTTAGGCTCAGCTAATAAATCCTTGATTGATCTAGATGCATGATCAATATCTAATTCATAACCTATAGGGGCTAACCATTTTGTTCTTGGTTCCACAACCTTTATCAAAGTATGATCTGTATCAACTAGAAAGAAAATATCATATTCATATTCTTCTACTAGTTGTCTTAGTATTTTGCTTCTTGAATTCATTCTCTCCTTAAATTGTTCAAAATAATTGTCTACCATACTAACAAAATTGTCTCCCAGACTATTTATCAAATCAGTGATCTGGAGTGTGACTGGCTTATAGGTTGTCCAATCTACATTACCAACTGAGGGGAAAAAGTTTGCACATAAAATAATATGCAAAGTAGTAAAGATCCAAACTTATAAGTGTTGGACTTAGCCGACCGAATAGTCTTCATGTTTTCCTCTACCTGCTTCAGTAGCAACTCGACAAGGTTCAACTGGAATCCCTTCTAAATTATCTTATACGCAATGTCAACAACTCCACATGGAACACTGTTTGGTCTGCTTGATTGAAATATCTTATACCCTATCACATATGCACTAAACCTTGTCTTGGGATCGGTGATTGTATTCACTTTCAGTCCTCTATCATCCCATTCATCTCCTATATTCTTCTCCAGCTTGGTTCTCAGTGCACTCTTTAGTGCCTTCACTTTATCAATAGCTGGGTATCCGGTAATTGCATGTATGGTATTCTTTGTAATCTTTATGGGCTCATCCAGCCATAGTTTCCCATCATGATACTGAATTAGGATGATTCTTATCCATTCATTTTTGAAAGTATTCAGGAAATTTAGGGCATTTGTCAAACCTTTGACATTCAAATGCTAGTGATCAGTTTTCAGCTTCCTGTCAACACCACACAACTTCTGAAGTATAGCCATAATCTCAAAATCTCCAATTTCTCCTATTTTATAGTGAATATATGAATGAATGTCTTCAACTAGAAAAACCCTAGGAGGTATGCTTGAAAAAGCTCTCATTTTATCAATCTGTGATGCCACTTCAGGATGAAGTTTGTATTTAGGTTCTTCGCAAGCAGCAGAAACAATTAAGTTCACTTCCTCCTCCTTTGCATACTTGGATTTGTTCACTTTTGATGCAGACGCCATTGTTTCTCATTTAGGGTTTCGTAAATATCAAATGAACAACTCGACGATAAAGTACTTACTCAAAATGATGATAAAATTGCTCAGAGTTCCTTAAATTTGTGCTCAAATGCTCTGAAAATCCTTTTCTTGAAATCACTCTATAGTCTCTCAGCTCTTCGTGATCATAGTGTAAGAAATAAGCTAAGTTCACCATGTATTTATAGCATTTTCAAAGTTATGCTCAAACCTTTTTACAATAAATGCTCAACCTAACATAGCTTGATGACAACTGTCAATCTTGTTGTATACCACAAAATAACATAAGCTCGGTTAACATATGAAATTTTCACTTGGTTAATACTGACACTCGGTTAACCTTGCATAATAGTTACCGACTGAAAACTCCTCACTCGGTCTAGCATTTACCGATTGTGAACACTTAAAAATTAAAAACTTGTAAAACCATAATGCATCTTAATTCAAGAAGATTTGGTATTTGAACACTTAATATAAGGAACTGTATGATAGATATAGCCAATTAAGATTATCAGTTTCATACATACCTTTTTAGCTCATGTGGAGGTGGCGATGTCACCTAATCCAATGGACGAGGTTTCACTGACTACATTGCTTGACTCAACATTATCATTTGATGCTTTTCTCCACTTAGTGTTTCTTATCCTCATGATATCTTCAATTGTATTTCCATTTTCAAATATTTGTGTCTCTGGTGCCCGGTCTTTGCAATCTTTACTTAGGTGACCAACTTTGTGACAGTGTAAGCATGCCATACCAATACTTGTCTAGCTACGAGATCTGCCTCTCCAACTCTTTCTCATGAAATTAGATGCAATATGTCCATATCTTCCACATGCTGTACAACTAACTCAAGTATTATAATCCCAAGTATAAGCATTACCTTTTCTTCTCGGTTGATAGGTCTTGTTTTGTCCTTTAAGTGTCTAGACTTGCTTCATCTTTGTTCTGCATTCTTGCGAAGTATGTCCATGCATGTTTCAAGTGCGAAAATGTTTCTCCATGTAGGGTTTGTTAGGAGTCCTATTCAACTTAGATTTTCATTCATGTGCTTGATGTCCATACATGTTGCAATTATAACAATGACCATTGAACTTAGGAGTGGTTTTGGGATTACCTTGTGCTTTACTCCTGCAAACATTTGATGTGCGTCCCAGTTTACTGGAGTGATAGCATGTTAGGTTCTTAGGTCTTTGACTCTTGTAGTTGTTCATCTATTTAGCTTGCTTAGACGATTCTCCTTTCTCGGTATAGCCTAATCCAGTAGTACTTCCAAGTCCTCTTTGACTGACCAGGAATTCATCAATTTTCTTGGAATTATCTTCAACCTTTTTTTATCATCTCATTGTGTTGTTGCTACATCTTCACTTCATGTTTCAATATTTCATTTTCTTCTCTGAGCTCACCAATGTCTTCAAGTTTCCTTGTCAACTCACTATTCACTCAGTTGATCTCTTGATTAACAACAACTATCTAATTGGATATCTCAAAATGATGCTCGGTGAGTCTCAGTATCTTAGATTCCTTCTCTTGTAGTTTCTCAGTCATTTTCCTTATGTCTTCAACAACCAAATTTCTCTCTTGTTCAACTTGTATAGCATTGTTCAACACATCAACCATTCTTACCATTTGTCCTTCTTGACCGATCTACAAAGCTTTAACTTATTTAGTCAAATGAATATTTTTCTCAGATAAATTAGATAAGTTTCCTTCAGAGATGTCAGATATACTGCCTGAACTGGATCCAATATTCTCAAATGGGTCATCAATATCTTCTTCATGATAATCAGTTTCACACTACCGAATAATAATGTCTTTTCTCTGAACCAGTAATTTCTTCAATTCATTTTCTTGCTTGTATTGCTCAATGAAGATTTGCATCTGAATCTTTTGATTCTCAATTATCTTGTCCAACTTATATCTTTCCATCTTAGATCTTTCTCTTCAGCGATTAAACTTCCAATAAGAGATCTAGCTTTGATACTAATTGTTGGGATAGGAAAGATAAGGTACTGAGAGGGGAGGGGTGAATCAGTACCCTCAAAAACTTTAACGGAATAAACAATTTGCAATAGTAGTGACTAACTATCCAACTAAATTCATTGTTTGCAACATTCATTCAACTAACTTTGTAAATGTAAAGTGCATGAAAACAAATAATAAATCATTCATAAAATGTAACACTTGACACAAGTATTTTGGTTATGTAGAAACCCTTGTTAGAGGGTAAAAACTACGGTGGGGATGACACCCACAAATTCTTCACTACTGTAATAAATAAAGTATGTCAGTTAAGGCTACATGTGTGATCACTTCTAGTGATCTTACCTTGTTAGGAGTAAATTCAGATCGATTAGATCTACCTTGTGAGAGGATTTTAGCAACACCAATTAAGTGTGCACTTGGTTAAGAGATTTACAATCAGACTGTTAAGTCTACTCTGTTAAGAGATTTTACAACTCTTCTATAATGATTAGAGAATTAAAAAAAGTATCTGTAAATGACAACTTTACTTTGTATGAATTTGATCTATGATATACTGAATAAATATCACCTTGATGTGTAGTAAACTGCTCTCTATTATGCTCGGTATCTTGGAATGTTTCCTAATAAATTGATCTCTATTTCTGATAATTACTCTATTCTATAAACCTTGTCTGAATTCTGATGTTTTGGTAAGAAGCTAATGCTTCATGATCTCCTTGTCATGTCTTATTGATCCTTGTCAAAATGACATCAATTACAATTAAATAGCAAACTACTATGACTGCTATGACCTAATTAGGTTTACAACATCTTAGAAAACCTAAGATCTACGGTGTACAAAATTAACCTAGATCAAACAATTACATAAGAATCATTATAATATTTAATGATTACATCCATGATAAATAAGCCTCGATCTTGGTAAAATGTTTTATGGATCCGTGTAAACCATTTGCATAGATAAATGTGCCATTCCTGATTACTATGGCATTTCTTGAATAACTCGATAAACACAACCTTCTATTCGGTGAAGACACTGGTGCTTGGTGTGTAGACTGCTAGGTGTTTACTGACACTTGGTGCTCGGTATACTCTGATGCTCAGTAAACATGCTCTGGTACTTGGTTAAACATGTTTCCTTTTATCTCTCGATTCTATCTTGTGACTGCTCGGTATGAAGGCTTGTTTGTTCAATCGACTAGCATACTATAGCTTCTTATTTCATCCTTTACCGACTGATCAACTTAGATTACCGACCGATCTAATTTGATACTAATGACAACATCTAATGCTCAAATAGAGATTAAAAAAACTCTATCATCAAGATTTAATTGTTAGATCCACATAACCCCAAAGTTCAGATGTACCACATACTACTTGAGATATAATGTATTAATTTGTACCTCTATTTTAAATGACATAAAGTACTACTCTCTATTTCTTGGAGTTATAATTCTTCCATAACTACTTATAGAATTGGGGTTTCAACCGACAAGTATGAAGAAAACTTACAACTTGACAAGATACAAATTATTATTCTTTAATGTATTCAATGTTGAGAATATCTCAAGTCATCTAAGTGATAATTTCAAGTTACATTCTAAATATTCTAAAATACCATCTTTTGGTATTTCTCTATTTCTATATTTTACATTTGGAAGGTCATCTAAATTAGAGTTTAGTCATTCCATAAGTGTCACAAGTAGGTAGATTATGTCTTAATTTGGAATAGTTAGTCTATGTTCTAAACTTTTTAATGTATATTTCATGTAACAAGATTGAAATGAAGGCGAGTATGTAGAAGTATCTTCTTACATCAATCTTACATAGGGGAGGGTTAAAAAATTATTTCAAAACCTTGTTCAATTACAAAAAACAAATACATGCACATCTAAATTTTAAGATTAAACAATTAAAACCATCAAACCATAACACAACGACTTATGTGGGAAAATTGTTTCAAGAAAAAACCCACACTTCAAACACCCAACTCAACTATATTTTTCATTAAAAGGAATTACAATACAATTAATAGATCTTACGCTCTTTAGGAGTCTTCCAAAACTTGAAATTATTTTAGCAACATAACCCTAGCATAGAATTCACCGACCTATCATACAGTAATGAATTACATAACAAGTATACGATGTTATGCAAGCTAGGAACCCAAAAAGAATCTCCAATCTTCACCAAAGCAAAAAACTAAAAAAATCTCAACATCTATAGGCTCTAGCTTCAACCTACTACTCCAAACAAAGCATATATTGTCCTTGGGTGTCCATCCTTGAGAAAAGCATCATCATTCATAACTTATGCAGAAAGGAAGATTTTAAAAAATAATTTCTTCCCTTTTCATACCTGTGTGATGAAGTTACTCACCTACATGAAATTAAGATCTACTAACATCAATCTAATCAAATACAATGCAAATTTAACTAGAATTGAAATTATAATCTATATTATCCCATGGATCTCTAGATAGAAGTGGTTAGTGAAGCTCTTAGCTACAATCCTCACTAGTGACACCTCTAAAATGAGAAATAATGCTGCTACTATGCTTATGCTATACTTCTATGATGATTCTAGCTCAAGAATGATGAAATTATAATACTAAATGCTCAAATTGCTCAAATTGCTCTTAGAAATGATCTCAATTGCCTATAGTAACAATGCTATGCAAATGAAATTCCAAGATGGAAATGCTCTCCAAAATGCCTCATACTTATAGTAATTTCCCAAGGGTAGGGGGTGGAGTGAAGTAATCATGGTTATCTCATGGTTGAGTCAAAAACTTTGCATTGTCCATAAATGGGGGGACAAATGATTGGACAAGCCTTTAAATGGTTTCAAATCTTTGGACAATTTAAATGTTTGAGTGATTTATGTCCTTTTGTTCTCAATTCTCATCGGTTGATCATTTTGTTGAAAGAAAATAAGGAATATTAATTCAATTAATTAATTAAATTTAGCCGTGCAAGGGTAATAGGTTCATTTTGATTTTTGATTAAACAACTATACAATTAATTAATTAAAATCAATTATATATTGTTTTTGTCCCTTTTTAAGCTTCAATTTAATCATTTAACATCATTATTTAATAATTCCTTTGTTTTAATCGATTTTATCCCACTTTATTTAATTATGTCCCTTTTTACTTGATTTAATCCATTTTGATGATTTTTGCAATTTTAAAAGCACTTGTCCAATTTTACGTGTCTACAAATGCTCCTCTTTGAATCAATGTGCGAAAAACATTGGTTCAAAGATCCTTTAAGTCCTGATTGCTGATTCCTGATGTGATTGATTGCTGCCTCTTGATAAAAAATTTTATGATGCCCCACTGATTTCATGATGTTTGATCGCAACTTCGATTTGATACCCTTATGCCCCCTTAGAAATTAAAACATATTAATTTCTTGATTTCAAAAAATTTGATTTGATGTTTGATTTATCAAATATGTTTTCATTTCTGATTATTTGATGAGATGTCATGATGTATGATTATGCCCTGGTTTGGTTTGAGTGGTTAAGATAGGTCAACATCTAGTTTCACCTCCCAAATAAGGTCAAAATACATTAAATAGGTTGAGAAACCTTGTTTTACCATTCATTTTTACTTTTCATCTTGGTGATTTTGCTCTGATCCTCTAGTGATTTTCGAGATGGTTGTGCTGATTCGAGCACATAGATTCGAGAGGTGCTGGAGATATGCGAGGCCGCCTGAGTATGGAGCTTTGGTAAGTTGTTATAAACCTCAATTTAAGCATTTATGATCATTTATTGCAATTTCATGTTTCGTCATTGCCTTGTATTTAAGAACTCTCGCCTAGGAATGATTTTACTGTCACTTAGGTTATTTTACTGTCGCCTCCATGGTTTTTACTTCCGCCTCCATGTATTTTATCCTCGCTTAGGAATCATTTACTCTCGCCTAGCATGAGAACAAATCTCACCTAGGGCTAGGGTAATCTGCCCCTTTTTCGATAGGTTGTCGCTTACAAGAACCCTAACGTATTTGTTGTCACCTAGGCTAGCATTCACTGTCGCGTAGCCTAATTCACTGTCACCTGCCAGTAGAATGATATCACTTGGCATGTTTTTACTATCGCTTGAGGTTAAATGTCACTTGGTATGATAAAAATCATGCCTACTAACTATTTGGAAAATTTGTGTACTTTTCACACGTGTACTTGATTATGTTTGATGAAAATTTTGATAACTCTTGATGATAGATTCAGATAATAAGTGTAGGTCTGTTATTGTCAACAAAATAATTGGTTTAGGATATCTGGATAGTGGTACTTTGGAATATGATTTGTCAACCCTATTTAGGATAGTGATTAATAGGATAAATCAATCAGTGTGAAAACCGATATGATTTTGATATTGCCACTTCATTCTCAGGATACAGAGAAACGAATGAGGGTACTTAGTCTGATGACTTGAGATTTTGAGAAGATTGACTTGAGATAATTCCTTGATACGTTGTACTGATATGATTCCTTTTACTTTGCCAATAGGATCACAATCCTACTTTATACATCCAGTCAGTTGCTTCTTGGGTTATTGACTTGAGTCAGGGACTCACAGCAGCTGAGTTCCGTGTTATCGAGCGATGCGGATTGAGATTTTTACTTGACCTCCCACGGTTTTAGCTAAACCATGGGTTATTGACTGTAGTGGTGGAGTGATGGAACTCCAACCACAACACCTTTCATTTACCGTACGAAGAGATGACTATCACGCTCGAGGACGTGTATAGATTGCTTCGGATCCCGTGCAGAGGAGAGATAGTATATTATGATTCTATTTATGATTCTTCTATCTGCCGATGAGTATTCAGGGACAACACTATTGGAGATGGAGATACTATTACATGGCCTCAGTTTGCATCTTTTCCTACATTACCAGTAGTTTTAGGTGCAGTGATCGGTGGTTTACTACTTCCCGATCGGTGAGGTCATGGTGTTTTAGTTGGTTGGGGTAGGATCATGGAGGATTTACTTGCTCATCCTCAATAGTTTGATTGGGGTTCCTACATTTTGGCATAGTTGTATCATGATTTACACAAGGTGGTGTATCGGGGGAATGCCTCATTATCAGCGGGTGCCATTATTCTTTAGTTGTGGATATGGGAGCATATTCCCATTACTAGACCCATTTATGATAGGGTTCGACATCGGGGATTTCCTTATGCTTTCCTGTACACTAGTATGGTGATTTAGCACCACTTGGGTCACTTTGATTACTGGAGATGTTAGATTGATGATCTCGATCAGGTTACATGGCATCCCTTCCTCGGTTGTGATAGATGGAGAGAGGATGAGGATGAGTTACCATACATGTTCGCCCCTCACTGGATGATTGGGCATACTACCACTACCATTGAGTGCTTCTGCTTCGATAGAGTTTTGAGACAGTATGGTCGGACACATGATATGCCTTAGGGCAATGCACTATATGCGTGAGTACAGACAAAGATCTCTCTATGGGGTCCATGTATTGATTATCAGTTTGCATTAGATCAGATTGTGGGTATGACTATTTGCAGATGGGAGATACTGATAGGTATTGCAAATGCAGGGATGTCACATGAGTATGTAGATTGGTGGGCTTGCAACAAGTTTCCTCATTTCATTGATCCAAATGAGCCTATTCCTGGACATCGTGATGGTGATAGGGATGATAGACATCAGAGAGGATGAGGACGTAGAAATCCTCAGGTTGCACCAGGTAGAGGACAGCTAAGACGGGGTCATGATCATGGGGCTGCTAGAGATAGACCAGCTAGAGTGCAGGATGATGCAGTTGATAGACAGCCTAGAGTAGATAGAAATGATAGAGCTCATAGACATCAGCGAGCTCAGAGACAGACATAGATTGATGTAGCTAGACGGATTCCTAGGGGATTGGATCCCTTGGTATAGTTACAGAGAGTAGCCTTGGCTCAGCATGATGATGATGCAGCTCAGCAGGATCAGGCATAGCAGGATGATGGTGCTCCAAAGATGCCTCCCCTAGCTCCACAGCCATAGGGTGCACAGGGTGATCGTATTGATGGATTATCTTGAGATATGCAGGTATTGAGGATAGATATGTCCATTATTGTGGGTCGGTTGGGTTAGGTTGCCTCTTTATTACAACAGTTTGTATCAGCCATGGTTGTTTTGATATAGGATGGAGCGAGTACTTCACAGGCTCCTCCCCCACAGGATGGTAGAGGTCCAGATGGATCTGATGCTGCAGGCTCTTGATTGATCTAGTGACTCATTGATGATGTCCTCTTTGTTTCATATGTCATGATATTTGACTGATCAACACATTTGGTGTACCCCTTTTGATGATATTGTACCTTGATACTTGATTTTATGATCCTATGATGAACACTCTGTTGATGATATATATGATAAACTCCTTGGTTTGTCTTGATCAATTTTTATGATATTATCTTTTATGCAGCTATATGATGTGTTATGCATTTACGATTTATGCTATGGATGCAGTTATCTTATTTTATGATATAGATAAATGAGTGCAATGATGTATGGATTTTGATAATATGTTTTTCTGTTTTGTCAATGTATGGATGCAAAATGTTTGATGGAAATGCATATGTATGTTCCTATGTTTTTTTGATTTTAAAGCATTTAGATGAATGCAATGCGAACTCTTACTTATATGAATGCATGATATATGGAATGATTTCTTTTCATTTCTTTTGATATATGAGTAATGAATAATGATTTAATGCTATACATGAAGGCAAAGATAATCTCACTTGCATTTTTGAAAATCAAGGATTATAGTGAATGTTTGAATTTGGCATCTTCCCCCCATTTCCTGATGTTTGAACAACTCAAGTATTTATTGATGTGCCCCTCCTTTTGTCCTTGGAAAATTTACCATAAATAAATGCAATTAACTTTCCATGCTAATGCAATGCAATTAATCTAAACATGATAGTGCAATGCAATTAACCTAACATGATAATGCAACCTAAGTGTCACCAACTTTTAGCAAATAAATGCCATGAGGATAAATTTTCATCATTAAGCATTTTTGGGACCAGAAAGCTAGTACAATCATCACTGACCGCATCATGATGATATGAATACCACTTTTTATCGCATTTTGGTAACCTCATTTTGAAACTGGTACAACCCTCATTAGTTGGATGACCAAACTATGGGAGTCTGAATACCGGTGTCAACGGATTCAATGTTGTAAGTGGATTTTTGGTATTACGATATAGAAAATCTAAATAGCCAAGGGATCCATTTGCATAAACAAATAAAGGTCAACTCTTCCTCGTATGAGATAGTCCTCGATGGTTCTTTGATGACCATGATGAATCTTCCTCAAAACAGTCACTCAAAGGCAAGAAAAATAGCACATCTTTATCATGGCTAATCTAGTCCAAACATAATTGATTAGCTAAAAGAGGAGATAAAAAGTCAATTTCATCAAGATTTATCAACAAGAAAATTTCAAGTGTTTTACCATGTTTCATTATTTTGCCAAGAAAGAAAAGCTTTGAATGTTTTGCCATGTTTTAGGATTTTCCAACAAGTATTTCCAAGTATTCTGATCTTTAAGGTGTTTTTGTCCATTTTTAATCCTAAATAATAAAGTCAATGAAGGCTCAAGGATCATGTTCTAGGGTCAAATACTTAGGCTCAATAAACTTTCCTTGCTTCCGAAAATTTGATAAATCTCTCTCTGACATAACTGATTATAGCACTTATTGAATCCCTTCGGTACCAAATTTGTAATCTTCTTCTGCCCCCAAAGGATAAATGTGATCGTTTGACAAACTTAGGGCTGATAGATAATGCAACAATGCGACTGACCGACTTTATTATGACTATGTACAAATGATAGATGCAATGGCGGTTGTACAAATGAGATGGTGGAAATGCAATATGGACATATGTGACTAGGAAAGACAAACTTAAGGGAACAAAAGGCTCTTGTTTACCAAGTTTTCACCCTTTGAATGGATCAAGCTCTTTTTTCTATTTTTAAAGCTTTTTACTTTTTTTGCTACCAAGGTGCCTATTTCTAGGTTTTCACCAAGGCACTTTTTCTCTTTTTTCAATTTTTTTGTATTTTTTTTTTTCATATCATCAAGGCTCCTATTTGCTAGGTTTTCACCAAGACAACATCTTTTTTGAATGTTTTTCCTTTCTTCATGCTCAAATTTTCAATGTTTTTGATCTTTTGTGCTTTTCAAATGTTTTTGATATTTTCAGAATCTCTTTTGAACTATGTACAATAAATATGATGCTCTCTCATCTGATACTCTTTATACTCTTTCGTCTAACTCATGTGTAGAACCTTTTGAGATGAATACTGTTGATGGGTTCTTGGAGCTCCTCTCCTTCACAATCTGATAATTTATAGGTTCCTGTGCCAAATGAAGATACTATGATGAATGGGCCAAGCCAACTAGCTTCCCATTTTCCTTTCTTCTCTCTTTCAACCTAATTCTTTGGGTTTTCCCTCAACACTAAGTCTCCTACTTGAAAAACTCTCGGTTTAATATGTTTATTATAGTTCTTTGAGATTCTATTCTGATACACTTTGAGGTGCTCATAAGCTTGTGTTTGATGTTCTTCAAGTAACTCCAATTGTTGAAGTCTAGCTACTCTATAGTCTTCATCTGTGATCAATCCATGTAATGATACTTGTAGAGATGAGATTTCAACCTCTAATGGTAGAACTGCTTCAGCCCCATAGACTAATGAAAATGGCGTGGCTCCTGTGGGTGTTCTTATGCTGGTTCTATAGGCCCATAATTTTGGATTAATTTGCATATGCCAATCCCTTCCTAATTTATTGACCGACCTTTTCAAAATCTTCAAGATATTCTTATTCGTGGCTTTGGCTTGCCCATTTCCCTGAGGGTAATAAATTGATGAAGAATGGTGAGTGATATGAAATGTAGCACAAAGTTCATCAACATCCTTATTCTTGAACTATTTTCCATTATCTGTTATTATGGCATGAGGAATACCATATCGGCAAATGATGTGATTTAAAATAAACATGGAAATTTGTTTACCCGTTGCCATGATCAAAGGAACCGCTTCAACCCACTTAGTGAAATATTCCGTTGCGGTTATGATGTGTTTGTGCCCATTTGAAGAAGATGGATGTATGATGCCAATTAGATCAAACTCCCATTGATAGAAAGGCCATGGTGTGACAAATGGGTGTAATTCCTATGCTGGTGCATGTATCATGTCACCATGGTATTGACATTTACTACATGTCTTCACAAAGTGGCAAGCATCCTTTTCTAATGTCTTCCAAAAATACCCTAAGCGAAGGATTTTCTTAGCTAGGTTTAGACCGCTTGAGTGTGACTGGAAAATGCCTTCGTGAACCTCATGTAAAGCTAACTTAGACTCTTCTTCCTCTAGACATCTAAGTAACATCCCATCAAAACCCTTATGATACAATGTTTCAGAGAGGATTAGGTAACAGGCTGATTGGCGTATGAAGTTGCATTTTTGAGCTCAGGTTTGGTCTAAGGGTAGTACTTGGTCTTTGAGGTATGTGTATATAGGTCCATACCAAGGGGAGTCATGTCCATGTAATAAGGAAACAATTTGGGTTTTGGGAAGGTTGAATGCTGGTTTCAACAACTCTTCCACCAAGAACTCATACTTCTCATTTTGATCCAATTTTTGTAACAAGGAAGCCAAGGTGGCCATGGCGTCAGCTGCTCTATTTTTCTCTCTAGGAATCTGCTCAAAAGTGATCAAGGAAAAGTATTTCTTCCATCCATCAATCATAGTCTTATATGGCATCAACTTTTCATCTTTAGTGTTATATTCATTGTTGACTTGATTGATGATATGTTGAGAATCTCCATAAATTTGTAGCTCTTTAATGTTCCACTCTAAGGCCGTTTTGATGCCTATGACAAGTGTCTCATATTCCACTATATTGTTTGTACATGGAAACATAAGCTTGTAGGACTTTGGAATGGTGTAACCTTGAGGAGTGACCAATAGTATGCCGGCACTGGAACCTCCTTGAGTATAAGAGCCATCAAAGAATAACTTCCATGTTTTTGCTTCTATGTTGATAATGGTGGAATCCAGAAATTCCACTTGAATAGTTTGTGTAGAAGTTATGGGATTCTCAACTAAATGATCCGCTATTACTTTCCCTTTTATTGCCTTTCTATCGACATACTCAATGTCAAATTCACTCAAAATCATAACCCACTTAGCTATTCTACCCGTTAGGGCAGTTTTGCTTAACAAGTACTTGAGAGGATCAATTTTGGCAATTAGTTTGACCTTATGTAGCAACATATAATGTCTCAAATTTTGAGATGCAAACACCACTGCTAAGCAAGCTCTTTCCATAAATGTGTAATTAAGCTCATATTTGATCAAAGTCCTACTTAAATAGTAGATAGCTCTTTCCTTTCCTTGTTCATCTTCTTGTCCTAAAAGCAGTCCTAGTGATCTTTCGGTAGCGGATATGTATAGAAACAATGCTTTAACCTTAATTGGTGGCATGAGAATGGGCAGATTTATCAAATAAGTCTTCAACAATGTAAAAACTTGATCACATTCCTCATCCCACATGAATATTGTATCCTTGTGTAGCAACCTGGTGAAAGAATGACATTTTTCAGCCAATTGAGAGATAAATCTCTGTATGGATTGAATTTTTCCTTGTAATGATCTAATTTGGTTGATGTTCCTTGGTATGTCCATGTCCATTATGGCTTGTACTTTCTCCAGGTCCACTTCAATTCCTTTGGCGGAAACTATATAGCCTAGTAACTTGCTAGATTTGACTCCGAAGGCACATTTCTTTGGGTTTAATCTGACCTTGAATTGTTCCAACCTAACAAATATCTTTTTCAAAATTTGGAGATGTTCTTCTCTTTTGTGGGATTTTGCTAGGATATCATCCACATAGTCTTCTAAGAATGTGTGCATCATGTCATGGAAGATAGTTGTCATGGCCCTTTGATATGTAGCTCCGACATTCTTAAGGCCGAAGGGCATGACATTCCAACAAAAAGTGCCCCAAGGGAAAGTAAAGGTAGTCTTCTCCTGGTCCTCAGGTGCAATTTTAATTTGATTATACCCGCTGAAACCATCCATTAGGGAATACATGGAATGACCCGCTGTCAAGTCAACTATTGCATCAATACTTGGAAGTGGGAAATCATCCTTAGGACAAGAAAGATTTAGATCTTGAAAATCCATACATACTCAAATAGATTTGTCATATTTTGTAATTGGTACAATGTTCGAGATCCATTCAACATAAGCTATTGCCCTTGTGAAGCCTACTTTCAACAATTTTTCTAGTTCTGCCTTGACCAAAAGAGCTATGTGTGGGTGCATCTTTCTCAACTTTTTCTTTACGGGCTTAAACCCCTAGTCTAACATTCAAATGATGCATTATAAAGTTAGGATCTAAGTCAGGCATGTTGGCATATGACCATGCAAAGTTTATTTGGTGCTCTTTGAAAATTTTTATGAAGTCCTCTCTTTCTAGAGGTGTGAGTGATGCAACCAAGTGTATAAACTTTGGATCCACCTCCGTACCAATGTTGACCTTTTCCATCAGTTCTATAAGTATAGGTGACCTTTCTTCCTCATGCTCGGGCAAGGTATCCAATCTCTCTTCCTTTGGTGCCACAGTTGGGTTTTCACCAAAGGAAACATCTTTTATTTTCATTTTTTTTGGTTCTAGTGGTGCCACATAATGGTTTTCAACACTAGAACTTTTCTTTTTCTTATTTTTTTTCATTTTTTTCTTTTGACTAAGAGAATGGACCCCTGCTATGCTCATCATGTCCGTATCAAATTTGTTGGTGAAAGAGGGTTCAACCGCATTGAGGTATTGGTTTGCTGCTTGGTAGTTTGGAAAGCAAAGTAAGTCATTTGGCTCAGTTTGGTCCCAATCAATGAGATCCGAATGTATCGAAAGTAAGGATTCATTGAGTAAAGTGTCATCAATAGGGTTTATGGACATGACTTTGTTTGAGGGTTCATACATTGTATCGTTTAGATCTATGATTTGAGCTTCCTCAAGATGGTCCAAGGAAGAAGGGTCAAAATCCCCTTCACTTGAGTCCTCTTCAACTTCTACGGGAAACAATGTGGGAAAAGCCATGAGTGGATTAAACCTAATGTTTGAATCTCCCTCCTTCGAAGGCATCCAAAATGTCTCTATCCATGCTTGATTGGTAGGTGCATGCCCTATGTTAATATCTTGGATATTAGGTTCCTCATTGATTTGAACTTTTTGCTTTGGGATTTTTGCATAAGTATGTATTGCAATCACCTCCTTATCTTGAAATGATTCATTCAATAGGGTATCCCATTCATAATCTCAAGAGTCATCACTATCTCCATTAGATTCTAAGGCATTAATTGGAGGATAAAAATCTTGCATTGGGCTAGAACTTTGGCCTTTGTATTGGTATCCTACTCCAGATTTTTCTTGTTTTTCCCTCCAAGTAGGTTCAATGGGTTCTAATAACCCTCTATTCCTTTGTCCTAAGGGTCCTCTTCCCTTGTATCCCATCTTTTTCATAATCTCAAAACCTTTCCCATATTGCTCGGTTCGTATATTAACATGCTGAATTCATTCCATGGGAGTGTTTGAGGTATCTTCTTCATCGTGATAGAGCCATTGAAGTACTTCATTTTCTTCCTTGTCAAATGCTACTTTATCACTTTCTCTTACAAAGTAAGATTTGTACTTTTGAGTAAAGTGTTCTTTAGATGGTTTGCCAAGTGTCCTTGGAGACGTGGGCATGTCAAATAGGGAAACAGAGTATTCCCCTACTCCTTTTGAACTAATTTTGCATTGTTTGTCAAATGCCTCCATCATCTTATCCATTTTCTTATAATTTTCCTTTTTAGCTTCATCTTTTTCTTCTCTAGTAGGTTTATAGCATACTATCTCTGACTTAGGAGTTTGATATGAACCCTCATTAATAATTGGACCCTCATAGCTCACCTTTTCCTTTCCCTTAGTTGATGTTGTTGAGCTAGCTTGAGGAGGATTTTGAGTAGCATTTAATGTTATGATTGGATCATCCATCTTCAATGGTGGCTCTTTGAATGATTCCTTCCCAGTTATGTGGAATAAATAGCTCATGAAGGGGTTTGAGTCCCCTCCCACCATGATTTCTTCACCCATGTATGGGAATTTGATGCATTGGTGGTACATGGATGAGACTGCTTGCATCTCATGAATCCATGGTCTCCCCAACAAAATATTATAAGTTAACTTCATGTCCAATACTTGGCAATTGGTGTGTTTCTTGACTAGTCCTACTTGGATGGGCAACACGATCATACCTTTAAAGGCCCTTTCAGCTTCATCATAAGCTTTAATGGTGATTTTTTTCGTAGGGTCAATGCAAGACTCGAACAACCCTAAGGATTTGATGAGACTTAGTGTACAAATATTAAGGCCAGCTCCTCCATCAATGAAGGCTCTTTTGACTCTATGCCTTTCTATTAGGACCTCTATATGCAATGGTAGATTTTGAGGATGGGTTATAGACATGTCATCTTGATCGGAAAATGAGAGACAATGAGGTGCCACAAGATAACCTACCATATTTTGGAACTTTTCTTCTTCTAAGTTAGTAGGAATATTTGTCTCTACTAGAGCTTTTTCCAAAATATCCTTATGATTTGGGGATAACTTCAACAATTCTAAGATAGATATTTGCACTGGAGTTCTTTGCAACTGATCAACCAAACTATAAGGTTTTGTTGTTGTAGAAGGTTTCTTAACCACAATGTTGGACTGTGGAGTGCTAATGATGTTAGGAGTAGCTCCTTGTAGAGTCATTCTAGAATTCTGCCCTCTTGTAATGACATTTGATGCCTCTTTTCATGGCTGCTCATTAATTATTATAGCATTCACAATGTTATCATAAGGTGGCACAAAGTTAAGATTATTGGCACTTTGTTTCTTGCCATTAGATGACTCCCCTTGATCATGTTTGTAGAAAGGTTGTTTGAATGTTGTATGATCTTCATTGTTTGGAGGTCCTTCAATGGTGATTGTGCCATTATCAATTAAATCTTGCACTACATTCTTTAGTTGCAGACATTCATTTGTTGTGTGTCCTCAAATTCTATGGTACTCACAATGGCTATTGGCGCTCCACCAACTAGGTTTATTATTTGGCTCATAAGGCTGAATTCTGGGTAAAGTAATGACATTATTAGCCATGAGAGTCTTTAATGCCTTTTCAAGGGGTTCACCCAAGGGTGTGAAGTTCTTTTGAGGGGTTGGCCTCAAATATTTATCAAATTTACTACTCCTTGAATTATCTCCTTGATTTCCATTATTGGTATGGTTGTTGTTGGATGGCACATTGAGAAGCTGATTGGTATTATTCACCTGATTAGGTGTCCTTGTAAGAGCAAAGGGGACCACCTTCAAGTTGCTAGATTCAACTACTCCATCATTCACAATTCCCTTATTGTTGTTCTTATAACGACTGTTACTATTGAACCAATTATTCTTTTGATTGTTGCCATTGTTACCATTGTTGCCATTGTTGGAGTTGTTCTTGTTATCTTTGTATAGTTTGAGTTCTCCACTTTTGACCAGCATTTCCTCTGTTGTTACTCCATTTTCAATTAGATCTTGAAAGGTCTTTGGACATTGCATTCATAATCGATAGTTCAACTCATTGCTTAAACTATTTATGAAGATATCCATCTTCTCTTTTTCAGGCACACTTCTATGATATCTTGCAAAAATTGTCCTCCACCTTTGTAGAAAAGTGAGGAATGCCTCTCCATCCTTTTGTTTAGTGTTACATAACATTATCATTGTGACCTCATGTTTAATATTATATGAGTAATGGGCCACAAATTTCAAAGCTAGCTCTTCAAAGGTCTTAATGCCGGAGGGTAACTTAGAAAACCACTCCATAGCCATGCCTCCTAAGCTCCGTGGAAATAATCTCATTAAATATGTTGTATCATGCATGAAATCTAAGGTTAATGCACAAAACTCCTGTAAGTTCTTGGGGATATGTTGTTCCTTCAGACTTATCATACTTGGGGAACACAACATTGATTGGGAATGGCACCATAACCAAGCTTTTATCAAACGGGAACGAACACAATGCTTCTATGGAAAAAGGCTTAGGAGCCCCGCTTTGCTTAATGTTGTCCAATTGCATTTGAAACATCTTGAATTTCTTTTTCATGATGTCTAATGTACTTTCCTTAACTTTTGGTGCTTTGAGTTGGTTGACATCGTAGTCACGGGGTAGTTTGAGACCTTTTGGTGCTAAGTCCAAGAAGTGTTTTTCTCTATCTCTGTCCATTGCCTTTTCCATGAGCTTTCAGAAATAAGGACATTGGATAGCCTCACTAACTTTTTCATTCATGGCATCTTTTGTCATGGCTTCGGTGTGAGTTCTAGTGTGAGTTTGGTCAATACCTTGAGCATTTTGATTTGCTCCTCCATTGTTGGTATTGCCTTGGTTAGTAGTGTTGCCCTAGTTATTTATATCATTGCCCCCGTTATTGGCATCACCCTGGTTAGTAAGATCAATACCACTATTATCTTTGCCACCCAAACCACCATAATACATCATGTTGTCTTTTATTTCTTGTTCGGGTGACTTTTGTGGTATTCTAGGAGTGGTAGATTCTTCTCCTGGGTAAGGGAGTTCTTGGTGTAAGTACGTTCCGTCAGCTTGCAAGGTTTGTTTGATATAATAAGATCTGGTAAATGCAGGCATGAATCTTGAAGAATTACAGTTAATATCACTTGAGGTCTAATCCTTTGCCAAATTTTTAAAAAATATATAGAACAGGATTTTTGACCAAACTGAAAGCCTGAGCAGTAAGAACACAGGAAAGGGTACTCGAATATGTTCTTAAATTTTTTTGACTCCCCCTGCAAGTACTCTCTATTTTCCCTTTTTGATTTTTGGGCATCACTGAACCAAGTATAGGCATGACTTAAACTTTAGTAGGCATGCACTGATTTCTTGTTAAGCGACACTCTATAGGTTATCAGGCGAGACTTTTTTAATGCCAGACAGGTTTTCAGATTTTCCAGGTGTGTTTGAAATTTTTCTAAGCATGACTTCAATATGTCTATGCATGTTTAAACAAGTCACAAGTGTGACTGAACCTCTGATAGGTGAGTGTGTTTCGTGCACAGGCAACACTTCTCTGACCAGGGTATAAGATTTTGAATTTTTAAAATGTGTAAGATCAGTTTTGGCAATTTATGTGTTTGAAAATAGAAAAACAAGCACAACACACACATCACTTTGTCATCTTGTCCCTAAAAACACTCTAATGTGTATGTTCTCTGATGTTTTTCACAAGTATATCACAATAAAGAATTCCAAACAGCCTACCTAAAGTCAATTTTGGCTTGTAAACATGGCTCTACAAGGTGGCTTTGCTATTTTACTAGGTTTTAATAAATATTCTATTCAAATAGACTTCAATCTCTCAATCCTCCAAGGAGGCTTCCCACACGCACCAAAGAATGATTTTGTGCAATCCGTTAAGACTACTAGAGGAAGGTTGAAAAATCAAAATCCATTTGTCATGCACCCCATTAAGGATACATGCGTTTCATTTTATAGTAGGTCGGATTCCCGCGGCAAAAGTGAGTGTATCCCACTTTGGGTTGTCCCTCTCACCGGCCTCGTTAAGGAAAACTCAGGAGGTGAGCCCACTAAATCTCTACTTTAAATAACATGTTCATGGAAAGCAATGAGTTGGAGTCAAGGTTAAGTGTTTGGGAATTTGGTTCACCTAAACGGTGAAGAGCATATCCCTAACTTTCCCTTTTCTTCCCAAACACTTCAAGCAATTTATTGTTCTTTTTCAAACTCTTGACAAGGAGGTTCTTAAAATTGAAATCTTTGAATAAATTCCCTCCTTATTAAAGCTAGATTCAAATGAAATGCCACAATTTAAGGGAATGCAAGCTTGCTCAAGTAAAATACCTTTCCTTGTAGCTAGCACAAAGCTAGGGGCATTTTTGAATCATTGATTTTTATCTTATTTCCACTCACCTAGTGGTGGTCGTTCTAGCTCCCTCCTCCAACAAATTAGTCCAACACAACCAATTCACAATGAGGGGAAACCAAAATTGAATTTGACAATACAAAGATTTTAAGTAAATGAAACTTTAGAGCACTTTGTTTGCATTTTTTTTTAACAATTGAGCTTAAGGATCAAAAATCCAATTTAATGAAACAAATTTATGCTTGTAAGCTTCAATCACAGCAATGTATTTTTCATGTACCTTAACGTCTTCGTCCAATGTTGATTCAAGAACCGCTTTGGTATGTGCTTGATTTTCCTTCTTGATCCTTTTAGCCAACGCTTTTCCCTCTTGGTTGAACCTAGTTTATGGCTTTTTCACTTTTGGATGTCTGTTCATTTACTGTTAAAAATATAAACATAGAATTAGATATTGAAATCTATCAATTTAAAAACAAAAATAGACAGCAGAGACCAGGCGACATCGTCCAACTAATAGGCATGACTAAACTGCTTACAAGCGTAACTTTGATAGTAGTGAGCGTCACTTTGTAGCAGCTAGAGTGTTACTCAAAGTTATACAAGCGTAAAAAGTTTATGCACAGGTGTAAACAAAGCTTAAAATTGCACAAAATATTTAATGCTAAGTGACATGTTAACAGTTCTAAGTGATAAATTTCATTTCAAAAGCGTGACTAAAAGTATAACATGCGAAGCAAAGCATCAACTTAAGCGATAGTAAATTAAAGCAAGGTGATACTCCCTGAGTCACAGGGGTGACTGTGAGCCGTAAAGGCTGAATGCTTTGTTGTTGGAAGCGTAGATCTCTAGCTAGTAGGCATTAATACAGAGCTCTTAGGTGACAAAGAACTGACTGTAAGCGTGATTCAACCTCCTGTAAGCATGACTTTTCCAGTTTCCTGCAATCAATTCACGGAAAATAGAATATCCAAGCATGTAAATAAAGATGAAAATGATGAAGTGAGGCTTAGAGCCCCATGGTGGGTGCCATTTGTGTGATGAAGTTACTCACCTGCATGAAATTAAGATCTACTAACATCAATCTAATCAAATACAATGCAAATTTAACTAGAATTGAAATTATAATCTATATTATCCCATGGATCTCGAGATAGAAGTGGTAAGTGAAGCTCTCAACTACAATCCTCACTAGTGACACCTCTAAAATGAGAAATAATGCTACTACGATGCTTATGCTATGCTTCTATGATGATTCTAGCTCAAGAATGATGAAATTATAATACTAAATGCTCAAATTGCTCAAATTGCTCTTAGAAATGATCTCAATTGCCTATAGTAACAATGCTATGCAAATGAAATTCCAAGATGGAAATGCTCTCCAAAATGCCTCATACTTATAGTAATTTCCCAAGGGTAGGGGGTGGAGTGAAGTAATCATGGTTATCTCATGGTTGAGTCAAAAACTTTGCATTGTCCATAAATGGGGGGACAAATGAGGGGACAAGCCTTTAAATGGTTTCAAATCTTTGGACAATTTAAATGTTTGAGTGATTTATGTCCTTTTATTCTCAATTCTCATTGGTTGATCACTTTGTTGAAAGAAAATAAGGAATATTAATTCAATTAATTAATTAAATTTAGCCATGCAAGGGTAATAGGTTCATTTTGATTTTTGATTAAACAACTATACAATTAATTAATTAAAATCAATTATATATTGTTTTTGTCCCTTTTTAAGCTTCAATTTAATCATTTAACATCATTATTTAATAATTCCTTTGTTTTAATCGATTTTATCCCACTTTATTTAATTATGTCCCTTTTTACTTGATTTAATCCATTTTGATGATTTTTGCAATTTTAAAAGCACTTGTCCAATTTTACGTGTCTACAATACCAAAATAGAAATATCACATAACAAAACTCTCTACTCAACATAGAATATTGTCACATCATTTTCTTTCTTCATCTTTGAAAATTTTGACTCAATATCCTAAAAAATAGGACCTCCAAAGTGGGCATGTGTTTCCTGAAAAGAGGATTGCCCCATATCTCATATCCTTAAATATATGAATCATACAATAGACATCACCTACCATGTAGGATGTCATCTCTTCAGGAGGACCCACAAAGTGAATGAAAAACCTAGGAAATTATCAACTTAGAATAAATAATTATATACCAAAGAATTAATTAAATCAAGTTATCAATGTTAGCACTAAAAGGTTGGGAAACGTTAATCCCAACATTCTCCCACTTATCAAGGACTTGTTAAAAGTCTAATGCAATTAATTGTTAGTTCCCCAAGGATAATGGAACTTACACATCATATGAACTCCTTCGTGCTCATTGGCTTTGTTAATGTATTGACAACATTCATCGAGTTTTCAACCTCCTTCAATTTCATCTTTTCATCTTCTACCATATCACGAACAAAATGAAACTAAACATTAATATGCTTAGTTATGGCATGGAAAGTAGGATTATTAGCTAAGCTAGTAGCACAATAGTTATCACAACAAATATAAATATTTCCTACATGAAAACCAATACTAGAACATAATATCTTAATCCAAAAGGCTTCCTTACAATCATGAGTAGCTTCCATGTACTTTTCTTATATAGTGGAAAAATAATCTACAACCTATCACTTACACATTCAATTGATATAACCACCAAACATTATGAAAATATATCCATTGGTGGATCTTTTGTAATCAATGTCACTTGCCCAAACTAAATCTAGATGTATCCACAAATATTGACTGAATGTCAAGGTCTAGTGGGATAACAATGAAATTAAAGGGAACACTCATAAGTATCTTGCAAATATTTGAACACTATATTCACTAATCCCGAATGTACCCATCTAGGATTAGTGATATATTGACTAAGGACTCTCATTACTTGGACAAATTTTGGTCTTGTGCAAACCATAACATACATTAAATTTCCAACAACACTTGCAAGTGATATCTTGGTCATGTTTTCCATCTTAGTAGGAGATTTTGGACAATCTTCCACATAAAGCTTTGTCCCTTGCAATATTTGAATAGTTGCTTGTCTGCAAGTTGTCATGTTGAATCTCTCTAATGTTGAGTTCACATACTTACTTTGGCTTAACATAAGACTTAAGTTAGATATATCTCTTTTGATCTTGATCCTAAGAATATACCTCATTGTATCTAAATCCTTTATCTCAAATTGTCTTGACAACTAAGACTTCAAATCTAAAATCATACTCATACAATTGTAGAAAAAATCATATATCATCCACATATGGAACTACGATAAGGATGCAACCATTACCAAATTTAAAATACACATAATGATTAGTTTTTGATCTCAACAATCTCAAAGACAATGTGCATATGTGTCAAATTCTTGGTACCATATTCTACCAAATTGATTAAAACCATATAAAGATGTAATAAACTTGTAAAATAGATTTTATTTATATTTTTCAATGAAATTCTATTTTTTTGGAATATAAACCAATCACCATAAAGAAATGGCCTTCAAATTGATCTATTCCACTTATAAATCATATGATGCTGCAAGTCATAACAAGATCCAAATATATGCCAGCTTTGCAACAAGAGATAAAATATCAACATAGTAAATTCCCTCCACCTAATAATTTACTTTAGAGACTAACCATGTCTTATGCTTCTCAATACTTCCATCTAGAATAGTTTTCTCTTGAAGACCCATTTATATCAACAAGTTTCTATCTTCCGAGAAAGGGAACTGGATCCCATGTATTATTTGTCCTCATTGTAGCCATTTCTTCATCCATGGATTTCATACAGGAACCTACATCACTCATAACCATAGCCTTTGTAACAATCCTAAGCTCATGAAAGTTAGAAATCAAAGAAAAAATACAACTTGAATCCAACAATAAATGACCAAACCTTTCTAGTTGTCACCTAACATGAGCAGACCTTCTTAATTATTGAGGTTGAGGTTCTTTATCTTCTTCAAAATTATCAAATCTAATAGAACTCTCTTCACATTGGGTATAATAAAAGTACACAATTTATCTCTCATTGAATTAGCTAGAACCTACCTCCTTATTATGCTAATCTTATTTCTTTTCCTAAAGCTCAATTGTGAAAGGTTTCATCTCTAAAAAAATCACACTTTTATTGTATAGAGCCTTCTATGCCACTAGACACTACCCTTTTCTCTAATTTAAATATTTCCTTAATAGGATCATGAGTTTAAGATGTGATAGCAAATTTTAGGTTCTAACAATTAACATCAAAAAACCATGATACAATGATTTATATGGAAAAATTGGTATCATAGCCTAATCAACATTTATCTCAATTGTCACTTTGTTGGGTTTTTTTTGTTCTCATCTTATTTTTAGTGGAAGTTTATAGAGAAATATTTGTAACCTTATTGCTAGAAGAATATGGCAATAAAATACAATAAAATTAAAATGAAAAAGTTCAATGGCAACAGTACAACCCAAAATCTGGTATAAGAATAGAAAGTACAACCCAAGAAGATTGGGATTTAATGGATATAAAATTCAAGAGTTTGATAAGACTCTATTTGGCTAATTTAGCGCTTTTAAATTTTAATGAAGAAAAGAATGTGAAATATCTTTTGGACAATGTTAATATGATTTTCACACAATTGGCTATCATTGGCAATATGTTTAAAGATGGGGATCGATGCAAGATCATGTTTTATTCTTTCCAAATTCATGGGATCACATAGCAATGACTATTAGAAGTACTACTACCTAGTTCAAGATGGATGAGGTGCTTGCATCACTTTTTCCAGAAGAGATGCCAATATTTTTTTTTAAGATGGGAAAGGAATCCCTTGTTGTTCATGATAGATCTAAAGAGAAAAAAAAAGAAAAAAAAGGAAGTTCCAAATCCTTGAGAAGATCTAAGGCTCTTGGAAATTCCAAGATGAAATGTTGGAACTGTGACAAATTTGGTCATATTTACAAAGAGTACAAGGAGGAGAAGAGAAGAAAGGTAAAAATATTTTTTTTCATTCTAACTTTGAAAAATCTACTCATGATGATGTAGATGATTTCTTTTAGCATTTGAAACTCATGCACCAAAATATATGTTTTTGATAGACTCGTGTGCTTCTTTCCACATGACCTCTCATAGAGGATGGTTCACAAAGTATGGATAATATTATGATGAGGAGGTGTATCTAGGATATGATTCTCATTTGAAAATTTTTGGATGTGAAAGAGTTAAGATAAAAGTCCTTGATAGAAAAGTGAAGGGTATTGATGATGTGTTGCATGTCCTAAGTTTGGATTGGAACCTACTTTTAGTGATTAAATTTAATAACTCATGTATGCATATTACATTCTCACATGGATGTTGCAAGATGATTAAAGGATCTATGGCATTGGATAAGGGTGTTTGGATAGGGACTTTATACAAGCTAGATGCATGCAAGGGTTAGTGCAATAGTTCTGTTGGCACTTGCAAATTTTCATGGCCCTCCCTTTTTTCTTCTAGTCTCTGCAGCTTGTTTTTCCCTATTTTCTGGCTAGAACCCTTGTTTGAAATTCAAAAATCTAGCCGTTGCATATAGAACCCTAAGTGTGCCCTAGCCATGTTCTAATTTCATGTTACTTTTTAGGCCACTTAAAATTTCATAAAGGCACGTGCGTCAAATTTTATTCCCTAGCGGCCTTTATTTTCCTAATTTTTTATGCGCCCAGCAAAAATAATGTTCCTAAGTCTTTCGGCGTTAATTTTTCCTATGTTTGCCACTTTAATATTTCAAATGTTTCACCCTTTTAAATATGTGGTTGTCATTAATTCGCAAGACTGTTTAGTGTCAGAGGTCTCTGACATGCGAATTTGCGACTGTGTGCCATCTGTCCTAGCGGGCCCTGTCTTCCTTCCCCGTTGACTTGGTTAACGAGTGAGAAAAATCAATGATCGTCGCTATACTGTTGATGGAAGATGCACAGGGTTTAACATAACGCTTTAACAACAACCATTTGATGCGATGGTAGACAGACTGTGGGTTGAAAATGACACATATGCACAAATGACAAGTTGTGATTGGTCCATGTATTAATGAGGTGGAGGTTGTCAGTGGGACCTGGTTTTCAGCGTGCCGGAGGGACCTGACCCTGTTAGTGAATCGATGAATCGCGTAAGTTCTTATCAAATTTGTCAGAAGCTTTAGATCATGCATTGGCCGTTGATTTCATATCCTGACAAAGGGTTGTCAGAGTAGGGAGGAGATTCTAGATCAACGGTAGGCGTGTAATCTTATGGAATCTTGAATGCCTATGCAAACTTCAAACGGTTGTTGATCTTCTTGATGCGGGCCCAGTAAGTTTGTCAGTCTTTTTGGTGGTTCTGATAAATGTATGCTTTGTTTTCCAGTTCACATGATGTTTTGGCGGAAGGTCATTTAACTTAGCGATTTGGCGAATAGTGTTTGCGTAATAGCCGAATGATTTAGCGATGCCCTCAAAGTTCTCACGAATGGGCGAAGGGTTTCTTTGGTCACGTGTTTACCAAATTGATAGAAGGTTAAGGTTAGCTGAGGATGGTGGGACTGATTGCCATGTGTCACTGAGGTGTCGTGTTCTTATTGGTTGAGCTGGAGGATGATGAGGAATACTGTAGAGTGGGGCCATTGTCAGAAAAGTCAATGACGGGGACAAGATCTACAGTTGGTGTAAGATCTTATGGGTTGTGTCAAAGCCATGAGATCTTACACCCACCATCCATTTTCAAAGGCTTAGGCATGTGGGTCCTGTGTCAGTGATGACCGAGCGTGAGTAGCAAATAACATGGTGACAGGTGGCATAAAGCGGGCCCAGGTGGGGTCTAAGGTCTAGCGGTCCGGATAAAAAAGGTTAGCGGCTTGATGAATTTCATTTCTTTTCGCTCATTCACGGAATAATATGGTGGTTCTCCAAAATGATTGGTGATTCAGTGAAGGAAGGCCACGTGGTCGCTAGAAGTTTTAGTGATGACTTTAAATGTTCTGCGAATTGGTGAAAACCTTTTGTCGCCAGTTTTCCAAATAAGAGACCAAGGTTAAATGTTTCCCTTTGTTCGCTAAGTCACAGGGTTGAGCCCAGGTTAATTAATTCATTGCATGAATAATGATTTGCCTGGCCACGTGTTTGTTGGAGGTAAACCTGGGGTATTTGGTTGAGTTAAGGACATAAAGCTAGGAAATAAAGAGATCTGACGGTCATGATATAAAGATAGCTCAGATTTAAATATCGACCACCGATTAGCTACAGGCACCATGAATGTGACCGTTGTTATTCAAATTCAAATTTGTGGAGGGTTTCTAGCAATAGAAAGGACCATAATTTATGGTTTTAGCAATAGGATTTGATGAAGTTGTTGTGCTGATTACTGCAGGGTGGTCCAGGGGGTTTGATGATTGTTTGTAGATGCTTGTACCATCATGAAATGGACATAGGTAAAGCTTGAGACATTTTGCAAGTGTACAAATAGATTGAAAAGGCATGGTGTTTGCGTGATCTTCGGTACAAATTAGAGGATTTTCATTGATGAAGATCAATTTTGGGTCCATTTGTCCAGGTTGCTTGGTTTTCTCCCCTGGAATTTATTGCTGATTGATATTGGTTGATTTAGTGGGTGAAACCCTAACCCTAGTTGTTTGAAGCTTGTTGCATCCTAACCTATTTGGAATTCCAAGATAGCTAGTGGTATAAATAGTAAAAGTTCAGATTTTGTAAAGGCTTCGAAACTTCTTAGGTCTCCTAGCTTTTTGGTTCCTGGTTCCAATCTTTGGCAATCCAAGGGATTCTATTCTCTGGTTCCATACTCTTGATGGTTGAATTCTGATAATACAAATTTTGTAGAGCAGATTATTGATCTTATGATTTTGAGTAAGGAGTTTACTTGTATGTATTGATACACTTCCGTGAAATACAATACAATTTCTACCTTGGTTCTATTATTGTCTCTTTGCTTTGTGTTTATTCTTGTATGTCTCTATTTGTAAGGCATTTGGAACATACTAGTTGTAAGGTAGCTATCTAATTGTTGCATGAGTTTCTTTCAAGGAAAGGATTAAATCCTTATGCGTAATTTCAGAGAATAAATACATCTGTGGAAGATCTTGATGGTAGCAAACCTAGATTGAGAAGATATTTTGTAAGGCATTCTATCCAAATTGTATGTGGTTTGTAAGGAATATCATTGTATTTCTTAGAACTTCCTCTATTAATTTATGTTAGACTCTTTGCCCAAAGGATTAGGCACTGATATGATCTCTGTCAATCTAACACCTTTCAGTCATCAAACAAAAAATCTGTCACTACCAATACCATTTCATTACATGTTCATGTACCTAAAAATAGGACTGTCCCTAATGTTTTATATTCTATAATTGCTGATTCCTTGAAGAGTGAATCAAAGGTTAGCCTTCCTTGAGTTTTACTCATAAAAAAAAGGACTCATCACCCTTATGCTATTGTTCATGTTATCATCCAAGGAGTTTCATTAGTTATATCCTGCAATAGGTTATTCTTAGCTGTCTTTAGGATTATCTCCCATAAAAGTACCTCTATGAAGCTCAATAGCATGACAATGAAGACCTAATCCACCATTTCATAGTTTACTTCAAAGATAGTAACCTATTTGTAGGCAATACCCGCCTGAGTCCTGTGGAGCTCAAAGTAGAAGGAGGATCTTATCCAATCCTCATCAATTAGGCTTTTCTTGAAAACTTGGAAACCTATTTACTGAGAATCAAGCCAATGTCCTTGCCAAGTTTGACCCATAAGAAAAATCCCTAACATACTGGCGACTCTGCTGGGGAGTTGTAAGAGATATTTTGCTAAGTTGTAGAGTTTAGTTGAGCGAAGCCTCCTTCCCTATACAAACTAGCTGGTTACCATTGGTGTCTATATTTTAAAGAAGAATTCCCAAGTTTTGGGTGGCGACTCTAACAATCTTTACAACAGTACTGGTCAGGAATCATTCACAAGATGAGTTACAGAGGTATTAGGTCTTAGAGAAACAAGCTTCATGAGGACAAATCGAGAGAAGGTATCCCAAGTACTTCTAGGCCTGGTTAGACAAAGAGAGGAAGAAGAAATAGAAATATGTTTCATGCTCAGAAACATAGAGAAAATGTTAGACAAGAGGAACAAATCCAGTCTATTCAAATGAATCAAGAAGGAAATACCTCTGAATATGAGGAGCTTGTTGATTTGGGTCTAAACCAATATGAAGATGAGGTTCAAGTAGAGGATGCTAAATCTGAGACTATTCTCCCTGAGTCAGAAGAAATTTTTGAAGAGGTCTATGAGTTGGAGAGGAGAGTCTAAGAACAGATCCATTTAAGATAGAAAAGAGACAAGGAAAAAGAGGAAAAGATCAGACATGCTATGATTAGAGCTAAGAAATTGAAGAGACAATTGTTGGACCTTGAGGCCATGAATCAGGATCATGTAACAGAACAAGTAGAAGATCAGCCTGTTGTCCATAAGATTTACGAGACAAGAAATACTAGGGACAAAGGTAAACAAAAGGCTGTAGGAGTTTCAATAAATGAAACAAATCATGCAAAGAAGTCCATGGACCAGGCAGCGAGATTAGAGGCTAATTTGGAAGAAGCAAAAAGAAAACAAGAATTGTTGGCCAAAGAGTTAGAAAAGGCAGAGCTTGAAGCCACTGCTATTGAAATGAAGAGGAAGATTGACTTCCTTAGGCAATCTTCTGGACATGCTAATACCCTTTCCATTTCTCAAGCACAAGGAGAAAATGTGTTGAATACTGCTACAACTTCAGGTATGCCTAAGACTCCAAATGTTTCTAATACTCAAACATCTGCATCTTTAGGTGGTGGCCCATCTCAAGTGGGTCCCATTCATGAGAGGCATAAGCAATTGGTTTTTATTGGGCTCCCTGGTTATCCAAATCCCATCCCTGATGAAATTAGGAAGAAGCACCCAAAATTCACCGGAAGCAATGCAGTTACTTGTGAAGAGCATTTGAAAAGTTTCATTGATGTGATAGATGACTACAATATTGAGCCTGATGATGTGATCATGAAGCTTTTTGTTCCGTCTCTGACTGAAGATACTAGAGATTGGTTTAGAAATTTACCTCATGCTAGCATATGTTCATGGAATCAGTTTAGGTAGTCTTTCAAGGAACAATATGGTGATAAAACCAATGAAGGCTTCATGCTTAATGAGTTTAACAACATCAAGAAAAATTTAAATGAGGGTGTTGTTGAATTCAATGTTAGATTTCAGAAGGCCATGCATAAATTGTTGCAGGTTCTTAGATTGGATGATAGAGTATGTCTTGTCACATAGTTGAATGCTTTTGATTAAAAAATGGGATATCTTTTGAGGGATAAGAATCCTAGGAATCTTGCAGAGGCTTATAAATTGGCTATTAATATAGAGAGCAATAGAAGGATATCAGGGAAGTTGGGAAGGAGAGAAGATTTTCAGCCATCAGTCTCAAATAGAAGAGAGCCAAGGAAAACTGATGCAAAGCCAAAAGATGATGATAGTTTGAAACAAATATTGAAAGCAATAAAGGATTTAAAGCCTGGTGAAGCAATAAATAGTAGAGTGTAAGGAAATGATAGGCCATCTTTCAATAACTTTAATAAGTTACCAAGAATGCAGAACTATCCCTATAATACTCAGTGGAAGGATGGGAAACCTGTGCTTCCTGAAAGAAAGGATAAACCAAATGACAAGACCCCTGACCCTTTGCACAGAAATATAGTGAATATGAATGATGATGTTCCATGGTGTATTGTTTTCCAATCACCTCATGATCCCTATTATTGTGCTATTTCTCAAAGTGTTTCCGCAGATGGAGATCAAGGAAATAACAATGATGATACTTATGATGATCAAGGGTGTGGTATGACTTCTTCATACATGTATGATGAGTTGGACTCTGCAGATGAAAATGAAAACCAAGATGCTGGTAGTTCCCAAATTAGAAATGAGGTTTACCATTAGCAAGTGTTTTCTGATGAGGAAGATAATCACCTTGATGTAGTTCGGTGCAATACTTTGAGAAGTGATGGGTCAGTACTGTTGAGAAGACCTTCTGATGAAGAAATTGCACAAATCATAGTGGACATGGTGTCTCAAGTTAAAAGAAACTATAATTTGAGAAATAGGATGGTAGGTTATCCAAGTGGTAGGCCTGCTAGAATTTTCATCAAGAAAATAGAAAGGGATGAAAAACAAGCCCAAAATAAGCAAAAGGTTACTGAGATGGCTGACAAGACCAAGTTGAAGAGAAATGTCAACTTCACAAAGCCAATTGTGGCTTACAAGGTAAAAGCTAAACCTCTTGTGAGTACTGTTTCTCCATTGCAAGAGAAAGAAAAGGGTCAAAGAAAAGATAATCCCAATGTGGTTACACATGAAGAAGATAAAGAGGCCATTGCCATTAGGCAGGATGTAGTTGACCCCAAGTATGTTCCCATTGACATGAGCAAATTGTTGTCACAAATCACTGTCAAGGTCCCCTTATTAGAAATGATGAGGATAGAGGAGCATAAAGTTAAGGCTTTCAGTTGGGTAAAAGGAGCCTTCTCTTCTGATACCCAAAGTTCCACCAAGGCTAATGAAATAGCTACATGAGGTGATTCAATTGAGAACCAGTGTGGGGAGATCATCTCTGAGATCCCTCAGATTTATTTGGATACTAATGCTGCAAATGCTATGTTAGGAACAGTTGATCCTTTCTTTTTGTCCTTAATAGTGAATGGAAAGTTGTTAAGAAATTGTATGATTGATTCAGGAGCCTCTAATACTGTTATGCCTGCAGAAATAATGAGATCCTTGGGTCTGAAAGTAGATACACCTCATGGAAGATGTCAGGCTATGGATTCAAGAGAGGTCCCTATTATTGGTACTATAAAAGCACTTCCTTATAGGTTGATAGCTTTCCCTGACAAGTTGTTAACAATGAGTGTTCTAGTGGTAGATATTCCCCCTCATTATGGGATGTTGTTGTCAAGGAAGTGGAGTGCTCAGATGGGAGGTAGTATCCAGTGTGATCTATCCTTTGCAAATTTCAATATCGATGGTGACAATGTGAAAGTATCTAGAGAAGGTAGAACTCCACATATGATTGAAATAAATGATGATCATTTAAATTGTTGTGTGGATGTTGACATGGAGAATTTCAAGTTGGAGGAAATTGTCCCACCAGTGGAAGAGGTAGATCCACTAGTTGCAGAATTAAAGGAACAACAAGATGGACTGTGGAAAATGTATTTTGATGGAGCATGCTCAAAAGAAGGCTCAAGAGCTAGGGTCTTGTTCATATCTCCATCAAGTACTACTTTTAAGTATTCATTCTCATTGACTTTTCAATGCACAAATAATACTACTGAATATGAAGCATTGTCTTTGGGATTGAATATTGCTATCAAACATGGGATAAAATGTTTGAAGGTTTTTGGTGATTCTGAGCTTGTGGTGGCTCAAGTTCGATCCAAATATGTTGTCAAGAATGATAGATTAAAATTGTATAAACATGTAATATGGGATCAGATTGAAATGTTTGATGCTTTCAATATATGTTGGGTAGAAAGATCAAATAACATAATGGCTGATTTTTTGGCCAATGTTGCTCTAAAAAGGGATGATTCAACTTTGTTTGGAGTGTCAATTCTTGAAGTAAAAAGTAGACCAGTTGTTGCAGACAATATTTACAATTGGCAGGTTTTTGAGGATGATCATGACATCCTGAGTTTTATTCAATGTCTTGATATATATGAGGATCAACCTATAGACTGCAACACTTTGGTTGAGGAAATTGAAGGCAAGGACATGATCATGGTAAATGAGGTGATTCAATTGAATTCAAACAGTATTCCTAAGGGCTTAACTGAGTTAAAAGCATTGTATAGCAGCCAAAGTGATCATATGTCAAAAATAAGTAATGCTAATGTAGAAGATCTGGAGGAAGTGAATTTGGGGTCACATAGTGCTCCTCAAATGGTCTATATTGGAAAAGGATTAACTCCTTAATTGAAGGATAACTTGATAAGGTTGTTGAGGAGGTACAAGCATGTGTTTGCATGGTCTTATGATGAACTAAAAGCCTATAGAGAGGACCTTTTCCAACATGAAATCCCATTAAAGCAAGATGTCAAACCATTCAGACAAAAGCAAAGGCCCATTAACCCATTTTTGGCTCCTAAGATGCAGCAGGAGCTAGTCAAGCTGAGTGATGCAGGAATAATTCAACCTATAAGGCATTCAACTTGGGTGTCTAATTTGGTCCTAGTTAGAAAGAAGAATGGTGACATTAGGTTGTGTGTGGACTTCAAGAATTTGAATGTTGCATCATTGAAAGACAACTATTCACTGCCTAACATGGAGACAATGTTGCATAAGGTCACTGGTTGTGAGCTATTGTCTATGATGGATGGCTTCTCTGGATATAACTAGGTGTTGGTGAAAGAATCTAAACAATTCAAAACTACATTCACAACACCTTGGGGAACCTATGTGTATGTTAGAATGCCATTTGGTCTCAGAAATGCTGGAGCAACTTTCCAAAGAGCCATGGATGTTGCTTTCAAAGAGTACATAGACCTATTCATGGTTGTGTATTAGGATGACTTAACTGCTTATTCCAAGAAGGCTCATGATCATTGTTCACACTTAGAAAAGATTTTTGTCAAAGCTTTGGAGTATGGTGTGTCCCTGAATCCTAAAAAATGTAATTTTGCAGTCAAAGAGGGAAAGCTTCTAGGACACATTGTATCAAAAGATGGAATAAGAATTGATCTGGAGAGAGTTGAAGCAATCAGGAAGGTGTCTGCACCAAAAAACCTCAAAGGGGTGCAGTCCTTTCTAGGGAAGATCAATTTTGTTAGGAGATTCATTGCAAATTTTGCTGAAATTGTCAAGCCTATAGTGAAGCTGTTAAAAAAGGATGTGAAGTTTCAATGGACTATAGAGGCTCAGGCTGCATTTGAGAAAATTAAGGATGTGGTCCAACAAGCACCTGTGCTTAGATCTCCTGATTATACCAAGCCTTTTTCATTGTTTTCTTTTGCATCATTTCACACCATTGTTGCTATTTTATTGCAAAAGGACAATGAGGGTTTTGAGCATCCAATTGCATTTTTTAGCAAGTCCTTGTAGGCTGCTGAGTTGAATTATGAGATGATGGAGAAGTAGGCATATGCATTGGTAAAAGCAATAAAATCTTTCAGGCCTTATCTAGTGTGTGCAAAGGTTGTTGCATATGTCCCACATTCAGCAGTAAAGGATGTTCTTACTCAATCTGAAGTCACTGGTAAGAGATGCAAGTGGATTACTAGAATTCAAGAATTCAATTTAGAAATCCATATCACTAAGTTGGTAAGAGGACAAGGCCTGGTGAAATTGATAACTGAAGAGAATATGGACTTGGTCCAAGTAAATAATGAAGGAACTCCAGATATGACAATCACAAGTATTGAATTGCAACCAGAATATGTTGATATTGTCTATTTCATAAAGAATGATAGATGCCCAGACTATATGAAAGATAATCAAAAGAGGTCCTTAAAATTGCAAGCTCAGAAATATACATTAATACAAGGGGACTTGTATTGGAAGAATAGAGATGGAGTCTTGTTGTTTTGTCTCGACATATATGAGGCAGAGAAGGTTTTAAATGAAATGCATACTGGTGTTTGTGGAGGTCATTTTTCAACAAGGACTACTGCTCACAAGATTTTAAGGGTAGGTTATTATTGGCCTACATTGTTTAAGGATTCATTCCAATATGTTAAGAAATGTGAAGCTTGTTAGAGGTTTGCTTCAAAATTAAAGCACTCAGGAGTGCTGTCATTAAACCCAATTGTTGTTGAAGCACCATTTGCCATGTGGGGCTTGGATTTCATAGGTGAGTTTGCTGAGAAATCTAGTGGAGGAAATAGTTATATACTTGTTGCAACTGACTATTTCACCAAGTGGATAGAGGCTATTCCTACAAAGAGGGAAACAAGTAAAGTGGTGATTGATTTCTTACTTGACAATATTTTGACTAGATTTGGTGTCCCTATGAAGTTGATTACGGATAATGCAATGTGTTTTAGATCTGATGAGTTTAAGGAGTTTTGTAATGATAATGGGATCATAACTTCCTTTTCCTCTCCTTATCATCCTCAAGAAAATGGACAGGCTGAGTCTAGCAATAAAAGCATCCTGACAATCTTAAAGAAGACACTTGAAAAGAAGAAGAGAGCTTGGCATTCCAAGTTGAGATTGACTTTATGGGAAGACAGGATTATAGTGAAAAGAGCCACTGGGAAGTCTCCCTTTGAGCTTGTGTATGGTTTGCAATCAAGGCTACCTATAAATAATCTAATTCCAGTTTATCATTTTATTCAGATGAGGAGTTGGAGGTCACAGAGCCAATGCAGAATAGAATTATGCAGCTGACTAAGTTGGATGAACAGAGAAAAGAGAGTCAAAAGAGTAATGTCAAGTTGCAACAAAAGGTGAAGTACTTATTTGACAAAAGAACAACTACCAAAAAATTCAAGGTTGATGATTTGGTACTTCAATGGAATGTGAGGGCAGAAGATAAAGGGAAGCATAAGAAATTTGAATCACTGTGGCTTGGTCCTTTTATGATTCATGATAGTTTTGGGAAGGATTCCTACTTGCTGAAGAACATGGATGGTGAAGTTTTTGAATTGCTAGTGCATGGGAAATTCTTGAAACCCTTCTTCAGTTAAGTTTTTGATTATCATGCATGTGTAAATACTTTGTAAATTTCTGTACAGGTTCATTTCCTTTCAGGTTGTGTGTTTCTTTCCTTGTTTTAGGTTAGTGTGGTTTTTGGTTTGCGTCCCAGAGTCCTGTGGTTCTTGTTAAAACTTGTGTTTCAACATCCTCAGATAGAGCCACTATTGGCACTTGCAAATTTTGATGGCCCTCCCTTTTTTCTTCCGGTCTCTGCAGCTTGTTTTTCCCTATTTTCTAGCTAAAACCCTTGTTTGAAATTAAAAAATCTAGCCATTACACATAGAACCCTAAGTGTGCCCTAGCCGTGTTCTAATTTCATGTTACTTTTTAGACCACTTAAAATTTCATAAAGGCACGTACGTCAAATTTTATTCCCTAGCAGCCTTTATTTTCCTAAGTTTTTATGTGCCCAATGAAAATAATGTTCCTAAGTCTTTCGGCATTAATTTTTCCTATGTCTACTGCTTTAATATTTCCAATGTTTCACCCTTTTAAATATGTGGTTATCGTTAATTCACAAGAATGTTTGGTGTCAGAGGTCTCTGACATGCAAATTCATGACTGTGTGCCATCTGTCTTGGTGGGCCCTATCTTCCTTCCCCATTGACTTGGTTAACGAGTGAGCAAAATCAATGATCATTGCTATACTACTGATAGAAGATGCATAGGGTTTAACATAATGCTTTAACGAAAACTATCTGATGCGATGGTAGATAGACTATGGGTCCAAAATGACATGTATGCACAAATGGAAAGCTGTGATTGGTCCATGTATTAATGAGGTGGAGGTTGTTAGTAGGACCTAGTTTTCAGCATGTCGGAGGGACCTGACCCTGTCAGTGAATTGATGAATAGTTTAAGTTCTTATTGAATTTGTCAAAAGCTTTAGATCATGTGCTAGCCGTTGATTTCATATCCTGACAGAGGGTTGTTAGAGTAGGGAGGAGATTCTAGATCAATGACAGGTGTTTAATCTGATGGAATCTTGAATGCCTATGCGAACTTCAGATGACAGTTGATCTTCTTGATGTGGGTCCAGTAAGTATGTCAGTCTTTTTGGTGGTTTCGATAAATGTATGCTTTGTTTTTCAGTTCACGTGATGTTTTGGCGGAAGGTCTTTTGACTTAGTGATTTGGCAAATAGTGTTCACGTAATAGCCGAATGATTTACTGGTGCCCTCAAAGTTCTCGCGAATGGGCGAAGGGTTTCTTTAGTCCCTTGTTCACCAAATTGATAGAAGGTTAAGGTTAGCTAAGGACGGTGGGACCGATTGCCATGTGTCACTGAGGTGTCATTTTCTTATTGGTTGAGCTGGAGGATGATGAGGAATACTGCAAAGTGGGGCTGTTGTTAGAAAAGTCAATGATGGGGACAAGATCTACGGTTAGCGTAAGATCTTATGGGTTGTGTCAGAGCCATGAGATCTTACACCCACCATCCATTTTCAAAGTCTTAGGCATGTGGGTCCTATGTCAGTGATGACCAAGCATGAGCAGAAAATAACATGGTGACAGGTGGCATAAAGCAAGCCCAAGTGGGGTCTAAGGTCTAGCGGTCTGGATAAAAAAGTTTAGCGGCCTGATGAATTTCATTGCTTTTCACTCATTCATGGAATAATATGGTGGTTCTCCAAAATGATTGGCGATTCAGCGAAGGAAGGCCATGTGGTCGCTAGAAGTTTTAGTGATGACTTTAAATGTTCTGTGAACTGGTGAAAACCTTTTGTCACCAGTTCCCCAAATAAGAGACCAAGGTTAAATGTTTCCCTTTGTTCGCTAAGTCATAGGATTGAGCCTGGGTTAAGTAATTCATTATGCAAATAATGATTTGCTTGGTCGCGTGTTCACTGGAGGTAAACTTGGGGTATTTGGTTGAGTTAAGGACATAAAGTCGGGAAATAAAGAGATCTAATGGTCACAATATAAAGATAGCTCAGATTTAAATATCAACCATCGATTAGCTGCAGGCACCATGAATGTGACCGTTGTTATTCAAATTCAAATTTGTGGAGGGTTTCTAGTGATAGAAAGGACCAGAATTTATGGTTTTAGCGGTAGGATTTGATGAAGTTGTTGTGCTGACTATTGCAGGGTGGTCCAGGGGGTTTGATGATTGTTTGCAGATGCCTATGCCATCATGAAATGGACATAGGTAAAGCTCAAGGCATGTTGTAGGTGTACAAATAGACTGAAAAGGCATGGTGTTTGCATGATCTTCATTACAAATTAGAGGATTTTCATTGATGAAGATCAATTTTGGGTCCGTTTGTCCAGGTTGCTTGGTGTTCTCCCCTAGAATTTATTATTGATTGATATTGGTTGATTTAGTGGGTGAAACCCTAACCCTAGCTAACTGAAGCTTGTTGCATCCTAACCTATTTGGGATTCCAAGATAGCTAGTGGTATAAGTAGTAAAAGTCCAGATTTTGTAAAGGTTCTGAAACTTCTTGGGTCTCCTAGCTTTCTGGTTTTCCCATCTTTTTGGTTCCTGGTTCTAGTCTTTGGCAATCCAAGGGATTCAATTCTTTGGTTCCATACTCTTGATGGTTGAATGCTGATAATACAAATTTTGCAGAGTAGATTGTTGACCTTATGATTTTGAGTAAGGAGTTTACTTGTATGTATTGATACACTTCCATGAAATACAATACAATTTCTACCTTGGTTTTGTTATTGTCTCTTTGCTTTGTGTTTATTCTTGTATGTGTCTATTTGTAAGGCATTTGGAACATACTAGTTGTAAGGAAGCTATGTAATTGTTGCATGAGTTTCTTTCAAGGAAAGGATTAAATCCTTATGCGTAATTTCAGAGAATAAATACATCTGTGGAAGATCTTGATGGTAGCAAACCTAGAGTGAGAAGATATTTTGTAAGGCATTCTATCCAAATTGTATGTGGTTTGTAAGGCATATCACTGTATTTCTTAGAACTTCCTCTATTGATTTATGTTAGACTCTTTGCCCAAAGGATTAGGCACTGATCTGATCTCTGTCAATCTAACACCTTTCAGTCATCAAACAAAAAATATGTCACTACCAATACCATTTCATTACATGTTCATGTACCTAATAATAGGACTGTCCCTGATGTTTTACAGTCTATAATTGCTGATTCCTTGAAGAGTGAATCAAAGGTTAGCCTTCCTTGAGTTTTACTCATAAAAAGAAGGACTCATCACCCTTATGCCATTGTTCATGTTATCATCCAAGGAGTTTCATTAGTCATATCTTGCAACAGGTTGTTCTCAGCTGTCTTCAGGATTATCTCCCATAAAAGTACCTCTATGAAGCTCAATAGCATGACAATGAAGACCTAATCCACCATTTCATAGTTTACTTGAAAGATAGTAACCTATTTGTAGGCAATACCCGCCTGAGTCCTGTGGAGCTCAAAGTAGAAGGAGGATCTTATCCAATCCTCATCAATTAGGATTTTCTTGCAAACTTGGAAACCTATTTACTGAGAATCAAGCCAATGTCCTTGCCAGGTTTGACCCACAAGAAAAATCCCTAACAAGTTCATTTGAAAAGACAAAGAAGAAATCTTTTCATTCTTCATCCTCACCATTGAACAAGTAGAGAAGAAGTCTATAACATGTAGATTTGATGGCTATACTTTTTGGGTACTCAAGGGTTCTTATTCCTTAGAAATAAAGCTTTCAATAAAGGAAAAATATTGTGGCACCAATGACTATAGCGTTGTAAATTCTACACCTTTTCTAAGGTGTCTAATTCTACGTTGTTCTTGCACTCGTTTTAGTGTGTCACATTCTATTATGCACTATAGGACTTAATTATGTATTAAATTAATTATAATTCAAGAATATAACTCCTCTCAATTAAATTGTATCACAATCCTATTTGGGCCCTTAATTATAGGTGCACCCTTTAATTCTTCCATCTTCTCAATTTAATATAAGTTCTAGCTCATTTTAAAGTTCAAGACATAGTTTTTGGAATCTACACATCATATTTTTTCATGTAAATTATTTTTGGTTATCTAGACTCTATTTTCTCATGTCCTTAAAAATCAAGGAAATTTTAGTTAGGACAATATTGGTCAGTGTATCCTTGACCCCTGAGGCAACCTTGACCTGTGCATTTTCCTATATATTTTAGGATCGTAATATGGTGGTCAATCTTACACTAGCCAAAAATGTGTTTCTTTGAAAAATATGATAATTCTAAGTCAACTATTCATTGAATTAAAGTAAAAATATCGTATATAAGAAAGTAAAAATCTTATATATAAGAAAGCAAACCTCCTCATTATGATATCAAGCATTTTTGAAAGACAAACTCTACAAATTGAAGATATCCTATGAAGTGAAGCTCTATAAATTCTAGAGAAAATCAACAAGCAGCAAGGGTAAAAGCATGATATCCTATCACACTTTAGGCTAAGTGATGCAACTCATGCGAGTGGGACTCGACCAAGTCCACTTAGGCACCACATGGTGCCTAAGTGGCATGTACTTTTTGGCCGAGTGGGATTTGGTTGAGTCCCACTTGACCAAATCATACCAGGTACTATAAATACCCCAAAACACCCTTTAAGCCCATCATTTGCACATCGAGGGGCTTGGAGAGCGTTGAATGGGGTTGAAGGGGCATTCAACCGAGCCAGAGGTAGGGGTCCCACGTGTTTTGATTTTTTTAATTTCATTTTATTTATTTAGTAATTAGATGCTTGAATTTTTTTAATATGTTATTAGCATAAAATAATTATTTTTTCATCTTTTTTTTGTAATGATATGTATGAAAAAATATAGTTTTAATATTTTATTTTACAAAAAAATTATCTCATAATGTTTTTTATTTATTTTATGTTAAGAAATGCTTATTTTGGAATGTAGTTTAGTGTGAAAAAATATTTATTTTGAAATGTAGTTTAATGATTATTTTGAAAATGTATGAAACTATTAAACCTATAGGAAAACTTAAACCTTCAAACTTAAACCTATAGGAAAACTTAAACCTTGAAACTGGTAAACCTAAAAAAAAACTTAAACCTTTAAACTATTAACCCTCACATAATTCCTTTTTTACTCCCCCCTATAATCTCCAGTACCTCTCTACACTATTAGGTTCTCATTTAAAACTAGATTCATATTTGACCATATATTGCACACGATTTTCTACACTTACAGTATAATCCTAAATAATTATACCCTCTTCTTTTCCCATGTTCATTCATTCTATATTTGTATCCTTACATTATCCCAACCTACTATAGGTCCTCAATCCTTATATAACTGATGTTTAAGTTGCATAAGAACCCTAAAATTATAATTTGTAGAACCATGAATATTAGGATCATATTATTTATGTTAGTTGTACTTTTAATATGTAGTGTGCTAGAATGATTTTAGAATAACTGAGAGGGGGGGTGAATCAGTTATCCTTAGGTCTAGATGTACCAATTCAACTTTCTAGCTCTTCAACAAACTTAGATCTAATCAACAATTCAGTTTGGTCTCTATAGCATATATCAATAACATAAAACTTGCAGTCCACTGTCCAAAAGTAATCAACTTGCATAATATAAATTTTTTAACAACATTCACATCAAATAACATTCACACAAGTATAAGACCAAGATTTAATGTGGAAAACCAATTTGGGAAAAGCCACTTGTAACATGCTATTGATTTTCACTCTTTTGAAGTGAGCTCTATGAGAAGCCAACCATGTTAAAGGTTTACAACACACATTGTTAGGTGTGACCCTGTTAAAGGATTTAATCACCCTGTTAAGAGTGGCCTGGTTAGAGGGCTTAAGAACATTCCATCAGAATATCACCTTGAATAAAGGGTTTACAAAAATGTCTGTTAGGTCAACCTTGATTAAAGGATTTTGATTGATACAATGGTTAGAAAGTAACAGTAGGTTTTGATTTGAAATATACAACCCACTTTGCAAATACAGATCCAATTCGCTCATATTATGATTTACTAACTAACATTCATTTCCATCTCCATCTCTGATATGCTCGAAATTCTCTTCAAGAAATCACAACTCTGTTCAGCTCTTCATAGGTTCACCTTAGCCTTTTGCTTAGATTCATCAGTCAATAACATCAACCTCTTCCACTCTCTATATAACCTCACAATTAGGTCATCCTTATACCTCCTTGATCAGGTAGATTAATCTTTTGCCGCTTAATCTCTTTCGTAGATCTTAGGCTTAGGTCAAATTCATTGAATCCTTCCATCATTTTATTCTCCTCCTTTTCCTTCTAGATACATCTTCAAAATTCTCTTTGAATCCATAAGAAAAGGGTTTACCATGCATTAAATACTCCATATCATTCATTAATAATGCCAACATGTTTTACATATCCCAATAATTTAACTATGTTGACTGGGATTCTCAATTCTTTCATAAACTGTAAATTACTAACACTCGGTCAATACTATGTTCATCTCCTCAATCATTACTGGATATCTCGGTCATCGCTAAAAATTTCCTTCTCAGAAAATACTATCTTTTCTCAGTTAATTATCTATTACTCGACAATTACTGATGCTCGGTCGACACTAAATTTTCTCAACTTATACTGGCGCTCGTTCGACACTAGCATCACTAAGCTTAAACTAAATTTCTTCACTTTTTCTCAGTTAAGCCCATGCTTCTAGTCTTTCTTCTTCACTTAGTGTTAAAGATAAAAAAACACATTACCTTGTCAATGTGCAAACTAATCAAGTACCCATTGAAGCATCACATAACTCAACCTTTCCTTAGGTCCTCTTGTTATCTCTTCTTTTCAAATCCTCTTCATCAATCAAAAGATATGGTACTCTACTAGATAGCAACTGTCTTACCAGTTAAGATTTGACATCAATGACAAGATAATAATTTTTTCAATTGTAGTTTCCAACAATCTCCCTCTTTGGCATTTATGGACACACCACATGACTTACCATACAATTCAAAAATATTTGTGCATCAGATCTTCATTAATATCCTTAGCTTCATTCTAATTCTTATCCAAGTACCAGCTCCCTCTTGGATAAATTTTTCTTTGTTTGTTGACTGAATCTCTCTCTCTTTGCTTAGTGTCATTTATTCTGAATCTCTTTTCTATATTTCTCCCTCAAGTTCATTGAATGTCTCACCTAGTTTTACTCTTGACAACCCTTTTTGAATCTCTCCCTCTTTGACAACAATGCCAAAGAAAATTTTATCTGTCACTTGCATTTTTACCATGTAGATGTCTTCATGTCAATTCTCTGATTTGTATGCTTCCTCTGTCATCTTTCTTATGACTGATTTACATCTTTTTCTTTACTTCTCACAACTCTATGCAATTCCTAAAGTGTGACCTATTCTGCATAAATTTGTCAGATATTCTAATTAGCACATTTGATGCATTGCTCCTATATGTTACTAGGAAGCCTCAGTTAGGGGAATCACCCCTAATCTACCTCTAAGGTATTCATGAGCATCTTTAGGTAATAATTTTGTGAATATATCTGCTAATTGTTCCTTTGTATTCACATATTCCAATCTCACTTCTTTGTCTTGAACTAGCTCTCTAAAGTAATGATACTTGATAGCAATATGCTTAGTCTTAGTGTGCATAACATGATTTTTTGATATGTTAATAGCACTTGTGTTATCATAGAAAATAACAACTAGCTCATTGATTTCCTCCTTCATACCTTTTAACAATTTCTTGATCCACACTAAATTTGAACAATTCACTACTACTACATATTCAACTTCTGATGTAGATTGAGAAATGCAATTCTATTTCTTGCTTGTCCAAGAGACTAATCTCTTTCCTAGAAATAATGTGCCACCACTTGTACTCTTTCTATCATCCACATTTCCTGGCCAATTTGCATCAATGTAAACTTTCAATTCAAACTTATCATTCTTATTGTAATACAATCCATAGTCCTCTATACCTTTTAGATATATCAATATCCTTTCTACTTCCATCATGTGACTCTCCTTAGGATTTGCAGAAAATATTTCAACAATCCCAACTACTAGGGAAATATTCAATCTACTATGGACAACATATGGTAGCTTTCCAATCATGGATCTATACAAGGTTTGATTGACTTCAACTGTATCATCCATTTTTTTATAATTTTTGTCCAGTAGCCATAGGTGTACTTACTGGTCTGGAATCTTCCATACCAAAAGTTTTCAGTATCTCCTTGACATACTTAGATTGAGTAATATAGATACCTTTCTTCATCTAATAAACTTGAAAACCAACAAAGAATTTGATCTCACCAAACATAGACATTTAAAATTCAGTTTGCATCTCATTTGAAAAAGTTTGACATAGGGCATCTTGTCCTCCAAATATGATATCATCAACAAAAATTTCAGCTAACAATATCCCTTTACCTTTTTCAGTCTTTAAATACATATTGGTGTTGTCATTTGTCCTTATAAATCCAATCTTTATCAAATAATTAAGCAGTCTCTCATACCATGCTGTGGGGGCTTTCTTCAATCCATGCAGTGCCTTATGTAGTTTACAAACCATATTCTTCTTTCTTGGGTCAACAAATCCTTATGTTTGTTCAATGTATACTTCTTCTTCCAATATTCCATTCCGAAATGCATGTTTGACATCCATTTGATATACTTTGAATCCTTTATAAGTTTTATATGCAAGTAGAGTCCTCACTCCTTCCAATCTTGCAACTGGGGCAAATGTCTCCCCATTGTCAATGCCTTATTCTTGTGCATATCCCTTGCATATGAATTTGGCTTTGTTTCTACCGACTTCTCCATGTTCATTTAGCTTATTTTTGAATACCCATTTTGTTCCAATAACATTCTTGTCTTCTGGTCTTGGCACTAGTGTCTAGGTTTTGTTCTTCTCTATCTACTCTATTTCTTCATTCATGGCTTGTATCCAATCCTCATTGTCTAAAGCATATTTCACTATCTTAGGCTCAAATTCACATAGTAAGCATGTTTGATCTTTCAACTTACTTCTTTTCATGACTCTAGATTCTTTATCTCCAATAGGGAAAACTTTAAGAAACACCCTCCCTAGAAAAAGTGTAAAATCCTGGCAAATCCTACATTATTTTGGGTAAAAAATAATAATATTGTTGGCAAATTTTTTTAATTTGAAAGGAAAAAATATTATTTGTACTTGCAATTTTTTTTTCAATTATATGAAAATTCTATAAAATATTGGAGAAGCTTTCATTATTAAAGGAAATCACGATGACAGGAACCTATACCTATAAATCATTATTATTTGACAGGGGCGCTCCTTGTCGCGGTACAGGGCGGGGTCGAGGGGTAGCGCCCCTGCAGGGGTTTTCGAGGGCAGTGCCCCCGAAAGCTAAAATGACTTTTATTATTTTATTAAGGTACTCTAAGTTAATTTTATATCTCTTGACAGGATATAACCCTACTTTTTGTAAGCGTTTGATGATTCGAGATCAATGGCAGGAATTCTATTTCAGGCCAAGGTTTTAAAGGACACAAAGATTCCCCCGAAAGTCTCCAGAATAAAGACATGCCAAATCTATTTCGGGCCAAAGTTTTAAAAGCCATAAAGTTTCATTGAAAGTCTCCGGAATAGAGACACATGTCAAATCTATGTACTTAACCCGTACTCTAACTTAAATTTTGACTGCATATTGGTGAATATGACCATCGATTAAGACAAGCTTGCAAAATTGTAGGTGAAAATATTCAATTTATTGTGTGGAAAAATTAATTCAATTGGCGAAGTCATCGCTAAAATAAAAATAATTCCATGTCACTATTGGCGATTTGCCTATGCATGGGACCAAATTTTTATAAAGCGTGGGTGACATGGCCACCCCGAAATTCCAATTTTTTTCACCAAATTTTGGGTCCCCGATGAGTGAAATTTTCCAATTGATGAATATTTTCCACTAAAGTTATCCCTAATCTCCAATGGTTGATTCAAACTTATGATGTCTTCTTACATACTATGCCAATGTAGGTTCATATTTCTTTTCTACTTGATCTTGATCTTCAGGTTCATCTTGCAGATTATTTATCTCTTCTTCTGATTGCTCAACATCATCATCCTGATGCTCGACATTTTCTTGTTGTGGCTCAGTAGGTTCATGTTGTTGCTCGACATCTAGTTTAGGTGCATTACTAGCCTCTCCTTCTTCCATGTATACAAAAGATTTGTAATCTTTAGGTTCTTTCTTGTGTTATTTCTATTTGAGCATTAGATATTGTCATTAGTATCAAATTGGATCAGTCGGTTATCTAAGCTGATCAGTCAGTAAAAGGAGCAACAACAAGCTATAATATGCTAGTCGGTTGAAAAAATAAGCCTTCACACCGAACAATCATAAGGCAGTACTGAGAGCTAAAAGGAAAAAATTTTAACCGGGCATTAGAGCATATTTACCAAGCATCAAAGTAAAATGAGCACCGAGCGTCAGTAAACACCGAGAAACATACACATCGAGCACCAGTGTATTCATCGAATAGAAAAGGATGTGTTTACTGAGTTGTTTAGGAAACGTCATAGTAATCAGGAAAGGTACATTTATCTATGAAAATGGTTACACAGATTCATAAAATGTTTTACCAAGATCCAAGCTCATTTATTATGGATGTAATCCTTAAATGTAGTGATGATTCCTATGTAATAGTTAGATCTAGGTTAATTTTGTACACTGTAGATCTTAGGTTTTCTAAGATATTATAAACCTAATTAGGTCATGGAAATCATAACAATTTGATATATATTTGTAATTGATGTCATTTTGACATAAGGCAAGCAAGTGAATCGAGCATATATGAAGAAGGAGATCTTGAAGTAGTAGCCACCTTCAAGACATTAGAATTCAGACAAGGTTTGCATGAATGAGAAGTGATCAATTTATTCAAAAATAGTCAAGGCTACCAAGCAGAAGAGAGGACAAAATACTACACATAGAGAGTAGACTTAACAATCTATTTATAAATCTCTTAACTAGGTGCACACTCAAGTAGTGTTGTTTAAATCCTTTCACAAGGTAGATCTAGTTGATCTGATTGTTACTCCTAACAGGGTAAGATCATCAGAAGTGATCACAACTTGTAGCCTTAACCGGCATACTTTATTATCTGCAGTAGTGAATAATTTGTGGGTGTCATCCCCACCGTAGTTTTTACCTTCTAACAAGGGTTTCTGCATAACCAAAATATTGGTGTTATATGTTACATTTCATGATTAATCTATTGTTTGATTTCATGCACTTTACATTTACAAAGTCATTTGAATGAATGTTTCTTACAATGGATTCAGTAGGTTAGTTAGTTACTATTGGAAATATTCAAGACTAGCCAAGTTACTGAGAGGGGAGGGGTGAATCAGTAACTTCAAAACTTTTATATTAATTTCAGATCTTAACCATATTCCAAATAACATTTAGATCAATAAGCTAACAGCATGCATGAGTAATAGAAAGAATAAAATATTCATAACACTTTGAACACACAGATTTGGTTACCCAGAAACCTTCCAAATAGAAAGTAAAATTGGGGTGGGGATGATACCCACAAAACTTCAATACTGCAGTATAAAGTTGGCCGGTTAAGGCTTACAATGATCACTTCTGATGATCTACCCTATTAGGAGCAATTAGGACTACTAGGTCCACCTTGTTAGAGGATTTACAAACATACAATGAAGTATGCACTCAGTTAAGAGATTTTACAAAAGACTGTTAAGTCTACCCTATTAAAGGATTTCAAGCTGATTCACCTGTTAGGATGAAACAGTAGATCTCTTACTTGGAAGGCGACAATCACTAAGGCACCAAAACAATCTACTACAGTCTTCACAAGAAAAACAAGGGGCAAGGCAGGTAAAGTGAGTGATGATATAGTACTCAAAAGGCCTCCTCCCACATTAGAAGAAAAGATTAAGGATTTGAGAGAAGGATCTGGAATTTCAAATTTCAAATCTCTCAAATATGAAATTAGATCAGAGGCAGAGCATCAGGAAATTGAAGATGCTGTTATTGAGAAAATGGGAAAATGGAAGTACTCACCTGATGATACGGCTTCGCAAAAACTAGGTGTTCTATTGGAGAAAGTTAAGATGAGATGGTCCAATGCAAGGCAAACTGTCAAGGACATATATGCTCAAACCTTAAGACAGTTGATGCCCAGTTTGAAAAATGCTGAAATCAATAAGGCATTGATAGAAAATGAGCACAAGATGACACTAAAATTCAACACTTGTCTGATTCTGATAAAAAATATAGAATCGGTTATAAAGAGTGCCACTACTACATGGAAAAACATCTATCATCTTCACAAACTGAGTGTTGAAACTATGATAATAAAAGATATTGACAATGACAGTGATGAAGATAAAGAAGAAGAAGCTGCCACATAAACAATTCAGCTAGATAGTATTGAAGTTGAAGAAGTAGTAGAGGAAGAAGCTACCAAGGAAGCTAATCAGAATGTTGAGGAAGACGATCCAGTTCGGATAGCTGCAAAGGTAATTGCCTCACTTCCTCACTCTCTAGAAAAAGTTGCTACATCTAGCCTGGAGATAACTTCAAGTGTGATTGTGACAAAACCAATAGATACATCAAATGTCTCAGTACAACTCAATGTATCAATGATAGAAGTGGCTACCACTTCATCTACCAAGCTTCAGCCTCCTTCTTCCACCGAGTTGCAGTCTCCAACATCTACTTCAGTACCTTCTACAATTTTGAGTTTTTCAGTAGCAAGTACTTCAGTTTTGGATACCTTAGTAAGTACTTCAAATTCTACAATTGTAAATACTTCAATTTTGGGTTTATCAAGTATTCCAGTTAGCATTCCATCAATTGGAAGTTTATCATTTTTCACTGCAAGTCCTACTGTGTCTACAATAACTTCTACTACAAAGGTATTAAGTACAATGACAGTTGAACCTAAGGCTCAACTGAGTACAAGATTTTTGAGCAAGAGTAAAGACATAGAAGAAGATATAGATTTGGATGAGTAGATAGAAGTTCCACAATTAGATTTTGCAAATCTTTTAGCAGACCAAATGCAAATGGTTGGTGAACTCCTCCAGAAGAAAGCAAAGCAAAAGAAACTAAAAGAAGAAAGAGATAGGGAATTTAAGATCATTGAGGATGCCAAGAATATTTTGATAGAAGCAATAGGTGTTGAAGTTGATTCCTCTCAACACATTTTGTTACAGTTGGTAGAGGCAGTAAACAAGTTCAATGAAGACTCTTCTGGTCAAGAAAAGTTGCTTGAGAAGGCTGAGAAGAAGTTTGATAATAAAGTGCTTGAGTGTATTGCTCAGTGAATAGCTATCAATTAGGCAGGGTTATCTTTAGTTTTGACTAACATTGAATCCTCCTATTCCAATGTAACATCATTTTTTGTCAAGGTATGTAATGTTTCAAAGTTCTCTAAGGAGATTAAGGACAAAATAAATAAGATTGATGAGGATCTGAAGATCAGTGCACAAAAGTTGCAACTTGAACCTAGTTCAAGCTCTGCACATCACATGATAGTCAGATTCCTATTTGATAAGTAGTCAGATTTATTGAGAGAAGATGCAAGGATCAGGTCAACATTAATAGATATTCAGAACATGATCCTTCCCATCATGGATACAATGCAGAAGCATATTGCACACTCAAAAACATTGATCCATGACAATCAGTTTTCAATTGCAGATCATATGATTGAACTCTCTGCAGAAGTCAAAGTTGCACTCCATACATGTAAGATTCTACAAGAGAATTGGGATAGAACTCTAGCATTAATAAGTAAGTTACATTTTGATTTTCTCTCACATTTTGGTATCTCTATGTAAAATATTTGTATATACACCTTTGGCATTATTGTCAAAAAGGGGGAGAAAGTATATAAGATAGGGGGAGATATATGGAAAGATATGAGAGATATGAAAGGGGGAGAAAATATATGAGAGAAATAGGAAATATGAGTATGAGGTGAAATAAAATATTTGTATATATGTATAATGTATGGGGGAGTCATGAAATGTATATACAACAGATTGACAAAGACAAATTTTGAAAAATAAAAAATAGATTCAGCATGATTTTTGTATATAAGTTTTGGGCAATAAGTGTTTTTGTCACTAATGCCAAAGGGGGAGATTGTTGGCATTAAGTATGTTTATCATTAGTGACAACACTTATTCAGACTCTGTGTGCTTACCGAGCTCATCTAGCAGAACAGTGTTTAAAGAGCAATTCGAGCAGAACAGTGCTTACCGAGCAGACCAAGCTTCGCAGTGTTTATCGAGTTATCATTACCAAGTGATGAGATGAGAAGTGTTTACTGAGTGCCATCACGGTAAACAAGGAATTCAGTTTCTACCGAGTGACACTGTATCTACCGAGTCTCCAGTGTATACCAAGTTAGAAACTATGACCGAGTGGTTAGTATGGACCGAGTCTCCACTCCTACTGAGAGCATGATGATGCTGAGTATTGCAGTGGATGCCGAGTATCAGAAAGTCACCGAGTTAGTTTGCAGGAACTTTGTAACTATATTTGGGCCGACTCAGTAATACTTGCTGATTGAGATTCTTTGATGTACTGATCACCTTCTGTGATAGATATTGGGTAAATAATGAGTTGTCAAGGAAACTTGAAGACATTGGAGTACTCAGGAAAGAAAATGAAAAATTGAGAAATGAAGTGAAGATGTAGCAGCAACATAATGAGATGATGAAAAAGGTTGAAGATAGCTCCAAGAAAATTGATGACTTTTTGATTAGTCAAAGAGGACTTGGAAGTACTACTGGATTAGGCTACACCAAGCAAGGAGAATCATCTAAGCAAGATGAATAGATGAATAACTACACGAGTCAAAGACCCAAGACACTGTCATGCTATCACTATGGTAAACCGGGCCAGACTTCAAATGTTTGTAGGAGTAAAGCACAAGGTAAACCTAAAACCATTGCTAAGTTTAATGGTCATTGTTATAGTTGTAACAAGTATGGACATCAAGCATATGAATGTAGATATAAGTTGAATTGGAATCCTAACAAACCCTACATGGAGAAACACTATCACACTTGCAACATGCATGGACACACCTCAAAAGAATGTAGAAAAAAGATGAAGCAAGTCTGGACACCGAAAGGATAGAACAAGATCCATTAACTGAGAAGACAAGGTAATGCCTATACTTGGGATTATAACACATGCATTAACTAAACAACATGTGGAAGATCTAGACATATTGCAGTTAATTGCATGAGGAAGAGATGGATAGGTAGATCTCGTAGCTGGACAAGAATTGGTATGGCATGCTTACACTGTCACAAAGTCGGTCACCTAAGTAAAGATTATAGAGACCGAGCACCAGAAACACAAGTTTTTGAAAATGGAAACACAATTGAAGATATCATGAGGATAAGAAACACTATGTGGAGAAAGGAATCAAATGATAATGTTGAGTCAAGTAATGCAGTTGGTGAAACCTCATCGATTGGATTGGATGACAATGATAGCTCCACCTAAGCTGAAAAAGGTATGTATGGAACTAACAAAGCAAACTAATTATATCTATCATACAGTTCCTTATATTATATGTACACATACCAAATCTATATGAACTAATATGCATTATGGTTTTACAAGTTTTGAGCCTTAAAGTGTTTATAGTCGGTATATGTTAGACCGAGTGAGAAATTTCCAGCCAGAAACCATTATGTAAGGTTAACTTAGTATCAGTATTAATCGAGTGAAAATTTACATGTTAAATGAGCTTATGGTATTTTGTAGTATACACTGAGTTTGACAGTTATCATTGAGCTGTGATTAGGTCGAGAATTTATGACAAAAATTTTGAGAGGGAATTTGAAAAAGCTATAAATACGTGGTGAACTTAGTTCATTTTTTCATAAAATGATACGAAGAGCAAAGATTTTTCACAGTGAACTAAAGAAAAATATTTCCCAGAGCATTTGAGCACAGATTCAAAGTATTTTGAGTGATCTCATCATCATTTCAAGTAAGTACTATCATCGTCAAGCTATTCATTTGTTGTTTACCAAAACCCTAAACAAGAAATTATGGCATCCACATCAAATGTGAACAAGTCCAAGTATGCAGAGGGGGAGGAAGTTAATCTAATCATTTCTGCTACTTGCAATGAACCCAAATATAAACTTCATCCTTAAGTGGTGTCGCAAACTGATAAAATGGAAGCTTTCTCAAGCATACCACCTAGTGTTCTACTAGTGGAAGACGTACATTCATTCATACATTGAAAAATTGGGGAAAATGGAGATTTTGATATGTTTGAAACTTATCAGAAGTTGTGTAGTGAAGATAGAAATTTGAAACCAAAACATGAGCACCTGAAAGTGAAACGTTTGGTAAATGCCCCAAATTTTTTGAAGAACTTCAAGAATGATTGGATAAGGATCATGTTGAGTTGGTATCACGATGAAAAATTATGGTTGGATGATCCCATAAAAATTACAAGGAACATCATAAAAGTGGTAACCGGATACCCTACCACTGACAAATTCAAGGCAATAAGGAATGCACCCTGAAACAAGATAGAGAAAAATAATGGAGCCAAATGGGATGACCAAGAAATGAAAGTAAACACAATCCCAAATATTGAGACAAGATTCAGAGCTTATGTCATTGGTTACAAGATATTCCAGTCTAGCAACCCGAACAGTGTATCGTGTGGAGCTGTTGACATTATGTACAAGATTGTTAAGAAGGGATTTCAGTTGGACCTAACCGAGCTACTACTAAAGCAAGTAGAAGAAAACATGAAGACGATCCAGTCGGCCAAGTCCAACACTTGTAAGTTTGGAACCCTATTAATTTTCATATTCTTTTATGTGCAAAAGTTTTTCCCTTCGGTCGGTAATATAGATTGCTCAATCGACAAGCCATTTATACTCCAGATTATAGATTTCATAAATAGTTTGGGAGATAATTTTAATAGTGTAGTAGATAGCTAATTTGAACAATTCAAGAAGAAAATGAATTCTTAGAGCAAAATTCCAAGGCAACTAGTTGAAGACTATGATCATGAAATTTGTTTTCTAGTTGACATTGATTTTACTTTGATTAAGGCTGCAGAGCCAAGGACAAAATGGCTAGCCCCTATGGGTTATAAATTAGATATTGATTTTTCTTCTAAATCAATAAAGGATTTATTGTCTCAGCCCAAGGACCCTAAAGCTGAAAGGTTTGGTACTTATGAAGAGGCCAAAATAAAGATAAGAATAGGCCTAGTCATTGGTAAAATAATTAAGAAATTTAGAAAAATGATGATAAATTTGGTTAATTAATTTGGTGACGATGCTGGATCATCCGAGAGCATATCGGTTGAGGTAGCAACCGAAGGTCAGTTACTTCTTTCTGACAAACCCCATGATAGTGAAGAAAATGAGTCTAATAAAGATGTAGATTCTACATTGGTTTCACCTACCCCCACTCCAAAGAAGATGCACTCAGAAGTGAAAACAAGGTCACACTCAAGGTTATCTACTACAGCTTCACCTCCACTGTAGAAAGGAGTTGTGAAAATTTCAAGGCCTAGTGCAACATCACCGACAAAGACCTACAAGAAGAGAGGTAAAAAAATTACTACCGAGGCCCCTAAGAAAAGAAGGAAATTAATTAGAGGGAAATATGATTTAGATTATGGTGAAGATAATAATGATCAATTCAAGGTAGTTAGAAATAAAAATAGGTCAATTGATGAAGTAGCTGAAGATATAATAGAGAATTGAGAATTAAGTGATCCTGAAATCGGTCGGTTTGAATATCTATCATTCGAAGACTAGAATAAGATTGAAGATGCTATAAGTCAGATGATGATAAAATTTAGGAAGGTACCAATTGAATTCTCTAAGTGTGTACCTAAGACATTATATGACAGAATTTCACAAAGATAGACATATGCATTAAGCACCAAAAAGAGAATGAGGGAACAATCCCTAGTTTAGGCAATGCCAACACTGACAATTCTTGAAGTTGAGGAATTCATGAAAACATATTCAAAGAGGTTTCTAGTAAATATTCGGGCACTACAGATACTTGATGAAAATCTAGTAGACATTGATGAGAACAGTCAGTTGATATGGACTTCCATACTTCAAGCTCGAGCTGAGTCTAAAAAGTTGGCTTTGGCCATTAGACCCGAGAAGAGAATCAAGAGGAAAGGAAAAGGAATACATTTTGATGATGCAGATATGGCACCACAAAATAATAATTGAGTTATTAGATACCGAGGCACCTGATACTAATAATGCCATTGAGGAAATAAGTGTAATCTAGGATGCACTAGAGTAGGAAGAACTACAAGGAATCGTTAATGATTCAAATGATGTACTCATTGAGGACATCACAAATGGTGATCCTAATGACATCAACAATGATGAGGATGTCACAAATGCTAGAGTTCAACAAGAAGAGCAAGCCTCTACTGAGCCAGCTGTAAGTTCTATACTGGGTGATCTTCCAATTTTAGTTCAAGTTGTTGATATACTTACACAAAATGCACTCGAAGGCTCAATCCCTAAGCAACCTAAGGATACATCAGGGAAATATGGAACAAGCACAACACATACTATAGAGACAGAAACACCTAAGGAAAAAGAGGTAGATAAACATGAACAAGTAGACCCCGAGCCTACTAAGACCATCCAAACAGACACTACATCTTAGTCGATCGAGACACAGGTTACCAAGGAGACAAAGAAGGAAGATATAGTGTCTACCGAGCAGGAAAAGATGATTGTTGAGGTAAAGGATATAGTTCCTTTTGTTAAATCATCACCCCAAGAGTCCAAGAAGAAGAAGAAAAATCATGGCAAAGGGCCAGTCACACTTGATGAAGTGATTGAAATTCCTGACTATCACCCAAGGACTTTGGACCCTAAGGAACTGAGAAAATATGGGGAGTTATGCACAAGTAAAGAAACATAGGAGAAGTTGAGGAAGGAGAGCAAGACTAAGTAGATACTTGAAGATGTGAGAGACATCTTGTAGAAAGTTGTACTTGAGGTCTAGATTAATGAAGAAACACCTATATTGGACCAACTTGCCACTCTTACACATGAAATAAATGCCCTAGACATTGATGCTGAAAAGAGACTTAAAGAAAGGGAAGAAGCTAAGATTTAGAATAAATTAGCAGAAAAGATCAACCAAGAAGTGGCAATAAATAAAGTCAAGCTTTCTGAGGTAATCACCGACCTACAAACCATTACTCAAAAAATAATTCAAATTCTATTTAAGTTATGCACTATGGAGAGTTTCACTACTGAGGTCGGTGAAAAGATTAAAAAGCTAGATACTAAAATCCTAGCCAGTGCAAATGCATCCTTAACCGATCCAAATGATTTTCATAAGAATATTCTAAAAGTACAAGAACTCAGGCGGTTAAGAGCAGACTTGAGGAAGCAGGAGGATAAGATATGTGACCAAGTCACTGAGCTTCAAGTAGAGTTGCTTCCTCACTTCAAAATAATTGAGCGACACATTGTCAAGGAACAAGCCTTAGTTACAACACCTAAGATTTTAGTGTTGGAGAACATCTTTGACATGCATGCGCAAGTCAGTCTTGAGCATATTTCTCTCACCAACTTGAAAGAGGAATGGGAAAATCTCTTAGACTCTCTCAAGAAAACCCATCAACGCATTTTTGACAAGATATACATACAAATTTTGTTTTGGCATTAATCTGAAAAAGGGGGAAATATAATTTATATGCCAATTGTATAAATATATGCTAAGTGTACTGCATACATACCGAGAGCATGCACCAAGGGGGAGTAATTCAACTTTGTAAAGAGTCAGTTTTGCTATGTATATAAATATATTTTTTTGTATACATTAAAAGTTTTGATACTAATGCCAAAGGGGGAGATTGTTATTTCTATTTGAACATTAGATATTGTCATTAGTATCAAATTGGATCAGTCAGTTATCTAAGCTAATCAGTCAATAAAAGGAGGAACAACAAGCTATAATATACTAGTCGGTTGAACAAACAAGCCTTCACACCGAACAATCACAAGGTAGTATCGGGAGCTAAAAGGAAACATGTTTAATCAGGCACCGAAGCATATTTACTAACCATCAGATTAAACTAAGCACCGAGCTTCAGTAAACACCGAGCATCATACACATCGAGCACCAATGTATTCACCAAACATAAAAGGTTGTGTTATCGATTTGTTCAGGAAACAACATAGTAATCAGGAAAGACATATTTATCTATGCAAATGGTTACATGGATTCATAAAAAAATTTAACAAGATCGAAACTCATTTATTATGGATGTAATCATTAAATTTAGTGATGATTCCTATGTAATATTTAGATCTAGGTTAATTTTGTACACCATAGATCTTAGGTTTTCTAAGATATTGTAAACCTAATTAGGTCATGGAAATCATAATAGTTTGCTATATATTTGTAATTGATGTCATTTTGACATAAGGAAAGTAAGTGAATTGAGCATATATGAAGAAGGAGATCTTGAAGCAGTAGGCACCTTCAAGACATCAAAATTCAGAAAAGGTTTTCATGAATGAGCAGTGATCAGTTTATTCAGAAATAGTCAAGGCTACCGAGCATAACAGAGGATAGAATACTACACATAGAGAGTAGACTTAATAGTCTATTTATAAATATCTTAACCAAGTGCACACTCAAGTAGTGGTTTTTAAATCCTTTCACAAGGTAGATCTAGTTGATTGGATTGTTACTCCTAACAGGGTAAGATCATTAGAAGTGATCAAAACTTGTAGCCTTAACTGACATACTTTATTATTTGCAGTAGTGAAAAATTTGTGGGTGTCATCCCCACCACAGTTTTTACCTTATAACAAGGGTTTCTGTGTAACCAAAATATTGGTGTTATGTGTTACATTTCATGATTGATCTATTGTTTGATTTCATGCACTTTACATTTACAAAGTCATTTGAATGAATGTTGCTTATAATGGATTCAGTAGGTTAGTTAGTTACTACTATTTGTAGATTGAGTATTCAGTTAAAAAATTTTGAGGGTGCTGATTCACCCCTCTCCTCTCAGTCCCTTATCTTTCTATTCCAACAACTTGCACTCAACTTCATTCTTTTCAGCATATTCATCAACTCTAACATTTTCACTTTCCACAATTTTGTTACTGTTAGAATTCAAACACTTGTAAGCTTTGGTCTTAGTGGAATATCCTAGGAATATGCCTTCATCACTTTTAGCATCAAGTTTTCCATTCCTATTGTCTTTCAATATAAAACATTTTCTTCCAAAGAATTTAAAGTAATTCACATTAGGTGCATGTCCATACCATAACTCAAAAGGTGTAGCATTTGTACCTTTCTTGATTTGTACTCGGTTCAAGGTATAAACAGTTGTACCTACAGCTTCTCTCCAGTATTTTTGTGCAATATTCTTCTCTATCATCAGTGTTATAGCACAATCTATAATTGATCTATTTCTTCTTTCTACTATACCATTCTATGGAGGTTTCCTAGGTGCAGATATTTGTCTCTTTATTCCTCTATCATTGTAGAATATATTGAACTCATTTGATATAAACTCTCCCCCTCTATCAAATCTCAAACATTTCAAGCTTTTACCTATTTCTTTTTCAACTTTTGCCAAATACCACTTTAAAAATTGAAATGCATCATATTTCTCTTTTAGAAACATCACAATCATCATTCTAGAATAGTCATCAACAAACATAATGAAATACTTATCACCATGGTAACTTTGCACACCCATATGTACACAAAGGTCAATATGAACCAATTCCAAAATATTGTCAGAAGTATATGTCTTGCTCTTAAAACTAGAATTTTTCATTTTTCCCAATTGACACTATTTACACATCACATTATTAGGTTTCTTCAATCTTGGAAAACCTCTAACTCTCTTCATCTTACTAATATTTACCAAATTGTCAAAGTTCACATGACACAACCTCTTATGCCATAACCATACTTCATCAAATTGTGCAAACAAACATGTTTCTTTAGATAAGTCTAGATAGAACAAATTACCTCTTGTTTGTTCTCCACTTCCAATTACTTCACCAATGGTATCAAATATTTTAGCCTTTCTGTGATGAAATTCAACTCAGTAACCGGTATTTTTCAACCGTGCAACACTTAGAAAATTATAGTTAAGACCTTCAACCCAATAAACATTATCACATCTAATCTTATCAGTTAATCTTATTGATCCATTTCCTTTCGCAACACATGGTGCAGGGTTACCAAACTTAAAACTTCTACCTTTGTAACAATTTAGGGTTTCAAACTTACTTTTATCACCAGTCATGTGATGTGAGAAAATAATCCATTTATCACCTTTACTCACATATGGAATAAGTGCAGTTTTCTCATCTTCATCAGAATCATCTTTCATAGCAACATAAATAACTTCTATATCATAATCATCAAATTCACCAGTTTCATTGTCAGTTTCCTCTTCAACAATATAAAAAGATTTCTTACCTTTGTCTTTGTAGTGTTTTTACCTTCTATGATCTCTATCATTTCTTTTGTCTTTGTACTTGCTTTCCATTCTTTCATCCTTGTCAGTCCTATCAAGGCATCTTGTTGCAATATGGCCAACTTTGTTACATGAAAAATAGATTATAGGAAGTTTACCTTTTAATTTTCCTTTTTCTCTTGGTATCCTTCTAGCCACAAGTGCCTCAAGATCATCTAGATCATCATCAGAAGTATCACTATCACTATCGTTGTTACTATCACTTCTCACACATATTTCTTTTCCTTTCTTGGGCTTATGAAGAACCATTTGAGACTTGAATGCAGATTCAATGTTGTGAATAGTGAAATAATAAAAAATTGACAACTCAAAAGCAGTAAGCTTTCCAACAAGACTTTCCAAATTTAGGACATTACTTGGATTACATCTTGATTCTTGTATTGTAGACACTCTAATAGAATAGATAGGAAGCATGGTTCTCAACACTTTACTGATAACAGTTTCATCATTGATGTTTTGATTAGCTTCTCTAATCACATGTACTACCTCCTTAATTCTACCACAATACTGAGAAACATTTTCACGTTCTTGCAGTTTCATTTTATAAAACTTACCTCTCAAAATTTCAGATTTGGCTTTTAGTACATTTGTGTCCCCACCATAGATAGCTGCTAGAGTGTCCCACATTTTCTTTGCATTAGTACAGTCCTTGATGTCTTCAAATTTAGGATAGCTTAGGGCTGATAAAATCTCTAACATTTCCTGATTGTGTTCTTGTTTTTCTTTCATCTCCTTGGCAGTCAAAGGTGCAACATGTGTTACATAATCATTTTCCACAGTATTTCATTGAATCACCAATACCGGCTAGGTGCAATTTCATCAAACTCTGTCATGCAAGGAAGTTCTCCTTGTTCAGCTTTGGTACCTCCTTTTTGTACATCTTGATCATTAGCTTCAAGTACCTTTAAAATTTTCTCCTTACAAGCACCAAGAGCTCTGATACCAATTGTTAGAATAATTTTAGAATAACCGAGAGGGGGGGGGGGGTGAATCAGTTATCCTTAGTTCCAGATGTACCAATTCAAATTTGTAGCTCTTCAACAAACTTAGATCTAATCAATAGTTCAACTTGGTCTCTATAGCATATGTCAATAACATAAAAATTGTAGTCCACTGTCCAAATGTAATCAACTTGCAAAATATAAATTGTTTTTACAAAATTCGCATCAAATAACATTCACACAAGTATAACACCAAGATTTAACGTGGAAACCCAATTTGGAAAAAAACCACTTGTAACATTCTACTGATTTTCAATCTTCTGAAGTGAGCTTTGTGAGAAGCCAACCCTGTTAAAGGTTTAAAACACACACTATTAGGTGTGACCCTATTAAAGGATTTAATCACACTGTTAAGAGTGGCCTGGTTAGAGGGCTTAAGAACATTCCATCAGAATGTCACCTTGATTAAAGGGTTTAAGGTTAGAAAGTAATAGTAGGTTATGATCTAAAATATACAAGTCACTTTGCAAATACAAATCCAATTCACTCATATGTTGATTTACTAATTGGCCTTCATTTCCATCTCCATCTCTGATCTGCTCGAAATTCTCTTCAAGCAATCACCACAAGTCTGCTCATCTCTTCACAGGTTCACCTTAGCCTTCTGCTTAGATTCATTAGTCAATAACATAAACCTCTTCCACTCTCTATATAACCTCACAATTAGGTCATCCTTATACCTCCTTGATTAGGTAGATTAATCTTTTGCCTCTTAATCTCTTCCGTAGATCCTAGGTTTAGGTCAGATTCATTGAATCCTTCCATCATTTTATTCTCCTCCTTTTCCTTTTAGATACATCTTCAAAATTCTCTTTGAATTCATAAGAAAATGGTTTACCATGCATTAAATGCTTCATATCAGTCATTAATAATGTCAACACATTTTACATATCCCAAGAATTCAACTATGTTGGCTCAGATTCTCAATTCTTTAATAAATTGTGAATTATTGACACTTGGTCAATATTGTGTTCATCTCCTCAGTCATTACTAGATATCTCGGTCATCGCTAAAACTTTCCTTCTCAGAAAATACTATCTTTTCTTGGTTAATTATCTATTACTCAACAATTACTGATGCTCGGTCGACACTAAGTTTTCTCAGCTTATACTAGCGCTTAGTCAACACTAGCATCACTCAGCTTAAACTAAATTTCTTCACTTTTTCTTGGTTAAGCCTATGCTTCTAGTCTTTCTTCTTCACTTAATGTTAAAGATAAAAAACACATTACCTTGCCAATGTGCCAACTAATCAAGTACCCATTGAAGTATCACATAACTCAACCTTTCCTTAGGTCCTCATGTTATCTTCTCTTTTCAAAACCTCTTCATCAATCAAAAGATATGGTACTCTACTAGATAGCAAGTATCTTACCAATTAAGGTTTGACATCAATAACAATATAATAATTGTCTCAATTTTAGTTTCCAATAGTAGTGGTGCTCCAATATTTAAATAAATCCCCTCTTTGTTAGATAATGTTTTCTATAATTGAATATTAAAAATGTTAGGATTAATTCAAGTGCCTCTAACCTTGCACCTTATAATAACATGAGATTCATATTTTTTTGATGATTTGAATGTCTTAAGGGGATTTAATATGTAATGAATCAATGTCTTAAGGGGATGTACTATGTAATGATTTGAATGCCTTAGGGAAATGAAATTGTTTTTAATTTACAAGGTTTTTGATCTTTTTTGTTTAATGTATGTGTTGCAAAATTTAAGTGTACTTTTGATGAGTTTAAAGTCTTAAGAGGATCTGTAATATGTTTAATGAATTGAATGTGTTAAGGGGATGTAATAAGTAATGATTTGAATTTCTTAGGGTTCAATGAAATCATTTTTAATTTACAAGGTTTGTAATGTTTATACACAATTTTTTTAATGTTTAATTTGTCAAACATGTTTAATATTTGATAGATCTATATGGTTAATGTTTAATTTTATATGATTCAAATGTATAGTTCACATTTACAACACACACACATGCACATGCACATGGACACACACACACACACACACACACACACACACACATATATATATGAACTATTTTGTTAATTAGATATTTAATGTATATGTATACACTTGCAATTTTTATCTATTCACATCATCTATCATATACGTCATGGAATCCATTGGTTTAGAGCCTAGTGTGCATCTTGAAAATGACCATGCATCATGGGAATCATCTCATGGTACTCCCTATAGTAGGGGAGAATCAGAGACATGCAACCATTTCTAGATTGCATGCCGCTCTAGCTTAGTTAGAGTAGACGCTAGAAACTACATTTTCCTCCCTAATAGGGAGAGGATCACATCCATTCAGATTGAGCTTATGAGTATGATTAGGAAGGTTGAATCATACAACCCATATGATGACACCTTCATTGAAACATTTTATCAAATCTTAGGTAGTACAATGTCAAGGATAGTTAGGTGGAGGATTGTTGACATGGATGTTTCTGTGGCCAATGTTAAGGCTATGTTTCTTGATTACCTAGAGAAGAATGTTGTGAGATATTATAGAGTGGAAAAGTGTATGGATGATCTCATGGCCCCTTCATATATCCCAAATGGTTGGTGGCCCATAATATGTGGCCACAAAAGGATGACATTCCACTCTTTCTGTAAATAATTGTATGTAGAATTATATTTAGGGCATGATGTTGATTACATAGACTTTCCACGACATGCAGGTCAAGGGGAAAGGTAGATTTGTAGATAAGTTTAGATGCTCTAATGTACCACAACCCCCTAGTAAGAGGGCATTGGTGATTCAAAACCTTTTGGTTCTTCCAAAAGATCTAGAGACCCACACTCGAGATGGAGAGTCTGCAGTTGAGGAGTCACACCTTGACATGTACTCTAGCATTGCCTCTATTTCTACTTAGGTTGATGAGTTGGCATATGATCATGTAGGAAAGTACATGCTATGATCTCCTACTAATCATTTTGTTGACTCATCAAATCTATTTTATGATCTGTATATTTGCTACAAGCTCCCCACACCTAAGGTGATAACACAAAAGACAAAGGTTCATCTACACGCCATGAGCTCCATTTTAGTGAGGCATCTCCTTGAGTCTTATAAGGGGTATTATATATTATGGGGTCACTTCAAGTGAGATACCTAAGTTCATTCAACAAGTTGTTGGGAGATCCTCCACTGATAGCAACCTTGAACATGAAGATGTGAAGGAAGGTACATCCAGATAGGAGGATATTCCCACATGTCCTACAAATTCATGAAAAATGTGGTTGAACCTAAATGTCCCCTATAGTAGACACCTCCTCTAGATTAGAAACCTTCTTTACAAAAGACACCTATGACATAATGATTTCAGACTGTATTATCATCTTTGCTTATGGATGAGGGAATCTATCCTGATGCAATGTCCTTAAAAACTTATGAGTTATTAGATATTGGATGTGCATTCCAATAGAGATATCAGGTAAGAAACCAAATTTTGATATTTATTAAATAATTAATGATGTGAGTGTTCCAAGGCTTGCTTGTACTGCTATTAAGAGACCTAGCTTGTCTCTTCTAGGAACCTAGTCTCCTCTAGGTCTTGATTGGTTTAGGTGATTAACTAACACCAATCCTAACTCTTCTCCAAGAGTTCTTATCCCTTGTGCTTAACCTTAGAAGACTAACACCCTATAGATAGTTCATTTCTCTCACTCACTTAGAAAGCTCTAAGTGCCAATTCTCCACAAAGTCCAATCTCCATTGCAGGGGTCTTCATCCTTGTGGAAAAATTCATAACTTGGTTCATTTGATCCATTTTAGAATGATCTTGAATCATACTCTTACCGGCTTCAATAGTTCATCCTTTAGAGACCTTAAAAAATAGGCCTATTCGTTGTAGCCTTTTGCAGAGGCTTTTGGCCTTTATTACCAAACTTTTCCAAAAAACTTGAAAAACCAATTGGGGATTTAGATAAAATTTTGGCTCTTATTAAATATTCTAAAAAAATTTGGTCTTGGAAGCCTCTGTACACCTCCTTCCTATAAAATAGGGCAAACAGGCCAAATTGTCCTACTTTCTAGGACTAACTGTATCCTAGTAGAAAACTTTCTCAAAATAAAATGTAAATGATTGGTATGAACCCAATCTTCATAGGATATTTAGATATGATGAACACCTTCTAGAAAAAGTCCTGGAGCCATACTGTACCTTCGTACCCTACAATATATCTTCAATATTTCACAACCTAGACCTCTAACCGGGCTTTGTTTGCTTGCCTAGGGCCTAGCATTAAAAATAGCTCTCCAAAATTTCATGCTTCCTAATCCTAAATTTATATACACTAATGACTCCCCTTGCATTTCCATCTACCCTTAGGTTTTTACCATGGTTAGATTTCATGGGGGAGCCATGAATGCTCGGACTGGTCAGAACAGAACTAGTAGAACTCTAAAACAAAATCTACTTTAACCGATGCACCAAATCTACTCTAACCAACTTTATATTCAAATTAAAAAGTCTTATAACACACTAAAGAACACTAATCAACCATTGGATTTAGACTTTCAATCCATTTCAATGCAATGTCAACACAAAAACTCAGAAAATACACTGTAAAATTGTTGCAGAGCTCTATTCTCGAACTCAAACTATTACATCTGCATCATACTACCTTGAGATTCAATTGTTACATCACATAAGATGCAATTTCCACCATTCTAGGGCCTTTTGGCCAATCTCCCACCTCCTATAATCAAGGGGATCCAAAGATAACCGACTTGCATCCAACATTTGCAATAATTGCAAATGTTGTCATGACAACTTCTTTGCAACATTTGGCAACTTTCACTTATGCCACAATCCTATTTCTTAGGACTCTTAACCTCCTTTTTTCCAAGGATCCAAGGCCATTAATGACCTTATGGAATCTTTACAACCTCACTATGTGCATAGGACAAATTAAAGACTCTATCTCAACTAGTAATATTAAGAATTTAAAAACTACTAACATTGGCTACTTGTGTGACCTTAGTCCTAGTGACTAACTCACTTAGCCTACATAGCAAATGACCTTCTAAGGTCTTGAAACAAACTAACATTACCCTTCTTGACTTGGATAGAGTCAAGTACAAGCCAAAAACAACTAAGCATGGAGGTTAGCCTAGGTGTGCTCGTGCACCAAT